>BQMB01002151.1:0-485366 GCA_027943415.1 Closterium sp. NIES-67
GTTGTCTATTTTTGAGGCGCCTCAAAAACCCAGGACACATCGTGAGTTTGTACTCATTGGGGGCGGAGGGGCAGGTAAACCCCTTGGGTCCTTTCACATATTCGCGTCTATTCGCTCGCCTATTTTTTTATGCGCTTCAAAATAGACTCGTCTTGTCAATGTCCTCATCCTACTTATCTCCTTCCCCTCCTCCCCCCCCCCACCCCCACCCCACCAGTTTCCACCGCTTTGGCACGTGCAGCAGCAGCAGCTTTGGCATTGCTTTGGTGGCCAATAAGGCTGGCGGATACTGGAACACTGCCATGTTCGTTAAGGTAACACTGCCTATTTCAGTCACCAGAGAGCTTGTGTCCTGCATTGTGTTACACAGCATGTACCTCCATTGTTCCCTACCCTCTCTTGTTCCCCACCCCTCTTTCGTGCACTGTTTTCAAACTTTTATCAGTGGTCACTTATGAGTCGACTAAAAAGTCACCTCCTAACTTTCATCGGTGGTTTTTCTTCCTTGTCTGCTTCTTCTCTTTCCCTCAGGGCCTTTCTTTCGGGTCAGGGACAAACAAATTCTGGGCCACACCCAATCCAGTGAGTCTCCTCCTCCCCTCCCCCTCTCATCTCACCCCTTCAACTGTTCCAGTTTTCAAACCCCCCCCCCAACCTCCCCCCTCCCCACCCCCCCCCCCCCCCCCCTCCTGGATTCCTCGTCTGCTTCAACTGCTCTTACATTGCTCGCCCCTGAATTCCCCTTCCCCTCCCCCTCCCCCCCCTCCCAGTCTTCCGGCGCTCCTCCCCGCGGGGGGCTGGTTGCCCGCTTCTACGCCATTCGGGATCTCGACGGGTCCCTCCTCGGCCAATCAGGCTACGCTGTTGCCAACTACGACCCCATCCTGCCGCCCGCAGCCGTCCGCGCTTCCAAATGCTCCTATAAGAGCGCCTTCTCAGCGTATTCGTGCTCCTCGGTCTGCTACCGATCCATCGGGTTACAATACGATGAGTCCGGGGCTGGCCCGAGTGCCACCGGCACGTCGGGCACTCCTAGCGCGGTCATCCGGCCATATTCCTACCTGAAAATCACGAGAACAGACGACGGGACGATTTTTTACGCGTACGGGACGGATAATGACGACCCGAATAGCGGCCCGGCGGGCAGTGGAAAAAAAACCCGGTACTTAACAGCGTCGCTTTTAGCCGGGTATACTTACCGGATCGAGGTGGTTCCGGCTGAGACTAACAGCAATTTTTACCCGAGTAAAATGCAGCTGAACGTTTTCGACTGGCAGGGGTGTTCGGGGCCGGTTACCCTGGTTATCGATACGCCAAATTCGAGAAGCAAATGGCTATCGAGCGCGCCTACAGTGCCGTGCTCTTCCGTGGACGCGACGAGGGTTTATAAGGAGTACGCGTGTGGGAATGGGAAGGCGCGGCTGCAGCTTGATGTGGGGGCGAGCACCAGCGGCAAGGGACTGACTACAATGGACCTCGATAGCGACACGACTACCTCGTGCTCTTCTGACTCGTGAGTATTGACCATTGTGAGTGCTGATGAGTGGTAGTTGGTGCGACGGCTGCAGCAGCATGTAGGGGCGAGCACCAGCGGCAAGGGGCTGGCTACAATGGACCTGGATAGCGACACGACACCGTGCTTCTCGGATTCGTAAGTACTGTCCCGCAAGAGTACGTGTGTCGACAATTGTGATGCGAGTGGGAACGGGAAGGCGCGGCTGCAGTTGGACGTGGGGGCAAGCACCAGCTGCAAGGGGCTGACTACAAGTCGTGAGTGCAGCTAACTAACCAAGGTGTATGTCTTTGCAAGGGGCTGGCTGTCCTGGTCCTGGATAGCGACACCAGCACCGCTTGTTCCTCCGACTCGTGAGTGTGACTACCGGTGCATGCCGTGCTCGTGTTGCCTCCACTCTTGAAGCCCGTGGTTCTATTTTGAGGCATCTAAAAAATAGACTCCTTATGGTGCATGCGGCACCTAGAAAATAGACTCCTATTCTTGAAGCCCTTGGTTCTTGCCCTTGGTGCCGTTGGTCCTAGAGTGCTTGCTCTTCCGTGTGTTCTTCTCGTACTCTCCCTACAGTCCTCATTATTTTGCTCTTCTTTCTTGTTTTGAGGCGCCTCAAAACTACTCTCCTTTCCTCTTCCTCTCCTTTCTTACCCGCCCCCTCCTCCCCCCCCCCCCGCCCCTATCTACAGTGCCTGTTCTGTCAGCACCTCGTCTCTGCCGCCCCTCTCCGTCTCGCCTCTGGGCGGCACCGAGTCGTCCTTTTCCTCCGTAGACCCGTTTTTCGACCCGAGCTTCTACGAGCCTGGTACAGGCAGCAGCACAGGCAGCAACACTGGCGCCAGCACAGGCAGCAGCACAGGCAGCAACACTGGCGCCAGCACTGGCAGCAGCGGCACTCCTGACAGTAGCACCACCCCTTTCAGCAGCAGTGTAGGCAAATTCCAGTCTTACATCCCCAGCCGTGGCAGCACCAGTAGCAGCGGTGGTGCTTATACTGAAAACGGCGATGATGACTATAGTGAGAACGTATTCATTGCAGGCAGTGGCACAAACAGTGCAGGCAGTAGTAGCATTGCAGGTGCTCCTGCCCCCCCTCCTGCTCCCTATCCTGCTCCCCCTCCAGCAGCAGCAGGGAGAAATGGAGCAGCAGCAGCTGCAGTTGCAGACACTGCAGGAGTAGCAGTAGCAGCACAGGCAGCAGGGGAAGGAGAGGCAGCAAGGGAGCTGTTTAGCAGAATGCTGCTGAGAAAGGCTGCTCCTGCTCCTGCTCCCCCTCCCCCTACCCGCCGGCGCTAGAAGCTGATGTGTGTTTCATTCCACACCACGGACACACCAGGGACACATCAGGGACTAGGACCGAGTTATGCCACATACGTGGTAGGACTGGTCTGCTGTATTGGGGGGAGGGGAGATGGGGGGTGAGGGGGGTGTAGCAGTGGAAGCAGGAGTGACGGTAGATGGCTGGTGTAGTGCGCTGCAGTATCTCAGCGTGAGTTGTGGCAGGTTCACTGTTGCTTCCACTGTACCATCCTGATAAGTTTTTTTGCTTCTGGTAGTGTAGTTCATTCTCGCTCTCAGCCTGCTGCTGTGACAAGGTTTTTGAAAGACTATAAGGAGAATAACTGTAAAGAGGAACGAAGTTTGACATAACATTGTCGGACTTTCAAGCCTGACTACACGTAGGTCAAATACCCCAACCCAAGAGTTGAAGCCCAAACTTAGAGCGCACTCGAGTTTATTCAGTGTACAGTGTGTGTGTCCACATGATTTCTGCCCTCAACCCAAGCATGTAAGGGGCGTGGTGTGCGTCCGGACAGCCAGAGTGGTACAGTGATTTTCAAAACGGTTCTGGCGTGGTCCAGTTAGATAATCGCGTCGTCCGGTGTGGCGGATGTTCCGAGGAGGGGTGTTCTGACACCAGGCACCCTGTCCTAACAAAGAGAGCCGATGCATCAGCCGAGTTTGCAAGGGGCGCTGGGGTTTCGGCGGGTTTCGACAGAGTGCAGGGGCAGCAGAGAGGTGCTGTGCGGAGAAGCGCCACGCGCGAAAGCGGCGCGCGGAGAAGCGGCGCGCGGAGAGAAGTGCTGTACGCCGTCGCGCACAGTGCAGAATGCAGCAGAGCGAGAACCGCCCCCGTTAGTAGAATGCCAGCACTCGTAACATAGTAACACCAGGAAGAGAAACAGATACGCTAAAAGACGAGCCGACGCATGAGTCGACTGGGTGCGGCGTTGAGGCGGAATCTCGAGGGGCGCTGGGGTTTCCGCGGAGTGCAGGGGCAGCGGAGAAGCGCCGAGCGCAGGGGATCTGCCGCCAAGGGAAGAGATTGGAGGAGCGCGTTGTTTGGAGTGGATGTGGCGAGATCCATCCCCGTTTGTAGGGAATTTTCTGCAATCAAAACAGGAGACAAGGACGAAAAAGCGTGAGCGCTATGTTGCAAACTTAGCGACACAATTTTAGTTGAGTACATTCAGAATTACGTAGGAACAATGAAGTGCCGAGAACGTCCACGGGAAAAAGATGCTTATAAAAACAAAAATACCGTACCTTCAGTGAGCGCAAGCGCGGTGAAAATCGTGCAGCTTGTTGTCCTCGTCAGCCGCCTCTTAGTCGATTTTTTACAATTCTCGGAAATCACAAGCGACTTGTTGCGAATCGCGTGAATGCGCGTAGGTTGCGTCCCATCGTTGCTCGCAGCGCTTGCTTCCGTGTTTCGCGGAGAAAAAACAGGCTTCGCCTCGTGGAGTGCGTCGAGAAGGAATGCAGGTGCCGACGCTTCTGGAAGCGACCTCGAGAACCGACTCGGGAATTCGGAAATTTGCGGTGGAGCGTTCTGTACGTTGGGCAAATGCTCAAGATTGGGAAAATTTCCCAGCGGGCTCGGGAGCTCTAGGTCAGGTGAGTCCATGGCGAAATTACACAGGACTGAGGAGCTTAGCTTGGAGAAGGAATTAAAAGTATTCTAGGGACAATTGTTCTAAGGAAGATACCGTGAGGCGAGAACTGCGCGGAAGGCGGCCAAGAAACAGTGGCGCGATGGGCGCGATGGGAATATCTCGGATGAAGCGGCGAAGAATAAGGTTGTCAGATCATGTTAGATGGCGCTCTAATTCGTCAAGACAGGCAGGCTGAAGGCTGGAGAGCAGACACACACGAATAAACGCTAATCACGGTCAACACACAGACATATAACCTGGCTTGAGCTGGCTAAGGCAGTCAAGCGTGGGTGCGAGTTTCCCTGGCTACTCAACTCAACCAACAACAAGCGCCTCCTTGCTGGACCTTGTGGTGCTAGCAAGGCTTTCGTTTCGTGTCGTCAAGGGTTGACCTTGGAGGCTGGATTTGGGTGGCTATTGTCGCGTGCGATTGCGTCGAGTTGAGAAGGGTGCGCGCGACGGCCATGCTGATCCATCAAGCTCGTTCCTGGGCCTCGTTTTGCCTCGAGGATTTCGTGTTATCGAGACACGTTGCCACTCGCATCGAGTCGCAGGTCGTATCGTCGTCGCAAGCACCCAAAATGACAAAACGGAATGACTCACACCATGAATCGCCTGCGACTCGGCTCGGCACTTGAACGATATATCGGGGACTCAATTTTTGAAAACGCGCGGGAATCAACAGATCTGCTTTAGCGGGCTTCGTGTTGTGCCCCGGGCAAGTGAGTGGCATGGGGCGGGGTAGGAAAAACAAGGATTACTGTCCGGTTGGTACTAAAATATGAGTATTTGTCCAGTCAAGGCTCACCGAGATTTTTGAAAATCGAGAGGGAGTTGGGAAAACTTCCACTCCACCAGGGAAACTGGATTGTGATTTCCGGTATCTCAGGCGCAGGCGTGAATCTCAAATACGAAATCGGGCAGACAGGTGGCGGCATGCGACGTGGCATTTCAGGTGCCACTCGGTGCTTTGCACAATAGCCTGGGAACTGGGGTTTCGGCGCCGCAGTGCGGCTGTGTGGGAAGGGAGGGAGGCATGCGGAATGCAGGCGGAAAGCAGGCCAAAAGTCTCGAACGCCGAAAGTCACTCAGGTTGCCTCGCTAGTAGATGCCAGAATGCAGGCGGAATGCAGTACTAAAGAATCGCATTCTAGTAGCCCTCAATTGTTGTGTAACATCTCGTGTTGGACTTGCCATGAGGATCAGCGCCCTGAGGAGCATGAACACATTTGTGATGGCTGATCACGAAGATTCGCCATAGCATACTCAACACGCGGGCTAGAATGTTCGGTGGTGATGATGGCGGCCACTTTATGCTACGGTAGATGATTCCGATGCTAGATTCGTCAACGTATACATATATTGTTATGTAGAAGTTTTAGGCTAGATAGGGTATGTTATTAGGGGTTACAATCCAAACACTATATCTCACATGTTCTCCCTTGTCTTAATTGTTCATTATAATTTCTAAAATGGTATCACGAGTGGGTAGGTCCACCCACCCGCTTCCGCCCCGCGCCGTCGCCTACCGCGCCTCGTTAGAGCTAGCCGGCCCCTTACGCCCCTAGCCGGCCCCTCGCGTACCTACTAGCCCGTCGCGCCCCTAGTCGGCCCCTCGCGCCACTACGGCCCCTCGCGCCCCTAGCCGGCCCCTCGCGCCCCTAGCCGGCCCCTTCGCGCCCCTACCGGCCCCTCGCGCCCCTAGCCGGCCCCTCGTACCCCTACCGGCCCCTTGCGCCCTAGCCGGCCCCTTGCACCCTAGCCAGCCTCGTGCGCCCTAGCCGGCCCCTTGCGCCCCTACCGACCCCTCGCGCCCTAGCCGGCCCCGCGCGCCCTAGCCGTCCCCTTACACCCCCACCGCCCCCTCGCGCCCTCGCGGGCCCCTCGCGCCCTAGCCGGCCCCTTGCGCCCGAGCTGGCCCCTCGCGTCCTAGCTGGCCCCTCGTCGTCCCCGCCGGCCCTCCTCGGCCTCCTGCCCTTTTTCCCCTGCTGCAGCACCCTTCAGTTGAGCAGTTGAGCAGCCGTGTTGCTCTGCCGCTGTCCAGCCGAGCCGCCTAGCCGCCGTGACACTGAGCTGTCGTGCCCCCGAACCGCCGAGCGGCAGAGCCGCCATGTCGCTGTGCCGCTGTGCCGCTGTCCCACTGTGCGATGATGGACGCCGTTCTTCGCTTGGACGCTGAGGGGCACGCGATCGACTTCACCGCCTGGCTCGACGACCTCCACCGGCACCTGACAGGTCAGCGCCAGGATGGGCACTCCCTAGCTATGCATGTTGATGGCTTGCTCCCCCGCCCCCCTGCGCCTGATCCCCTCCCTGCTGACCCTACCACTGCTGAGAGCGAGGCCTTTGCAGCTGCTGTGCTTGTTCGAGCTGTTTGGGATTATCGCGATGCTATAGCGCAGCTTGCCATTAGCCATGCCCTTCCCCTGTCTGAGCGTCCGCACTTCACCGCTGTCGCGAACGCCAAGGAATTTCTCGCTGCAGTTGTTGAGCGTTAGTCCACACCTGCTTCTGCCTCTACTCGCCGCTTGATCCTACCCATGCTCTTTCCTGATCTTTCTGCTTTCCCCAATGTAGCTGACCTCGCTACTCACCTCCGTGCACTAGAGACCAGCTACCGCGCCGCTAGCTCTGCCGCCCAGCTTACTGCCTTCCTCCCACCCTTCTACGCTACCCTGTACCTAATCGCCATGTGCCTGTCTGACCGCTTAGCCACTGCCCGCGACCCCTTCTTTAGTCAGCACCCTGCCGACCTCACCTTGACCGCCTTTGTCACTACACTGTCTGAGATAGAGACTCGCCAGCGCACTATCGCTCAGTCGAGTGGTGTTGCGGCAGTCCCTATCTTTCATGGCTGTGCTCCCTCCCAGTGCACGTATGCTGACGAGTCAGCCGCAGTTGCCACGACTGCACCTGCCCCTGAGACAGCAGCTGCGGCTTTCCCGCCGCAGAGCCAGCGCCATGGCCGCCATGGCCCCAAGGGAGGACGTGGTGGTGGCGCTAGTGGTGGTGGTGGCGGGGACAGTGGTTCGGACGAGGGGGTTGGAGTTGGTGCCCAGGAGCAGCAGCAATCGCCGCAGTCACAACAGCAGCAGACGCAGCCGCAGCAGCAGCATCAGCAGCCATGGGCTCGCCTCCCGCCGGGGTAGCCAAGAGCCCCAGGAGGTGGTGGTCGCGGTGGTGGCCCTCGCAGCTTGGCGTCCACCGGCGGCTTCGGTGCTGTGAGCTGTCAGTACCAGCTCCAGACCGGGCCCCTCCGTGGCACGGTGTGCCGCCACCAACACCCGACCGCGCACTCCTTCCGCTGTCTCGACGACCTCTTCCGTCGCCGCTTTGGTCCAGCCCCGGACCTCCCTTACTGGCGCAGAAACTGCGCCACGGTGTGCCTGTGTTTGACCTAGACATGGATCCGATTAGTTCTGCTTTGCATTCTCTGTAGGCTGACGCTTCGAGTGTTTGTGGATCCTATTACTCTTTGTTCTCTAGCTTAGGCGTAGCACCTGTGTGTAGTCCAGACTCCCCTGTTGCGTCAGGCGTAGGACAGCTTGCTTTGTCTAGCCTAGGCTCTACCCTTGCTCCTCCGTCGTCAGCCACTACGGCGTCGCTGTCCTTCACTCTTGACTCCGGTGCATCAGCTTGTTTCTTCCGCGACCATGCCACCCTCACGCCGCTAGCTGCACCTGCCGCTGTCGCCCTTGCTGACCCCCTCCTTTGGTCCTGTAGTTGCTCGCAGGTACACTACCCTTCCCTGTACGGCGGTTCTCTCGGGTTCCCTTACAGGCTTGCACATCCCTTCGTTCTCCGGGAACTTAGTTGGTGTCGGCTATCTTCAGGACCTTGGCGTCACCACTACGTTCCTTGCTCACGAGCGGTACGCGGTCTGTATCGAGACTGCCTCAGGTGCCCCCCTTGCGACGTTCACCTCGCGCTCCCGCGTCTGCGTCACATGTCTCAGCACGGTCTCGTCCTAGGCCTCCCTGCGCTGCTCCCTGCTCTCCCTCCCTCGCCTGCGCCACCGTGCACGCCTTGCGTCGAGGGCTGGTTGCGTCGTGCTCCTCACTCCTCCTCGCTTCCCTCGGCCACTGCACCTCTCCAGACCCTGCACTTGGACGTCTGGGGCCCAGCCCCCGTCCCTGGACCGCGTCGCGAGCGCTACTTTCTTGTGCTCGTTGACGACTTCAAGCGCTACACCACGGTGTTTCCCCTGGAGCGGAAGGCTGGCGTGCCTGACGTTCTTATCCCGTGGCTCCTAGCTGCGCGCCTCCAAACATAGCACAGGGCTGTGTCTCCACTTTGACTGTGGCGGCGAGTTCGCCTCTGGTCGGCTAGGTCAGTTCTGTTGTGCGGAGGGCATCACCCAGACGTACACCCTACGGGACTTCCCGCAGCGGAATGGGGTCCCTGAGTGACGCATCGGTTTGGTCATGGAGGTGGCTCGTACCTCCATGATCCATGCCAGTGCACCCCATTTTTTGTGGCCGTTCGTCGTTCGCTACGCTGCTCACCAGCTTAACCTCTGGCCGCGCTCCCAGCGGCCACATGTTTCGCCGACCCTTCTATGGACCGGGTTCCTTGGTGACGCGTCTGCGTTCCACGTCTGGGGCTGCCTCACTCACGTTCGTGCCTCCGGTACGGACAAGCTAACTGCCCGCTCACTTCTACCGCCCGCCGTCTCACCGCATCTTTCACTCCCGTGATGCCACTTTCGACGAGTCTGTCTTATTTTACCACCGCTTTCCTCATCGAGGTCTTTCGGTTCCCCCCCACCTGTTTCTGGTTCCCACTCCCCCAGTTGCCCCTGCTCCCCTCCCTCCCCATCCTGCTTTGTCTGGTGTGTCTCACGTCACTCCCCTCCCGCCGGTTGCCCCGGTCGAGGAATCGGCTGACTCTGGTGGCCCCGCGGCGCCGTTTGCGCCGCCTTTCCCTCCCCCGGTCTCTCCTCCTCCCTCGTCGCAATCGCCGCCGCCACAGCAGCCGCAGCCGTTCGTGGACTCTGGGTGTGCTGGAGTTGAAGAGGGTGTTAGTCCTCGGGCTCCTGTCGTGGCTTGTCCCGGTGGGCTCGGGGGTGGCACCGGCGCTGGAAAGTTTTCTCGTTCTGGGGGTGCTGGCGTGGAGTGTACTGGAGGTAGCAGTGATGCAGCTAGTTGTCCAGGTGTCGGCGTCGAGCAGCAGTCGCCGCCGGTGTCCACCCTTCGCATGCTCGGCCTTCCCTCCCCTGACCGCTTGCCTCCGCCTCCCTCGCCATCTCCTCCTCTTCCTGTCCAAGGTCCTGTGTTTCCTCCGCCGGACTCGTCCCCGGCTCGTTTCCCTCCTCGTTCCCCTCCTGTTACTCCTCCTCTGTCTCCTGACCCCACGCGTCTCGTCCTCCCCTTTCACCTTCGCCTCCTCCTTCATCGCTCACTGTTACGCCTCCCCCTTTGTCTGACTACCTTCGTGCTGCTCGTCCTCTTGTTCCTCAGGTCCTTGCCTCCCTAGTTACCGAACCGTCTGTTCCTGTCTCCAGTCTTGACGCTCTTGTCGCTGCTGTCGCTGACTTTGCCTCTACTCGCCGCCTTGACTTCGCTACCGCTCTGGTCTCTGGCCCTGTCTGTCCTCCGTCCGTCGGGGGTGCTCCTGCCCTCGACAGTGACGTCTTGGAGGACCGGCAGCACGAGCTTGCTTTCATGTTAGAGGCTGCTCCCCATCTCTGTTCCATGTTGCTAGTCCCTGAGGGTGACCCCGACGCCTTTGACATCCCAACCCCTCGCACCTACACCGAGGCGGCCTCGGGACCCTGAGCCTCTCAGTGGATAGCTGCCATGGAGCAGGAAATGGCATCTTGGAGGGCTACCGGCACCTACGTCGACGCAGTTCCCCCACCTGGGGTGAACGTAGTCGATGGCCGCTGGCTCTTCAAGGTCAAGCGCCCCCCTTGAGAGCCGCCTGTTTTCAAGGCGCGCTACGTGGCTACAGGATTCAGTTAGCGAGAGGGGGTGGACTTCTTTCAGACCTTCGCCCCGACCTCGAAGATGACTACTCTTCGGGCACTGCTACACGTAGCAGCACAGCGTGACTACGAGCTCCACTCTCTCGCCTTCTCCACTGCTTTTCTTCGGGGCAGCCTACACGAGCAGGTCTACCTGCGCTGTCCTCAGGGCTTCACCGGTACCTTCCCTCCTGGGACCCAGTGGCTCCTCCGGCGCCCGGTCTACGGCCTGCGACTGGGGCCCCGTAAGTGGCACAACATGCTGCGTGCTACGCTAGCTGACTTATAGTTCCTTCCGTCCTCTGCTGACCCTTCGCTCTTCGTTCGTGTTGGCCATACTCCGTTCTACATCCTTGTCTACGTAGACGACCTGGTCTTCGCTACTGGAGACAGAGACGCGGTGACCTCCGCGAAGGCTGAGCTGCTGATGAGACACAACTGCAATGACTTGGGAGAGCTGCACTGCTACCTTGGCCTGCAGATCTCCGGAGTCAGAGCAGCATGCACCATCACTCTTACACATGCACACTTAGTGCGCCAGGTCCTTCAGAGGTTCGGTCTTCTGTTCTCCTCCACACAGCCCACACCTCTGCCAGTAGACCACAGTCTCTCGGCTTCAGATCCCGAGGAGTCAGCAGAGCCCAGTGGTCCTTACGCAGAGCTGGTGGGTTGCCTCATGTACCTGATAACTTGCACTCGTCCAGATCCTGCATACCCTCTCAGCATCCTGGCCCGCTTTGTGGCCACAGGCAGATACCGACCACAGTACTGGTCGGCCGCTGAGAGGGTTTTGCGTTATCTTGCGAGCACATCAGGCATGGGGCTAGTGCTGGGAGGACGCAGGGGGTGTGCGACGGCGCGGGTGAGGAGGGGAGCACGGGGAATGACTCATGGAGACCTAAAACAAGACCGTGCTGAGATACGTGATGAAGACGTGGGAGGGCAGGATGACCTAGACGGTGGTGCCACAGAAGCGTCGGGTGGGTAAGCGACCGACACGAGGAAGCCGCACCAACCTGGGTAGACGCAGCCACCTAGGGAGATGTCCCAATCAGGGGGGACGTGGTGTCCAGCGTGAACAGGCCAGACACCAGGTCCCGAGGGAACGTGGTGAGGGGAGCACCAGTGGCGGCCTAGGTACAGACAGCGTACCGCTCGTAACCAGGGAATGTAATGGTGACGCCAAGGTCTTGGAGGCAGCTGACACCAACTAAGTTCCTAGAGAACGAGGGGACGTGGATGCCTGTAAGTGAGCCTGAAGGAGCCGCCGGACAGGGAAGGGTAGTGGAGCTACGAGCTACAACAGGGCCTGAGGAAGGGTCAGCCAGGGAAACTGCGGCGGGAGCGGCAAGCGGCGTGAGAGTAGTGGAGTCCTAGAAGAAGGACCAGGAAGCGCCGGAGTCAAGGGTGAAGGAGAAGGGTCAAGAGCGCGGCAGTGGCGGCACGGGTCGAAGAAGCGAGAGAGGAGCCTAGGCTAAACAAAGCAGGGGATCCTACGCCTGATGCAGCAGGGGAGTCTGAGATAGGCACACCTACGCAAGGCAACACGGGGTAAGCGGAACCAATCACACTAGATTCATCGACATACAGCACATATAACGCAGAACTAATCTCATCCATGTCCATATCAAAGATCTGAACACCCCGACGGAGCAAGCTGAGCCAGTCGGGGAGGTCGGGCGACGGGCCGAAGCGAAGACAAAACAGGTCGTCCAGGCGACTGAAACAGCGGGTGGGGGTTTGACCGATCTTACCACACGCGAGGCCACGGCGTGGACCAGTCTGGAGCTGGTACTGGCAGAGCCTGTCGCCCGAACCACCACGCGACGTCACGCCGCGCGCACGACCATCGCGACCACCGCCACCAAAAGCGCCTGGCCACCCGGGCGGGAGACGACCAACCCGCCGCTGCTGCTGTGACGGTTGCGTCTGCTGCAGCGGCTACTGCGGCTGCTGCTGCGGCGGCTGCTGATCTAGCGGTGGAACCTGCGGCTGTTGCTGAGACTGCTGCTTGGCGGTAAGGCCCAACGCCCTCGTTAGTACCCCCAGCGGGAGGCCCGGCTCCACCACCTCCTCCACTACCACCGCTGCGCCCAGCCTTGGGGCGGCGGCCCTTTCCCCGACGAAACTGGGCTGCAGCGGCTGTCTCAGCCACAGCAGTAGAGCTGTCAAAGATAATGCACTGAGCGGGCGCATAGCCCTGAAATTTAGAGACTGGCACATTCCCCCTGGACTGGGCGATAGAGCGTTGGCGGGTCTCTATGGCAGACAGGGTGTCGACAAAGTCAGTGAGGGTGAGGTCAGCGGGATGGAGACTAAGAAAGTGATCGCGGGTAGTAGCAAGGCAGTCAGGGAGGCGGATGGCAAGCAGGTAGAGGGTAGCGCAGATGGGGGGCTGGAACACGCGAAGCTGGGCCTCAGTGCAGGCAGAGCGCCAGGTCGAGTCTAGCGTGCGCAAGTGGGCGGCTAGGTCAGTGACAGTGGGGAAAGACGCGAGATCAGGAAAAAGCATGGGCAGGATCATGCAACCGACAGAGGAAGAGGGCAGGGTGAAATAGCACGCAATAACAGCCTCTAGGAAATCCTGCGCGGTCCTGACCGACCTAAAACGAGGACGCTCAGACAGGGGAAGGGCATGACTGATTGCAAGCTGTGCGACAGCGTCACGAAACAACCAGACTGCACGGGCAAGGGCAGCAGCGGCAGCGGACTCACGATCAGCAGACGTGGGGTCAGCGGGCAGTGCAGCAGGGGGGTTAGGGCACGGGAGCGTACCGTTGATGTGGTCAGCCAAGGAGTGGCCGCCCTGCCGCTGACCAGTGAGGTGGCGGCGGAGGTCGTCGAGCCACGTGTCGAACTCGATTGGCTTACCCTCCGCGTCAAAGCGTAGCACAGAGTCC
The DNA here is from genome assembly GCA_027943415.1 of Closterium sp. NIES-67. Classification (NCBI taxonomy): domain Eukaryota; kingdom Viridiplantae; phylum Streptophyta; class Zygnematophyceae; order Desmidiales; family Closteriaceae; genus Closterium; species Closterium sp. NIES-67. Next base: position 13,309 of record BQMB01002151.1, read on the forward strand.
GCCATTAGGAGCGATGCAGCGGCGGTGCAGTGCAGGTTAGCGCAGTGCGTGGCGGTGCAGGGCGGTGTAGTGTGGGGCAATGCGATGCACTACGGTGCAGTGCGGTGTAGTGCGGTACAGTGCGGTGATGTGCGGTGCAAGGCGGTGCAGCGCAGTAGAGTGCGGTGCAGTGCAGTGCAGGGGCCGGCTGCAGAAAGGGCCGACGCGGGACGACCACGGGGCGGGCGCGGGCCGACGACGGAACGGGCGTGGGCCAGCTGCGAGACGGGCGGGGGGCTGGGTGTGGGACGGGCGCGGAGCCGGCTACGAGACGGGCACATGGCCAGCTACGGGACGGGCGCGGGGGCCGGATACGGGGCGGGCACGGGGCCAGCTACGGGACGGGCGCGAGCTGGCTACGGGATTGGCGCGGGCCGGCGACGGGACGAGTGCGGGCAAGCTACTGGACAGGCGCGGGGGCCGGTTACGAGATGGGCATGGGCCGGCTACGGGACGAGCGCAGGGCTGGTATAGGACAGGCACGAGGGGCGGCTACCGGGCGGGCACGGTGCCAGCAACGAGACGAGCGCGGGCAGCTACGGGTCGGGCGCGGGGGCCGCCTACGAGATGGGCGCGGGGCCGGTACGGGACGGGCGTGAGGGCCGGCTACTGGGCAGGCGCGAGGCCGACTACGGGACGGGCACGGGGGCCGGCTACAAGACGGGCGCAGGGCCGACTACGGGACGGGCGCGGGGCTGGTACAGGACGGGCGCGAGGGCTGACTAGGGGAATGGGCCGGCTAGGGGGAACGGGCTGGCTAGGGGGAACGGGCGGCTAGGACCTAGGGCGAAAGCGCTGGTGGGCGAACGGGACCTAACCTACTCATGATACCATGTCAGAATGCTAGAATGACTAGAATGAGAGAGTACAAGGTAGTATAGGCTAGTATGTTGTACCCTCTAAGGCACAAACCTATACAGTCTACAATAACATACTAGGTTATATTTGACAGTCCTTACTGGGCACACAGACGCTTCTTGGGCAGACGACGCTGAGACCCTCAGGTCCTCCCAGGGCTACTGCTTCAGCCTTGGTTCTGGTGCCATCTCGTGGAGGTCCACTCGCTCCTCGTCTGTTGCTCAGTCTAGCTGCGAGGCTGGGATCTACGCCGGTGCCATGGCGGCACAGGAGCTCCGCTGGCTGACCTTCTTGCTCGCCAACTTAGGTGAGCGGCCTAGCTCTGCCCCGGTTCTGTACGCTGACAACATGGCCATGATCCTCCTGTGTCAGGAGCCTCGACTTGAGGGCAGAGCGAAGCACATCCAGCTGCGGTACTTACTCCTGCGAGAGCTCCAGCAGCGTCGCCAGGCCCGCGTAGTACACTTGGCCTCCGGTGCCAACACTGCTGATATCTTTACTAAGGAGCTTCTGCCTAGAGATCATCAGTTGCACTGTTTGCAGCTAGGTCTAGTCCCGGTTGACTCTCACTTGCTAGGACCTTGATTGTGTACTGTATATTTATGTCTTCCAGACTGGCCTTGTGGCTTTTCTTCCAATGGTCGGACTAGTTGTGCCGCCCTGGTTTGCTCTGTCTTGCTTGTACCCTTGCTGACTGGTCTTCGGGCCCCTGTCTTAGAGGTTGGACTAGTAGTGCCACCCTGAGCTGCGTGTTTCTTGCTCAGCACTACCCGTTATCTAGCCTAGGGGGTGTGTCAACTTATACATATATTGTTATGTAGAATTTATAAGCTAGACAGGGTTTGTTCTTAGGGGGTACAACCGAAACACTATACCGTATTCCCCCGTAGAAAGCACCCTAGGGTGGTAACCAAAATGCCTCTAAATTTTGAGGGGGGTGTAATTAGTGGCTAATTTTGTATAATGCCTGGGTGTTGTGGAACATGCGTATGTGATATTGTTTTTCCTAAACAAAGTGCACTGTTGTACTATGCTGTATTTTGTTTTTCCCCTCGACATCGCGTACGGAAGTGGTGAAACACCAAACAGCCAATCCTTAGGAGGCATGGCATGATTTTCTTGGCGGGAAGGCGAGCGCGACCCGAAAGTCAAGTAGCGAACATTGAGTTACGAGGATTCAAGGGACCCACTTGTTCGGGCAGTCAAAATGGGTCTCGAATTTTTATGTGTCACACCTCTTGAACTGCGCTGTATACAGTAGGTTCCTCGATAAGTTTTCCACTAGCTCTCACGCTCAGGTGATGGCACAGCAGCAGTGGTCGAAAAAGAGGGTATCGCTCGTCTATGCTATTCGAACTCAAAAGTGATATTGAAAGCAGGGCTGTCGTTATCAGGGTATTTTACCTTGATTCCCTGATTTCACAGGGTTTTTTTTTTGCCAACCCTTAATTTTCAGGGTTTGGCGCTTTTGAACCCTAGTCCCTTCAGGGTTGTAAGTTTTTGAACAATTAGGATTTCAGGGTTTGCGTTATGCCAATACTGAGTTTTCAGGGAGCAAAGCGTACGGACCCTGAATGCGACATCCATGCCATCCTTGACCTTTTGCAAAATTCCCCCTACACATGACTGGTCTCCCCACACACCCAACAACTCACAAAAATCGACGAAGTCCTTTTTTTCAGACATCCCCCCCACACACCAAGCAACCTAAAAAACCGGCCAAGTCCTCTAAGACAGCCACTCCCCCTGCACACCCAACAACCCACAAAACCTGGCTAAGTCCTAATAGCCAAAGACAGGACAAACGAAAAATGGGTTAAGTATATTGTGCAGACATTCCCACTCCCAGTCCTCAACGTCATCCCTTATACCCCCAACAAACCCATACCTATTTTCTAAGAGCAGTCGCTCCTTTTAGTGGAATTTTCGCTAGTTGCCCGTGTGATCATCTGAAAGTCAATCAAATTGGGACGGCCACGATCGATTGCGACCGTTTCAACAAATATCAGCCGTTCCATGGTTGTCACCCCATTCGCCAGCTTCCCCCCCTCCACTCCGTTTCGATCAGGGTCTCAGATATCAGACGAAATCGGTCTGATGGTCTGAAAATCAGACCTGTTTTTTCTCATTCATCTGATTTTTTTACGGGCTAAATTAATTCGTCTGATCGTCCAGATAAGCCATAATATTTCGTCTGAAAGTACAGACTAGGTGTAGACTTCCGTCTGAGAATTCAGATAGCGCGGATTTTTTCGTCTGATACATTCCTCGTCTCCCCATCCCCCATCCCCCTCACCCCCCGGCCCCCGAGTGCAAGGTACATTCCTCCCACACCCCTACACAACCTCCCTATTTTGTTTCTTTGCTAGCTTTTCTGGCATAGTCCTCCAGACCAGAGATATTCCTCCACATACCCCTCACAACAATAAAAATTTGGCTAAGTCCCTCATACCTGAGACATTGCCCTACACACCAAACACAACCCCCGAAAATTCGACAAAGACCCTTTTTGCGAGATACATTCCCCCACACACCCCTCAAGCCATGTTTTTCCGATGAAATCCCTCACAGCTAGACCATGAAATTTTGGCTCAAGAGTGAAGACCCTCCCACTCCCTCCCCCCCCGCACCTGTGAGGGTTGCTTGTGTGTGACACGTCACGTTACGTGCGAGTATCTCACGGCCAAACAGAGCAAGGCCCTGGTTCTGTAGGCAGATACAGTGCGCAGGCCCTGGTCTCTCTCCCCAGGCTCGCGTGCTACAGTGACGTAAAATTTCCACGCAAAACGGTTCAATGCGTTTCCGCGTGGTCTGACTCAGGGTTGTGACTGTCAATGTTCAGGCCCTGTTTTCAAACTTCTTGGGCGCGCCTTTTTTAGACAGGCGTGCATCCGTACAGTACGATTTTGACGCAAGCAAATTCGAAGCAGGTGAGAATTGCGATACTGAAACGATTTTAGCTTGACAAGGAACCTTCGAACGCGCTCGTAGGCGGGTCCAAGTCTGGGAAGACGTTCGTAGGAACAGGCTCTCAGCAGGAAATAAGGAAACGGAAAAATCGAAGTTTGGATTTGCAAGTGGCGAGGTTTCTTGCAGCAATTTTTTCGTCTGAATGTTCTGACTTGCGTTACAAAATCGTCTGAAATCTCAGACTTCTTGAAAATTTTTGTCTGATGGTCAGACGAAACTTTGGAACCCCGTCTGATTTTCAGACAGCCCTAAATCCTAGCTGAAACCCTGGTTTCGATCCCCCCCTCCCCCTCTGTTTTGCTTTCCCCCTCTCCTCGGTTTTGATTCCCTCCCCTTTTCCCATCGAATTCGATTCCCGCCTCCCCTCCTTTTTGATTTCCTCTCCCTCAATTGAGCCGTGGGCGGCCATCTGATTTTTTAGCTACAGTATTTTCACTTCGCATGGGAAATCTGAAAAAATGAAACCCGCCCGCCAGAAGTAGCCAAGGAGAAATATCGTGATTGCTAGAGATGATGCGGCAATTTGAGAGCTACGGCGGTTGCTAAATGGAACCCTTATTGGGTTCTGTGAACCGTGAGAGTTTCAGGGTTTCAATTTTCTGAACACTGACAAATCAAGGAAGGCATTTTTGGAAAACAGAACCCTCAGGGATTTTTTTTTTTTTTAGTCGACAAATCAGGGGGAGTTTTTTTGAAACGTCAGCCCTGGTTGAAAGTTTTGGGGGGGTGTTCAAATATTTGCAGGCAAAAAAGACGGGTGCTATGTATATCCACTTTACTTAAGCACCCATGTCCGCTCAAGCCACCCATGGGCGTTCAATTTTGCGGGGTGCTGTATACGGGGGAATACGGTATCTCCCCTGTTCTCCCTTGTCTTAATTATTCATTCTAGTTTCTAACAAGATTTGCCATCGGTGTTGTAAGATGTATTGCATGACAAGGCAGCACGGGTTGCAGACTCATTCGTGATCGAAGGAACCTGATGCTAAGGTTCTGTCGTACTCATGGTAAGAGGAATTGGCTGCCGTAATCGCGTTCTCTGTGGCTGGTTACACTGACTAAGAGTAACCATATTTGATTGGGACTTTTGCTACACCCACCCAGAGTACTGTAACACATGGAAACTGAAGTTCTAGGAGAATCTAACAGCTTGTTCCCCTTTCATTTCGCAACCCCCTGTTAAAGTAAGAACTGAATGATTGACTAGAAGTTGAAACCTAGAACAAATACTAGTTGGTTGTACTCATTAGAAGCATACCTCAGTCTAGCCTATAACTTCTACATAGCTAATATGTATAAGTTGACACACCCCCTAGGCTAGACAAGGGGTGAAGCTAAGCAAGAAGCAAACAGCTCAGCGTGGCACTACTAGTCCAACCACTGAGGCAGGGGTCTGGAGACCAGTCAGCAAGAATACAAACAAAACTAAAGCAAGCCAGGGCGGCACTACTCGTCCAGCCACTGGAGGTAAGGCCACAAGGCCTGTCTGACAGGCATATATAATAGAGAGTACACAATCAGGATCCTAACAGGTGAGTAGCTACAGGAACAAGACCAAGCTCTACACAGTGCTGCTGATGATCTTTAGGCGCAAGCGCCTTAGTAAAGATATCAGCTGTGTTGGCACCTGAGGCCAAGTGAACTACGCGGGACTGGCGGCACTGCTGTAGCTCGCACAGGAGGAAGTACCGCAGCTGGATATGCTTCGCTCTGCCCTCAAGCCGAGGCTCCTGACACAGGAGTATCATGGCCCTGTTGTCAGCGTACAGGACCGGGGCAGAGCTAGGCCGCTCACCTAAGTCTGTGAGCAAGAAGGTCAGCCAGCGGAGCTCCTCTGCCACCATGGCACCAGCATAGATCTCTGCCTCATAGCTAGACTCAGCCACAGACGACGAGCGAGTGGATCTCCTAGAGATAGCACCCGAACCAAGGCTAAAACAGTAGCCCTGCAACGACCTGAGCGTCTCAGAGTCGTCTGCCCAAGAAGCGTCTGTGTGCCCAGTAAGGACCACTGGCCTGCGTCCTCCTAGCACTAACCCCATGCCCGATGTACTAGCAAGATAACGCAAAACCCTCTAAGCGGCAGACCAGTGCTGAGGTCGGTGTCTGCCTGTAGCCACAAAGCGAGCCAGGATGCTGAGAGGGTATGCAAGATCTGGGCGAGTGCAAGTCATCAGGTACATGAGACAACCCACCAGCTCTGCGTAGGGGCCACTGGGCTCTACTGGCTCCTCAGGATCGGGAGCGGAGAGCCCATGGTCTACAGGTAGAGGTGTGGGCTGTGCGGAGGAGAATTGAAGACCGAACCTCTGAAGGACCTGACGCACCAAGTGTGACTGTGTGAGAGTGATGGTGCGTGCTGCTCTGTCCGTAGCGATCTGCAGGCCAAGATAGCGACGCAGCTCTCCAAGGTTAGTGCAGGTGTGTCTCTTCAGAAGCTCGGCCTTCACAGAGGCCAGTGCGTCCCTGTCAGCAGTAGCGAAGACCAGATTGTCTACGTAAACAAGGATGTAGAACTGAGTCTGGCCGGAACGCACAAACAGTGAGGGGTCAGCAGAGGACGGAAAGAACTTCAGGTCTGCTAACGTGGCCCAAAGCGTGTCGTGCCACTCGCGAGGAGCCTGACGCAGGCCGTAGACCGGGCGCCTGAGAAGCCACTGGGTCCCAAGGGGGAAGGTACCAGTGAAGCCCTGTAGTCGGCGCAGGTAGACCTGCTCGTTTAGGCTGCCCTGAAGAAAGGCAGTAGAGAAGTCGAGGGAGTGAAGCTCGTAGTCGCGCTGTGCTGCTACGTGTAGCAGCGCCCGAAGAGTGGTCATCTTCGGGGTCCGGGCGAAGGTCTGGAAGAAGTCAACCCCCTCTCGCTGACTGAAACCTCTGGCCACGTAGCGCGCCTTGAAGACAGGCGGCTCTCCAGGGGGGCGCTTCACCTTGAAGAGCCAGCGGCCATCGACTACGTTCACCCCAGGCGGGGGAACTGCGTCGACGTAAGTGCCGGTGGACCTCCAAGATGCCATCTCCTGCTCCATGGCAGCTATCCACTGAGAGGCCCAAGGTCCCGAGGTGGCCTCAGCGTAGGTGCGAGGGGTCGGGATATCGAAGGCGTCTGGGTCACCCTCAGGGACTAACAGCATGGAGCAGAGATGGGGAGCAGCCTCGGAAAGGAAAGCAAGCTCGTACTGCCTGTCCTCTAGGACGTCACTGCCAAGGGCAGGAGCACCCCCGACGGACGGAGGACGGGCAGGATCAGAGACCAGAGCGGTAGCGTAGTCAAGGTGGCGGGTAGAGGCGAAGTCAGCGACAGCAGCGACAAGCGCGTCAAGGCGCGAGACATGAGCAGCAGGGTCGGTAACAAGAGAGGCAAGGACCCGAGGGACAAGGGGACGAGCGGCACGGAGGTAGTCAGAGAACGGAGGAGGTGCAACAGCAAGGGACGAGGGAGGAGTGGACGGGAGGAGGGGAGGACGAGACGAGCGGGAACGGAGCAACATAGGGTGGGTGGGCAGGACGGGAGAGACGGGACGAGCACGGGAGGGACGGCGAGCCCAAACGTGAGACGGAGGTGTAGGGTCAGGGGACAGCGGAGGGGACACAGGAGGGGAACGAGGAGGAAGACGGGCCGGAGACGAGTCCAGCGGCGGGAACACAGGACCGTAGATAGGAAGGTCAGCAGGCGGTGGGGGAGACACCGGCGCGTGGTCCGGGGAGGGAAGGCCGAGCAGGTGGAGAGCGGAGACCGGCGGCGACGGCTGCTGCGGCTGCTGCGACAGCTCGGCCGGAACCCTCGGACCAGCAGAGGCAGGACGACCGTCGGCGGAACCCTCAACAGCAGCACCCCCAGAACCAACACCCCCAGAGCAAGAACCCCCTCCAACTCCAGCGGCACCCCCGGGAGCCGCAGGACGAACACCCTCCTCAACGCAAGCACCCCCAGAGGCCAACGGCGGCAGCGGCGGCGGCGGCGACGGCGGCTGCGGCAGTGGCGGTGACTGCGACTGCGACGGCGGCGGCGGCGGCGGCGACAGCGACTGCGGCAGGGAAGGCGGAGACACCGGGGAAGGGGGACGCGGCAGGGACGGGCCGGGGGGACCACCAGAGTCAGCAGACTCCTCAACGGGGACAACCGACGGGAGGGGAGTAATGTGAGAGACACCAGACGGGGCAGGACGAGGCGGGAGAGGAGCAGGGGCTAACGGGGGAGAGGGAGCCAGGAACAGGGGCGGGGCAACCGGGAGACCTCGGTGAGGGAAGCGGCGGTAGAAGGAGACAGACTCGTCAAAGGTGACATCACGAGAGTGGAGGAAGCGGTGAGACGGCGGGTGGTAGAAAAGCAAGTCAGACGAGTCCAAGGGAAAACCGAGGAAGACACAGGGGACAATGCGGGCAGTGAGCTTGTCCATGCCAGAGGCACGAACGTGAGCAAGGCAGCCCCAGACGTGGAACGCAGACGCGTCACCGGGGGACCCGGTCCAAAGGACGGTCGGTGAAACCTGCGGCCGCTGGGAGCGTGGCCACAAGTTAAGCTGGTGAGCAGCGTAGCGAACAGCAAACGGCCACAGAAAATGGGGGGCATCGGCATGAATCATGGAGGTACGGGCGACCTCCATGACCAAGCCGATGCGGCGCTTAGCAACCCCATTCTGCTGTGGGGAGACCAGCAAGGTGTACGACTGGGTGATGCCCTCCGCACGACAGAACTGTCCAAGCCGACCAGAGGCAAACTCGCCGCCACGGTCAGAGTGGAGACACAACACGGGGAGACCGCGGTGGAGACGCGCAGCCACAACCCACGGGAGAAGAACGTCGGGCACGTCCGCCTTCCGCTCCAGGGGAAACACCGTGGTGTAGCGCGGGTAGTCGTCGACGAGCACAAGGAAGTAGCGCTCGCCGCGCGGTCCGGGGACGGGGGCAGGGCCCCAAACGTCCAGGTGCAGGGTCTGAAGGGGGGCAGTAGCAGGGCGCAGCGAGGAGGAGTGAGGAGCAGGGCGGAGCCGACCCTCGACGCAAGGCGTGCACGGTGGCGCAGTCGAGGGAGGAAGGGCAGGGAGCGACGCGGGGAGACCTAAAACAAGACCATGCTGGGACATGTGACGCAGACGAGGGAGAGCAGGGTGACCTAAGCGGTGGTGCCAGAGAAGGGACGGGTGAGTGAGGGACCGACACGAGCAAGCTGCAGCGACCTGGGAGGACCCACCAACCGGGGGGGAAGCGGTGTCTAGGGTAAACAGACCGAACACCGGGTCTCGGGGGAACGTCGCAAGGGGGGAACCTGAGACAGCCTCAGAACAGACAGCGAACCGCTCGTGCCCGGGGAACGTGGTGGTGACGCCGAGGTCCTGGAGACAGCCGACACCAACCAGGTTCCTCGAGAACGAGGGAACGTGGAGGCCTGTAAGGGAGCCCGAGGGAACTGCTGGACAGGGAAGGGACGTAGACCTGCGAGCGACAACAGGACCCGCAGAGGGGTCAGCGAGAGAGACAACAGCAGGCGCAGCAAGCGGCGTGAGCGTGGAACGGACGCGGAAGAAGCAGGCAGAAGCACCGGAGTCGAGAGTGAAGGACAGCGAAGCAGTGGCGGAGGCCGGGGACGGAGCCGGTGTAGCGACTAGACTAGACAAGCTAGGCAGTCCTACGCCTGACGCAACAGGGGAGGCTAAGCTACACAATGGTGCAACACCTAAACTAGAGTACACTGGGTAATAAGATCCAGCAACACTAGAAGCGTCAGAATACAAAGCATGCAAAGCAGCACCTATCTGATCCATGTCTAACTCAAATATCGGCACGCCCTGGCGGAGCAGGCTGTGCCAGTCGGGGAGGTCCGGGGTCGGGCCAAAGCGACAACGAAAGAGATCGTCGAGGCGGCGGAAACAGCGGGCGGTCGGGTGCGGGCGGCGGCACAGAGTGCCGCGAAGAGGCCCGGTTTGAAGCTGGTACTGGTAGGTGACAGCACCGGAGCCGCCGGTAGACGCCAAGCTGCGCGGGCCGCCACCATGGCCACTACCTCCGGAGGTGCCAGGCCAGCCAGGCGGGAGACGGGCCCACGGCTGCGGCGACTGCTGCTGGGACGGCGGCTGCTGCTGGGGCGGCGGCTGCGGCTGGGGCTGCTCCTGCTGCGGCTGGGGCTGCTGCTCCTGCCCACCAGTGGTAGTCCCCGCAGGCAGACTACCGTCACCACCACCACCACCACCACCACCTGCGCCACCATCCCTACCTCCCTGGCGACCATCTAAGTAAGCTTTGGCTGTCTCAACAGTAGCAAAACGCGAGCGCTCAGACACAGGGAGGGCGTGGCTAATAGCAACCTGAGCTACTGCATCGCGGGAGTCCCAGACCGCACAGGCAAGCGCAGCAGTAGAGAAGGCCTCATGGTCATCAGATGAGGGATCAGCAGGGAGGGGAGCAGCGGCAGGGGGGCGGGGGAGCAAGCCATCGACGTGGACAACCAAGGAGTGGCCATCCTGGCGCTGACCAGTAAGGTGGCGGCGGAGATCGGAGAGCCAGGCGGCGAAGTCAACCGCATGGCCCTCGGCGTCCAATCGGAGCACGAAGTCAGCCATCGTGCAGGGTCAGCGGCACAGCTCCACAGGAACACAGCGACGCAGGGACACGGCGGCATCACTCTCCAGCACGGCAGCCGCGAGGCGCCCCAGCACTGGCGAGCAGAGTAGACGGAGCCCGAGGTGGCACGGCAGAATGAGCAGGCACGAAGATGGGCCTTGCGGGCAGTGGGAGAGGCCAGGCAGGCGCGGAGGGGCCAGGGAGGCGCGGCGGGGCCAGGCAGGCGCGGCGGGGCCAGGGAGGCGCGGCGGGGCCAGGCAGGCGCGGCGGGGCCAGGGAGGCGCGGCGGGGCCAGGCAGGCGCGGCGGGGCCAGGCCGGCGTGGAGGGGCCAGGCAGGTGCGGCGGGGCCAGGCAGGCGCGGCGGGGCCAGGCAGGAGCGGCGGTGCCAGGCAGGCGCGGCAGGGCCAGGCAGGCGCGGCGGGGCCAGGCAGGCGCGGCGGGGCCAGGCAGGCGCGACGGGGCCAGGCAGGGTGCGACGGGGCCAGGCAGGGCGCGACGTGGCCAGGCGGGCGCGACGGGGCCAGGCAGGGCACGACGGGGCCTAGCGGGCGCGACGGGGCAAGGCAGGGCGCGACGGGGCCCAGGAGGGGCGCGACAGGGCTAGGAGGCGCAGCGGGGCCCAGGAGGGGCGCTAGGAGGCGCGACGGGGCCCAGGAGGGGCGCGATGGGGCGAGGAGGCGCGACAGGGCTAGGAGGCACAACGGGGCCCAGGAGGGGCACGACGGGGCTAGGAGGCACGACGGGGCCCAGGAGGGGCGCGACGGGGCTAGGAGGCGTGACTGGGCCCAGGAGGGGCGCGACGGGGCTAGGAGGCGTGACGTGGCCCAGGAGGGGCGCGACGGGGCCCAGGAGGGGCGCGACGGGGCTAGGAGGCGCGACGGGGCCCAGGAGGGGCGCGACGGGGCTAGGAGGCGCGACGGGGCCCAGGAGGGGCGCAACAGGGCCAGGAGGCGCGACGGGGCCCAGGAGGGTAGCGACGGGGCTAGGAGGCGCGACGGGGCTAGGGGGCGCGACGGGGCCCCAGGGTGGGGGGGGGGGGGGGCGGGCGCGGCGGGGCCTAGCTAGGGTACGGGCGGAAGCGGTAGGTGGGGGATGCTAACCTACGCTCTGATATCATGTTAAAGTAAGAACTGAATGATTGACTAGAAGTTGAAACCTAGAACAAATACTAGTTGGTTGTACTCACTAGAAGCATACCTCAGTCTAGCCTATAACTTCTACATAGCTAATATGTATAAGTTGACACCCCCCTCCACATCCCTCTCCCTCGCCCTTCCCCTCCTCTTTCCCCTCCCCCATGCACCTTACACCCCCTGCTGTGCGTTTGGCAATTGCCAAGACAACGGACTGAAAGGCGGAGAGAGGGAGGGAGTCTTAGCGATCCTCTCCCCTCCCTCCCCCCCCCTCTCCTTTACCACTCTTCCCCTCACTCATCACTACCACCCTTACCCTCCTTGGCTCTCCCAAGAGCCAATTCCTTCAGTCCCTTGAGTGAAGCGACCACATCCACCCTCTCCTTTCCGTCCTCCCCCTCTCCCTCCGCCCCCCGGCCGTTCCCACCAGCTGCACGCTTGCCAATGGCCGCGACAACGGCAGAGTGAAAGGCGGAGAGAGAGGAGAAGTCGGCGGGAGAGAGCGAGGGCTTGAGGTGCGATATGATGGAGGAGAGGGCACGTCCCGGGGCTTGAAGGGCTTTGTTGTGCGCCTGTGCAGTATGGGGAGGAGGGAAGGGCACCAAGGGATAGAGAATAGAAGAGGGGAAGCAGAGAGCAGATGACGCAAGAGAGGGCATGCGGTGCAAGATGATGGAGGAGAGAGCTCTACCAGGGGCCTGACGAGCCTTGTTGTGCGCATGTGGAGTATGGGGAGGAGGGAAGGGCAGGAAGTGAGAGAGAATGGAGCAGGGGAAGCAGAGAGCAGATGATGCAAGGGAGGGGTCTATTTTTGAGGCGCCTAAAAAATAGACTCCTCACGCAGGGGAAGCAGAGAGTAGATGATGCAAGGGAGGGCCTGAGGTGCAAGATGATGGAGGAGAGAGCTCAGCCAGGGGCCTGACGAGCCTTGTTGTGCGCCCGTGCAGTGGAACAAGTGGTGGTGGGGTGGGGTGGGGGGGTTGGGGGTGGGGGTCAAAGGAAGGGAAGAGAGGTTGAGAGGGATGGCTGGAGATGGAGAATGGCGGAGGAGAGGACACGACCCCGTGCTTGAAGGGCCATGTTGTGCGCCCTGTGCAGAGTCAGGAGGCGAAGGAAAAGTGGAGGGGGGAACTGGGGAAGGGGTAAGGGTGAGGCATTAGCCCTGAAACGGCTCATCTACATTAGATGTCACTTGCAGAAAGGCTAAGTAACGACTGGAAGAAAAAGGTCGGGGGTTGTGGTTGTGATGATCGAGTGAAGTTAAGTTAGCAGCGTATGCACGGCTAACTTGACACTGTAAAAAGCGGGCAGAATCCTGGGTTACATCTAGCCCTAACACACTAAAAAGACTTTTTGAATCGTTTCAAATGCAGAACGAGGGGCAGAATCCTGACAATCCCAGGTTACAACCTAAGGCCCAACACCCTAAGGCCCGACACCTTAAGACCCAACGAGCTACCTGCATGAATAGCAGAGCCACAATCAGGGGCAGCGCTGCTACAGGGTCCTCCTCTGCCTCCAGCTGCATGTGAAGGCTCTGATGGGGGGAAGGGAGAGGGGGAAAGATACAGGCAGGGTTGTGGAGACAAGGGGATCTGAAAGGCATGAATAACAGAGCCACTATCAGAGGCAGCGCTGCTACAGGGTCCTCCTCTGACTCCAGCTGCATGTGAAGGCTCTGATGGGGGCAAGGGAGAGGGGGAAAGGCAAGAATAGGGGGGTTTGGAGACAAGTGAAAGAAGCTCTCCAATAGAGTGCTCCTCCAAATCCAGGTGACGCTGAAGACTCTGATAAAACGAGGCAAGACGGATGCAGAAACGTGACAGGAAAACGGGGGTTTAGGAGCAAGTGGAACAACCCTCTGAATCCTCATCTTAAAGCCAATAAATTGCTCCAATGGGATCCTCCTACTCTGACTCCAGCTGCAGCTGAACGCTCTCTTGTGGGAGAAAGAAAGAGCAGAGAAGTCCAGAAAGAGGGGTTAAGAAACAAGTAAACGAAGCACACCAATGCTTTTGAATTGATTCAGAAGCAGAGGGGTTAAGTAAGGGAGACAAGTAAAAGAAGCGCTCCAATGGGGTGGGATCCTCCTCTGACTTGAGCCTCAGCCTCCCACTCAGCCCCTCGATCGTACCGCTTGAGAAACAGGCCGAGTTTCTAAATCTACTAGAGAGAATCCAGACGCACTTACCTTTTTGAGGGAGAAGAGCAGGGAGCGCTCAGCCCTCTTGTCCGGGCGCTAGAGTCAGATCCCGAGACCCTTCTCAGAAACTTCTTTTATGGTCCCCACCACCCCCTTCATCTCCTTCCCCTCCATCGCTTCAACCATCCGCTGCGCTGCGCTGTGTTTTGCTTTTGAGAATTCTCAAAAACAAAACGCTCCCTTGGCCCTCCTGTAGGAAGAAGCTTGGCTACATCTGCTCTCCTCGTAGGCGTGTGAGTAGTAGATAGACGTGGGCAAAAAAAATCGCATCGCATCGCATTTAATCGCATTTTTGCGATGGCGATGTTTTTTTTTTTTTTTAATCATCGCGCAATGCGATGAATTAATATCGCGCGATTTAATTTAAATCGCATTTTAATCGCGCTTAAAAAACGCGATTTAAATGCGATATGCGATTTTTAAAAAATTGCGCGCGATATTGCACTGAAACCCACTCTGAAACCCACTACGAAACCACACTGGTTATTTGCACTCTAGCTTACGACTGCCCGTGAGTCAATTTCCCCGCAGCCATGGTTTTTTTCTGTTTTTTTGGGGTGTTTTTTTATTCTGTTTTAAAACGCGATGCGATTTAAAATCGCATTGCGCGATTTAATTAAATATCGCATGCGATTTTTTAATACATCGCGGGTAAAATGCGATGTGCGATTTTTTTTTTTAGAAAAATAAATCGCGCGATGCGATTTAAAATCGCATCGCTTTTTTAAACATCGCACCTGCATGCGATGCGATTTAAATCGCAATCGCGTTTTGATCATGTCTAGTAGTAGATTGGGATTAGGGGGAGAGGCTTAGTGAGTGCGACTCACCTTTTTCAGGGAAAAAAGCAGGGAGCGCTCGGCCCTCTTGTCCGGGCGCTTGAGCCGGATCCCGAGATCTTTCTCAGCAACTTCCTCCATGGCAACAACCACCCCCTCCACCTCCTTCCCCTCTAACGCCTCAACCATCCTCTGCGCTCGCTCCCGTGGCCCTCCTAAAGGGAGCAGCTTGGCTAGTGCAGCTCTCCTTGCCGGCGTGTAGTGGATTGGAGTCGAGCCGAAAACTAATGCTCCTCCACCCCCTGCTGCTGCTGCTGCTGCTGGGGCCCCACCCTGTTTTTCTCCCCCCATCCCTCCTCCTTCTCTTCCTCCTTCCCTGGCTGCTTTTGCCCCATTGCCATCTTGTTGCTCCCCTGTTGGCCTCCTACTCTCACTCCCGCCGCTGCTGCTGCTGACGTCATCCTGGGCGGTGATGATGTCATGGTCGAGAAGCACAGCGTGCAGAAGCAGATCGACAGGCTCGGCAGCCGAGGTTCGGAGAACATGGCGGGAAATGAGGGTCTGGCAAAGGGAGGGGAAGGGTAAATGAATGTTGACAAGGATTGGGGGTGGGGGGGTTGGTGGAATACACGAGGTATGCAGAGCAGAGGCTTTGATTAGTAATAAGCTGAGTGGAGGCCTTGCTTAAGAGAAAGCTGAGCGGAGGGTCTAGGGAGCTCTGAATGGGAGTTTAGAGAACAGGGCAGGAGATGAGGGTCTGGATCAAAAGGGGGGAGGGAGAGAAGAATGGGTGGGGGAGGAAGGGGTGCCAGTGCTACCAAGGGAAGTGAGGATTTGAGCGGAGGGAGGAAAGAGAAACAAATTGGGTAAGTGGAGAGTGGCTTCAGAGAGTAGCAAACAGAAAATGAGCACGCTTACCGCCGTGCTTGTATCATCATCCGAGCTGGACACCACTTCTCCATGTGCGTACAGCAGCAGCATGGAGAAGTGGTGCCCAGCAGGTGACCTAAGAGTTGGTTCAATTAGCACCCCTTAGAGCACCACTTACCACAGCGCTTGCATCATCTGAGGTGAAAACCGCTGCTCCATGCGAGTACAGCAGCTGCTGGCCCAACAGGTGGCCCAACAGGTGGCCCAACAGGTGGCCCAACAGGTGGCCCAACAGGTGGCCCAACAGGTGGCCCAACAGGTGGCCCAACAGGTGGCCCAACAGGTGGCCCAACAGGTGGCCCAACAGGTGGCCCAACAGGTGGCCCAACAGGTGGCCCAACAGGTGGCCCAACAAGTGGCCCAACAGGTGGCCCAACAGGTGGCCCAACAGGTGGCCCAACAGCTGGCCCAACAGCTGGCCCAACAGCTGGCCCAACAGGTGGCCCAACAGGTGGCCCAACAGGTGGCCCAACAGCTGGCCCAACAGCTGGCCCAACAGCTGGCCCAACAGGTGACATTAGAGTTGGTTCAACCAGCACCTCTTAGAGCACCACACACCGCAGTGCCCACATCATCTGACGTGAAGACCGCTGCTCCATGTGCATACAGCAGCTGCTGGACCCGCAGGTGACATATGAGTTGCTTTCATTGCCGCACTTACCGCAGTGCTTGCAGCATCTGGGATTCTGGGGAAAGCACCGCAGCCCCATGCACGTATAGCCGCAGCTGGCCCAACAGGTACCCTTTCAATCAGCACCTCCTAAAGCACCACACCACATACCGCAGTGCTTGCATCATCTGGGATTCTGGGTATAGCCGCAGCTGGCCCAACAGGTACCCTTTCAATCAGCACCTCCTATATCAGATGGGAAAACATAGGATTCGATCCGCAGCAAGCCTCCTAAGAATTCTCAAAAACACCCTTTAAATCAACACCTCCTATAGCACCACACCACATACCGCAGTGCTTGCATCATCTGAGGTGAAGACCGCTGCTCCATGTGCATACAGCAGCAGCTGGCCCAGCATCCCATTCACTCGAGACTCCACTGCCTCCCGAACCTGCGGACACGTAAATCCAATTAAGCAAGACTCTTAAGCATGACTCTTAAGCATGGTTCTTATTCAATGAAGCATATAAAATCTAACACACTAGGAAAGGCTTTCAAATGTTTCAAATTCAGCTCGATTCCTTGTCGCAAGAAGCTGAGTGATAGTAATTTCAAATTTCGTCTTGAGTCGACTCAAAACGATTCCCCGTCGCAAGAAGCAGAGCCAGCTCTGCTAGTTAATCTCGGTTCCCCAAACCATATGAAACGACTCATCCGAACCTGTCGCCGAGCCTCGGTGGTGCTGCCGGACGTGAAGGCTGCGGCTCGGCGCTTCTCCTCCGCCCAATAGGCTGCGAGGGCGGGCCTCAGGGCGGCCACTAGCAGACGAGCGAGGCCGGCCGAACCCTCGCCCTCAGTCAAGTCGCCATCACTGCCGTACCCATCAGCAGCATCGTCATCTGTTGACGGTGGGCAAATACAAGGGGGGGGGGAGTCGGGGGAATGGATAACGTGTGAATCGACTCAAAAGGCGCGACCAGTGCCATACCCATCAGCAGCGTCATCATCTGATGGGTTGGAAAAATGAGAAGGGGAGAGGGGGGAGAAGGGGAGCGGAAGAGGGGTAGGCGGGGGGGGGGGGGGGGGGGGGAGACCAGGAGAACAGATGGCGACTGGTGAATCTGTGTAGGTACTCTTCACAATGACTGGGACAGTGAGGGAAAGAGCATACCAGCAACAGTGGCTTCTAGAAGCTCAGGATGCCACTTCAGCACCAATCGTGTCATCTCAGACGTGGTCAGCATCGCCTCGTCTTTTCTGCCCGTCCCCTCCGCTCCTCCCCTCTCCCCCTCCACCTCACCCTCCTCCCTCCCCTTCCCTCCTCGCCCTCCTCCTCCGCCTTTCCCCCTCCCTCCCTTCCCTCCTCCCTTCTTCCTCCCCTTCCCTCCCTTCCCTCCCGTTTCCTCCTCTTCTTCCTCCTCCTCCACCTCCCTTCCTCCACCCCTCTTTCCTCCCCCCTTCCCCCCTCCTTTCCCTCCCCGTTTCTCCTCTTTATCCTCTCCTCCCTTCCCTCCTGCACTCTTATCTCCCCCTCCTCCCCCACCCCCTCCTCCCCCTCCCCCTACCACACTCCTAGTGCTTGCTCTCGCTGCTGCTGCAGCCGCCACTGCTTTCTCATGCAACACTGACTGCAGTTGCTGATAAATAGACTGCATAAAGTGAGAAGAGCGAGGAGGAAGGAGGTATGCAACAAAAAGATGGCGAGAGAGGTTGAAGGGGCAAGACTGACTGCAGCTGCTGATAAATAGACTGCAGGGGGGGAGAAGGGCGAGGGGGAAGGATGTATGGAACAAAGAGAGCGCGAGAGAGGGTTGAGGGTGCATGCAACACTGACTGCAGCTGCTGATAAGTAGACTGCAGGGGGGGAGAAGGGCGAGGGGGAAGGATGTATGGAACAAAGAGAGCGCGAGAGAGGGTTGAGGGTGCATGCAACACTGACTGCAGTTGCTGATAAACAGACGGCTCAGGAACACCAACGGTGGGGAAAGACGACGATGGGTACAAGGGAGAGTGCCGAAGCATGGGTAGGTGGGAAGGAGGATATGTGAGAAAGTGGGTGCGAGGGAGGGAGCATTGAATGTACGAATGGGAAAGGGGGTAGGGTGGGGGTGGTGGTGGTGGTGGTGGTGGTGGTGGTGGTGGTGGTGGGGTTGGTGGGGGCGAGAGGGGGAAGAACACGCATAGCAGCATTCCTACTATGCCGATTCCACATGGCTCCAAATGCATACCTGTAGGAGAGCAGACGAGACGACACACGTGTCCCCATACACCTCTGCTCCACCCAAACCCTGCCCCTCTGGAGCAGCAGCAGGAGAGGCACCAGCAACAGCAACACCTGTCACAAATGTCCCAACACCAGAAAGGACATACCTGTAGGAGAGCCGAGGATACGACACACGTGTCCCCATACACCTCTGCCCCATCCAACCCCTGCCCCTCAGCAGCAGCAGCAGCACCAGTAGCACCAGCAATGGCAGCGGCTTTGCGTGCTCTCTGCAGCACGGGGCACAGCTGCAGCAGCTGGGAGCAGTCGGAGTGGGAGAGAGCCGGAGGGAGGGTTGTTGTTGCATCACACCTGGAAGGGATAGGGAGGTGAGAAGTGAGGGGGAGTGGGGTGGGTGGGGGTCTTATGTACTACCAGCTATGGCGTCACCCATGCAGCTTTGCGTGCTCTCTGCAGCACGGAGCACAGCTGCAGCAGCTGGGAGGAGTCCGAGTGCGAGAGAGCGGGGGGGAGGGTTGTCGCCGCGTCACACCTGGCCAGAAGGGAAGGGGAAGGGGAAGGGGGAGGGTGAGGGGGAGGGGGAGGGAGTGGGAGTGGAACTTATTTGCACTGGGTCTGCAGCACGGAGAAGTCTAGTTTTGAGGCGCCTCAAAACTAGACTTCTATCACGCGGTTTTTGAGGCGCCTCAAAACTAGACTTCTATCACGAGGGAGTGGGAGTGGAACTTATTTGCACTGGGTCTGCAGCACGGGGAAGAGCTGTAGCAACGAGACCCAGTGCAGTGTCTTCTGGAGCACTGCAGCAATGAGGAGCGGCCAATTCCGTGTCGAGTCGAGTCGAGTCGAGTAGGTTCGAGTGCAGGAACCGACTGCAGGAACCGACTGCAGGAACCGACTGCAGGAACGGACTGCAGTCGGTTCCTGCTGTGACTGCAGCACAACATTGACTGCAGGAACCGACTCCTGCACAGCACAGCAGGAGGCGGTTCGACTGCATCTGATCCCTAAGCTTGAACCACAATCTCCATGCTTGATTTTTGAGGCGCCTCAAAAAACAATCTCCATGCTTGCATAGCATCCCCAACCCACCATTCCTTGGGGGCGCTGCACCACTGAGGCGTGCACTCGTAGTGCATCAACTGTCGCTCGCACCGAGCAGCAAAGCACTGTTCTGTCAACGCTTACAACAGAAATTCCCATGCCCTTTCAACCCCAACCCACCAGGATTTTGCCGAGATCGCCTCTTCCACTGCAGCGTCCAGCTGGTGCACCAATGAGGAATGCACAAGTGTCGAGTCAACCAGCGAAGCGCTCTACTCCCAACCTTGCTTACTACGGCAATCCCCATGCTCCTAACACACTCACCAGGATTTTGCTGATATCGCCTCTTCCACGGCAGCGTCCAGCTGGTGCACCAATGAGGAGTGGACAAGTGTCGAGCCCAGCAATAGAGCACTCTCCTTATCCGGGAACAGCGACTGCAGGTACTGCTTCGGCTGGGGGATGCCCAATTGGCGCACAGCGGAAAAGGTGATGAAGGCGTTCTGAAGGAAGGGGAAGGGCGGAAGGGGGTAGAGGGAGGGGGAAAGAGGGGGCAGAAATACAGTGCGAGAAGAAGGCCTCGACGCACTGCCTCTGCAGCTGAGCAAATAACTCCGGCACCCACCCCGTGCCCGCTCCCATCCCCCAATCCTCCCAAACTAGGCCAAGCCCAGGCGCTCAAGAGCGAAAAGAGTCAAACAGTGCGACAAGCAGAGGGACAAGCCGCTCACCTGCGAGAAGAAAGCCTCTACGCTCTGCTTCTGCAGCTGCGCAAATATCTCCGGCACCCACCCCGTTCCCCCTCCCTTGCTGCTCCCCCTCACCTCCCCCTCCGCCACGCACTCTCCAAACACCCGCCCAAACAACGCCGCCTCTGCCGCCCCCACCGCCTCAACCTTCCCCCCAGCAGCACCCACTCCTGCTGTCCCTGCCCCAGCTCCTCCCAAGCCTCCTGCCCCTTCTCCCTTAACAACTTGTGCTTCTGATGTGCCTGTTTCTTTCTCCATTGCCTGAGACACCCCTACAACTGGCTCCATGCCAGCAGCACCAGCAGCATCACCAGCATCAACATCAGCACCAGCAGCAGCACCACCAGCAGCAATAACACCAGAAGACGCACCAGCAGCAGCACCACCAGCAGTACCAGCACCAGCAGAAACGCCTTCCCCTGCTACTCTCCTAGCCTCCTTCCCATCCCCATACTCCCTACCATAGTCCCTCCCCAGCTCGCGAGACACAGAGGGCCAGATATCCGCCATATTAGCAGCCTCGGTAAGAGCCCTGGCCGCCCCTCTAACAGCAGCTTTCATACGCGCCATGTGTGCTCCTGTGAACAGCTGGCCGCCGCTCATAGTGCCGTGGATCTGAGACATGTGGGACGAAGGGAGAAACGGAGGGAAGCGGGGGGGTGGCGAGTCTATTTTTGAGGCGCCTCAAAAATAGACTCCTCACGCTCATAGTGCCGTGGATCTAGAACCAAAAGGACGAAGGGAGAAACGGGGGGAAGCGGGGGGTTGGGAGGGGAGAGGGGGGGGGGGGGAGAGGGAGGTGGGTGGGAGCGGGTTTGGAGCATGTGTGAACAAAAGAGCCCTGGCTACCCCTCTGACGGCAGCTTTCACACGCGCGCCATGTGTTCTCCTGTGAACAGCTGGCCGCCGCTCATAGTGCCGTGGATCTGAGACATGTGGGATGGGCAGGGTGGGGTGGGGTGGAGTGGGGTGGAGTGGGGTGGGGTGGGGTGGGTTGGGGTGGAGTGGGGTGGGGTGGGGTAGAGTGAGGGCGGGGAGGGGTGGGCTGGGGTATGTGTGTGTGACGTGACATGCAAGCAGCCAGCACGAAAACAGAACGCCACTCACCGTGGATCCGAGGCGGTCCGATAGCACTGTGGCCATGAGCTCTGCTCCCACGTTGAAGCGCATGGCCAGGCCAGACACCGCCACCTTCCCACCCTCCAGCCAACCACCCTCCCAGACACTACCTTGAGGCTATAAACCAGACGCCACGTTTGATTTGAACCTTGTGAGACTGCTCACCCGTGAGTGATCCCAGGCCGTCAGACAGCACTGAAGCCATTAGCTCCGCGCCCACGTTGAGGCGCATGGCCAAATCAGAGACTGCCACCTGTCCACTAGAGAACCGAGGCCATGCATCAACACTGAAAGACGACTCACCCTTGACCCCAGGGGGTTCAGACAGCCCTGCAGCCATGAGCTCCGCCCCAACGTTGAGGCGCATGGCCAAGTCAGACACTGCCACCTGTCCACCCTCCAGCCCCAGAAACTACCTAGAATTTCTCAGTCCTGTTTCACTCTCCCTCACCCATGATCCCAGGGTGCCAGACAGCACTGAGCCATGAGCTCTGCACCCACGTTGAAGCGCATGGCCAGACTTAAGACGAATGAACAGTAGTCTGTAGAGCAGCACTCACCCGTGATCCCAGGCGGTCGCTGAGAACTGTGGCCATGAGCTCTGCACCGACATTGAAGCGCATGGCCAGGTCAGAAACCGCCACCTGCCCGCTCTCCTGCAGGGCCGCATCCACCTCATCCGCCACCCCGTCCCAGTAGTCACCGGTAATCAGCTCGCCCTGCACCAGTTGAACCTGCAAGGAACAGGGGTAGGAGGAGTCGACAGAGTTACACCTGGGAGGTCAGGTCAGGCCCACATGCAGGACGCATTCAATTGCTTGCGGGCGGTGGTGTTGGCGACGAGCTTGAGGAAGGTACGTACGCTCCCACAAGGCAGCCATAAGTCTCTCCAACGTATCTCCCTCTCTCTCACCCCCTCACCCTCGCACTCTCTCCCTCCCTCTCACTGTTTTTCTCCCCTCTCACCCCCGTGTGCTCTGTGCTGGTTCTTTGCACCCATTGCTTTCGATCGTCAGTGAATAGTCCGCAGTGAAGGAGGCTACCCACGAGCTCGAGGAGGGAGAAATCGAAACATGTTCAAATTCGTAAAACCTACCAGGAAGTGAAGAATAAGCTGCATGATTCTTTTATGCATTTGCGTTGTGGATCTGGTGTGTGATATAATATTTGGCGGGAAAGAAACACATTCCTGATCTATGACGCAATGGCATAAAAACATCATGCACTTTATTCTTCACTTCCTGGTCGGTTTTACGAATTTGAACATGTTTTGATTTTTCCTTCTCGAGCTCGCAGGTAGCCTCCTCCACTGCGGACGGTTCGCTGACGACGAAAACGATAGCTGCCAAGAATGGTGAACCATATTGGCCTGTGAATTATACATACTTACCCAAGGCTGCTACTCTTTGTTGGCGCCATCCAGAATGGACTTTGCCGGCCGTTCGCAATACAAGAGGTCGACATTGAGCAGAGTGCCCATGTCCACTAATGACACCCTGCCACGGTGATTCCACTAGCCACGACCTTGCGACTATAACCGAAACGCACACCACAACACACAATTTAAACCCATGGCTGTTGCTGCTTGCTGGCGCCATCCAGAATGGTCTTCGCAGCCCGTTCGCAGAAGAAGACAAGTGGTCCACGCTGAGCATTGTGCCCATGTTCACAGTCCACCAATGCTGACTTCGCAATATGCGGATCGTAAATGTAGCACCGTGAGTGACTGTAACAGTAACAAACACCACAACACAACACATACCCAGGGCTGCTGCTGCTTGCTGGCGTCCTCCAGAATGGTCTTCGCCGCCCGTTCGCAGTAGAAGAGGTCGACGTTGAGCAGCGTGCCCATGTCCACCAATGACACCCTGCCACGTTGCCGCACCTCCGCCTCCACCTCCTGCTGCAGGCGCTCCTGGAATGGGGGAGGGGGGTCGGGGGGGAGGAACGGTGGAAGATACGAGGGGGCATGGTCAAATCGATACCGTGCTGGCGCACCTCCGCTCCGCCTACACCTCCTGCTGCAGGCGCTCCTGAAATGGGGGGGAGAAGAGGGGGGGAAGCGGGGGGGGGGGAACGGAGGAGGACACGGGGGGGAATGGTTATCTCAACACCCTGCCATGTTGGCGCACCTCCGCCTCCACCTCCTGCTGCAGGCGCTCCTGTATTGGTGGGGGGGGGAGGGAGAGACAAGGAGCGGCAGCATTGAATGAACTGAGTTGACGAAAAAAATTGAGTCTTTTTCCATCATCCGCTGAAACTTATATACCCCCCCCCCCCTCCCACCCCCCCCCCCCCCTGTAGTGCAAAAGCATCAGTGTAGTGATGTATTCTCTACCGTTAAGCAGATACAGCAGATCGTCCCCCAGCAGGCCCATCTGCCTGAGCTTCGTCACCAGCAGTACACATATACGTATATATATACATATATATATATTCATATAGCAATATTTACTGTACCTGCGTGATGTACTCCTTCCCATTAAGCGAGTACAGCAGATCGTCCCCCAGCAGCCCCATCTGCCTGAGCTTCGTCACAAGCTCCACCACGTTCCGCTCCGACAGCCTCGTGGCCGCCTTCACCTCCTGCGCTGCCTGGAACTGCTGCTGCAATAATAGCAGTTCTTCGTCCATCTGGATTACCACAGGTGGGGAGGTGGGAGAAGAGGAGCGGTAAGGAGGACAAAGTCACACATGTCTGGGCGACAGCTCCAGCCTCCACCGCGTTTCGCTCCGACAGTCTCGTGGCCGCCTTCACCTCCTGCGCCGCCTGGAGCTGCTGCTGCAGCAATAACAGCTCCTCGTCCATCTGCGGCACAGGAGCACTGAGGAGGAAGAGGCAGACAACACGGGCGGCAGGAAAGACTGGGGGTTGGCAGACAGCCTCGTGGCCGCCTTCGCCTCCTGCGCCGCCTGGAGCTGCTGCTGCAGCAATAACAGCTCCTCGTCCATCTGAATCCAGGGCGGATTGGGGAAAGAAGGGCAATGAAACATAGGGTGGGGGTGGTAAGTGCGAGCTAGACCAACCGCCTTCACCTCCTGTGCTGCCTGGAGCTGCTGCTGCTGCAGTGGCAGCAAGTTCATCGTCCATCTGAATAAGAAGAAAATCGACGCGGTTGAGACGGAAAGGGGAGGAAAGGAAAGGAGAGGGAACGACACGAGCGCCAATGTACGCATGCTGGGGGGGAAATCAGAAAGCTGTGCGATTGGCTGCACGTCCCCAGCCTGGTCGATCCAGCGAATGCGGGGAGCGGGAGGCGGAGGAGAACTGCATAAAGAGCAAATTCTGATTTTGAGTCGACTCAAAAGCCGAGCCTTGTCGATCCAACGCATGCAGAGAGCGGAAGGCGGAGGAGAACTGGATGAAGAACCAATTCGAGTCAGGATGAATTACAATATCGAGGAACAGACGGAGCTAACGCCCTGGACGACTGACAGAGGCGGGAAACGCCGTTGAGATGAGGTTATCTTATCGTGATGGAGCGGCAGAAGAGGAGCTGCATAATCACCTTGACGATGAGTTAGTGCGACCAGTCTTATATGTCCCACGACTCTGCTAAATCCCGACGCGAGTATTTACTAAACAACGAACGGCGATTAGCTCTAGAACGTCGACCAGGGTGTTGAAGTGAAGTGAAGCAAAGAGGTACATTGGATCTCAGGAAAATTCTTCGCCAAGGCATGCCGCAGTAAGTTCATGGAAACAATAAGAGCACGTAACTTCGTATAGCATGATTTCGTATACGGTTTAGAAACGATAACTTTATTTGCTTGCATGCGAAATTCCTATAACGCATGCTGACCGACTGATGACATAAGCGGCAGTTGACCCGTCAGGTCATGCGGTCTGTGAATTTCCACGATGATTCGGAAACTTTTCACCAGGGCAGCACGTCAGGGTCAAGCAACACGTTTCCCCTCCTCGAATAAAGCATTTTTCTGGTTGGGAGCACTTTCAGCGCGTATACCACATATAAAATGTACAGTTTTCAGCCTGAGATGTCTTTCTGATGTTTTTTACACAACCCTCCCAGAGGCAATCGGTCAACGTGTTTCTTCGGGCAGAGAGCCTTGAGGGGAGCACAGCCAATCACAGAGCCATATGCTTCTCCGCATGCACGAGGATTGCTGTCAGAGGCTACGCATGGTTTGTCTTTCCTCTCCCTTCCATCTCCCTTCCTCTCTCTCTTCTCTGCAGCATCTATGGCGCCAGTCATGGATGGATGTGGCTGCCCATTGACTGGCAGGGCGAGCCTCTCACCTTCACTGTTCATTCACTTATCTCGCGAACTTCTCTTGTACAGTACATAAGCAGTCCCTCCTCACTCTCTCACAGAGTAGGCTCAGTTCGCGGGTTATCGATTTTTCTGCACATTCAGCGCCTCTGAAAAGCTCGCTAGCTTGCGCTCTTGCCGCGAGCTGCGGTCAGATTTCGTTCAAGCGACGGCACATAACCGTTCTTCGCGCTCGGTAAAGTCTATGAGTTCTCGCGCTGTGTGACAACCAATTCGGGAAAAATTCCGCCATCATATGATACGGCTGTTCAAGATTCTGTCCTACTTGTGATTCTTGAAGAATCTGGGAGTTCCTAATAGCGCGGGAGTCCTGCGCTCGTCTCGTCGAAGCCTCTCATATTCACTCCTCCTGTTTCCAATACGACATATTCTATCCTTCTAGCGCGTGTTATTCAGTCCTCTCATATTCAGTCTTTCTAGCGCGTGATATAAGAATTTTTTTTTAGACATCTTAAAAACGAAGCCTCTCATAATTAGTCCTTCCGTTTCTAATGTCACATCCGTCATTCCTGCATTTTCCCCCTAATTCAGGATTGGCTTCACGTCCCGCCATGGCTCGCGTCGCGGCATCATGGTGGATGCTGGCGCTGCTGGTGCTTCTCCCCCTCGCTACGTCAGCCGTTGCGGCGGAAATTTCCGGCGAAGCTGCCTCGGAGCCGAAGCCGGATCCTCTGTCGATCACTCCTCCTTTTCCCGTACGAGCACAGACACGATTTCATTTGAATTCAATTCAGTTTTAATTCGGATTCATTACTGCTGGTCCCTGTGACTTCTTTCCTTTTGGTTCAACCAGGCCTTTCGCACCCGCCGTGCGTCGTATACCAGCTAGCCTCGCCACGTACGTCGTTGAAACAAGACGACGCACGGCGCACTGAAATCGCTGCTCGTCTCTTTCTTATCTTCTTCAGCGTGATGCTCGCATGTCGGGGTCCACATGGGAGAACTTATTCTCTTGTTCTCGCGCCTCTTGTTCTCCCATCTTGCCAACTCGCATTTTCACCTTCTTTCTTAATCTATATCTTGCAAGTACTACTCCCTTACCATCGTCCTCCGTTTCTCTCCGCAGGGCAATGAGTTCGTGGTGCCGCAGTCCTTCCTCTTCCCCATGTTCGGCCCTCCCCACCACGGCCCTCCCGATGGCCCTCCCGACGGACCCCCTCGCCCCGACGGTCCCGGCGGCCCCGGCGGTCCCGACGGCCCTCCTCCTCGCGATCCCTTCGGCCCTCCCTTCGGTCCTGGTGGCCCCGACGGCCCCGACGGCCCCGACGGCCCTGGCGGCCCCGGCGGACCCTTTGGCGGACCCGACAGGCCCGACCGACCCGACCGGCCCCACGACCGCCCCGACCGGCCCGACTGGCCGCACGACCGCCCTCGCGCTGCTTTCGGTCCCTTCGACCCCCATGGCCCGCCGTTTGGCCCGCACCCGCCGTTTGGCCCGCACCCGCACCCCCCGTTCGGTCCGCACCCGCCTTTCGGTCCGCCGCACCCCCCGTTTGGCCCGCATCCGCCGTTCGGCCCGCATCCCCCGCCGCACCCCCCGCCGCCGGAGGCGATCAAGCTGACGTTCGAGCTGCTGGCGGCCGTGGGACGCGCGATGGGCGTGCTGTTCCATCCGGGCTCGCAGGCGGGTGAAGAGGCGACGTGCGGAGGTGAGGTCGTTTGCCGTGGGTTGGGATTGTTGGCGGCTGTTGGACGCACGATGAGGCTGCAGTGTGCGTTTCTAAGTCGTCCTTCCCTCCGTTCCTCCCCTCCGTTCCTTCCCTCCGTTCCTCGTCTTCTGAAGTGCGTTTCTACCCCTCCCTCCCTCCCTCCCTCCCTCCCTCCCTCCCTCCCTCCCTCCCTCCCTCCCTCCCTCCCTCTCCGCGCTTCAGAGTGCGTGACGTGGGCGACTAAGGCACTTTTGGAGGCACTCTCCAACGATATTACCACCAACATCTGCACTGAGGACGCCGCTGCTGCAGACCCCCCGCACCACCACTTCGTGAGTTGCGATAAGGCTGCAACACTTGTCTACTCGGCCCTCCCTCCTCTCCCCTCCTTTCCTCTCCCCTCCCCTCCCCTCTCCTCCCCTCCCCTCCCTTCCCCTCCCCTCCACTTCCCCCTTCTCCACGTCTCCTCCTTTCATACCGATTCATTTTTGCATGAAGTGGTGTCGTTATTTCTCTATCAGTCTAAGAACGGTCCCTGCACGTCCAAACCGCACTGTCCTCATTGTGCCATTTCTCTCCCCCCCCCCCCCAGTGTCACCTCTTCGCCAACCTCACTACGGCGTCAGCCATCGGTGTTTTCGACAAGCTCCACATCAACCCTCTCTCCATGGCCGTCACGTTCTGCGCCAACCATGATTCCTGCATGCCCAAGCCTCACCCTCCTGCACACGAAGCGAGTTCCGAGCCTATTTCCGAACCTGAAGTCCTGGTCGAGGAGGAGGCTGTTGCCGAAGCTACTGCCGAGGCTGGAGCCGAGGCTGTTGCCGAAGCTGATACGGTGGAGGTGTTTGCCTCAGATGAAGCTCCTCTGAAGGTGAGTGTGTCTCCAAGAACCTCTGTCCTGTGGTGTGCTCCTTCGGTTGATGTTTACCTGTGGTGTGCTCCTTCGGTTGATGTTTACCTGTGGTGTGCTCCTTCGGTTGATGTTTACCTGTGGTGTGCTCCTTCGGTTGATGTTTACCTGTGGTGTGCTCCTTCGGTTGATGTTTACCTGTGGTGTGCTCCTTCGGTTGATGTTTACCTGTGGTGTGCTCCTTCGGTTGATGTTTACCTGTCGTGTGCTCCTTCGGTTGATGTTTACCTGTGGTGTGCTCCTTCGGTTGATGTTTACCTGTGGTGTGCTCCTTCGGTTGATGTTTACCTGTGGTGTGCTCCTTCGGTTGATGTTTACCTGTTGTGTGCTCCTTCGGTTGATGTTTACCTGTTGTGTGCTCCTTCGGTTGATGTTTACCTGTTGTGTGCTCCTTCGGTTGATGTTTACCTGTGGTGTGCTCCTTCGGTTGATGTTTACCTGTTGTGTGCGCGTGTCGCTCCCTTCTTTAGAGACAGCAGAGTTGCCCCACCCCGTCTTCTGTTCTCGTCCTCCCCTCTGCCCTTCCCATTCCAGATCCGCGTTTCTAACGCCCTCGCGCCAGCTCCTGGCAGATCATCACCCCGCATGGGTATGGACATGGGCGGCATCCATATGGCCATGGAGGCATGCGCATGGCCATGGAGGTATGCGCATGGCCATGGAGGCATGCGCATGGCCATGGAGGCATGCGCATGGCCATGGAGGCATGCGCATGGCCATGGAGGCATGCACATGGCCATGAAGGCATGCACATGGCCATGGAGGCATGCACATGGCCATGGCTGACGATTCCTTTTCTTTTTCCACCCCGTTCCAGATCCGGGTTGCAACGCCCTCGCGCCGTCTCCTGGCGGATCATCACCCCCGCATGGACATGGACATGGGAGGCATGCACGTGGCCACGTTATAGATTCTCAATCTCTTCCATTTTCATCCTCCCCTCTACCCGTTCCAGA
This sequence comes from Closterium sp. NIES-67, assembly GCA_027943415.1. NCBI lineage: Eukaryota > Viridiplantae > Streptophyta > Zygnematophyceae > Desmidiales > Closteriaceae > Closterium > Closterium sp. NIES-67. Next base: position 42,337 of record BQMB01002151.1, read on the forward strand.
TCCGGGTTGCTACGCCCTCGCGCCGTCTCCTGGCGGATCACCATGCACGCATGCACATGGACATGGGCGGCATGCACATGGCCATGAACAGTATCGGCATGATGATGTCATCACCCTCCACTTCGGAACCTTCCGCCGATGCTTCTGCTGGCGTTGCTGGGGGTGCGGAATCCGGCGGCGAAGGGGAGTCCTGCGACACGTGCATTATCGAGGGGTTTCATCTGATAGAAGCATCCGTTCGCGCCAAGATCAAGTGGATCTGCGCGCACGCAGAGGACGAGCACGCGCCGCCACACCTCAGGGCGATGTGCGCATTCATCCACCAGTACCCGTTCCTCACTATGGTCATCTCCGTTATCCACATCAAGCCGTGGGACCGGGTCGTGCCTGCCTGCTTTGAAATGGGTGCTTGCAAGCCCCCTCCTCCTCCTCCCGGTCCGCCTCACGTCCCCGCTAACTTCCCTGATTTTCCTCCTGGTACTCCTGGCTTCCCTCCTCATGGCCCTTGCCCCCCTGGACAGGATTGCCCTCCTCCTCCTTGCCCCCCGGGTCAGGATTGCCCCCCTCCCCCCTGCCCCTGTCCTCCTTTCCCCCGTCCTTCCCTCCCTACCGACGTTGTCCCCCTCCCCATCCTCCCCACTCTGGACCTCAACATCTTCCACCCCCCTCCTCCCCTCCCTCCTCCCTTCCCTCCTCCTTTCCACACTCCCTTCACCCCTCCTCCCTTCTCCCCTCCTGACCACCCGCCATTCCCTCCTCACCCGCGTGGCCCCCCTCCCCCCCCTTGCTTTCTCTCCGGTGTCTTCCGTTCTGTCGGTGGCTTCTTTGCCCGGATCCTTGGGTTCCCCCCTCCGCCTCCCCCGCCCCCTCCGCCTTGCGCGGGGGATGAACCGGGAAATGTTTTAGCTGAGTATCTTTTAGCTGAGAGTCAGATGGTCAAGGAGGAGCAGCTGCCAAGTCAAATCAAGGGAGATCTGGGAGAGATTGGCGTGGTGGAATCTGGGAATGCAGGCGGGTACGCGGGGGCGGATGCAGAGACTTATTATGGGAATGTTGTGTTTGCTGATGCAGGCGAGAACCTTGCTTCAGGTTCTGGGATGGTCAGGGTGATGCGAGATAATACAGAGGGGAAGGGAGGCTTTGTTTAGATTGCCTGAGTGTGCAAGTGGACGTTACTATTTTGTTTGGTGGGCATTCTGCACTGGTTTATTAGGGTTAGAAATGCCTAGGCGGTTTATTTCCTCGTAAGTGTAGATGTTATACAGAAGGAAATGTGGGCTGTTGTGGGCTGAAACGCATCTTGGTGGTGGAATAGTGGAAAATGATAACACCAACCAAGGTTTGTTAAACTGTAAAAGTCACGTTCCTGAACGCCCACTGGTGACAGTGACAGATATTTTAAACGAATCTGCTGCGCAACAGCAATTCCACAACCAGCCACCACGGCGAGTTGTGCGGGTGGTAGATTCTTCCCTCCAAACGAACACGACGGACGGATGGACGGATGGAAGGACGGATGGGTAAAATATCATAAAGAACAAGTTTCCTGGGCATTGCTCCACGCTTCAGGCCAGTCCGGTCATAATTTACGGTGTACAAGTCCCCCGGTAGGCCGATTGAACTTGGTTGGTTCGATATTGAAAACCAAACTGGAAAAGTTGACTGTAATGTTAATCCTCCAAAACTTCAGTCGCCAGGGTAGCACCGGAAACCCTCGTTGAATGACTGGCGAAGTGAGTATGGGGGTGCCTCGCACAGTGCGTGTCTTGAATTGAATCACCTTGCCGAGTGGACATTGTCGTGCGTGAGCATCCGACTGTTGTGTCGTACAGTACCTGTATGCCAAGCTGGCCAGGTCGGATTGTATCCGCAGCTGTTGTTGCCCCGAGTAAAATCGATGATCCCGTCCCCATCCACTGTACACGCACGAGTTCTGCTTGTTTTTGTGATGACTAGTTTTGTTGTTACTTTCTCGTTGCCACCAGGGCTTACGCTAGGCCCTAGGGAGTTTCGGAGGGTCCCGAGATGGGGTCCAGAAGTACCCAGAATTTTCCGGATCCCAAGGAATTTTCACCCACAATCCTTCCGAGTTCTCGACAAAGCAACCCTGCCAAAGGTCGTGTTACCTAATGTGTACAGAGAACATGACTTGGCTGATTGGCTTAAGTCCTGAAATCGTCCAAGCACCTGTTGTGATTCGTGATGTGAGAATCTCGCCACCACGAAGTGGAATGGAAGTTCTCCTCACTGAGCTCCAGGCTACGAGACCAGTTCGTCAGGATTCATGAGAATAGGACACAGAATGGATCAGGATTTCAAGGAGAATCCAGTCGGAAACATTAAGAGTTTTGGAAAATGCCAGCCTGTTAAAATCCGGGTACCGGGGCTTGAACAACTCTTAATTTCTTGACATTTAGAGTAGCTACCCTTCTAGCGTAAGCCCTGGTTGGCACCACCACCGCCAGCATATATAATTTGCCCACACAGTCACATCATCGCTTGCAGACGGTGATTGAATTTCGGTCCCTCTGTAGCAGGGCTTACTTTAGGGTTTTCGTCCACACGGCAGATCCGGGTATCTCTCTCACGGGAACCGGATTAAACAGGGGTTGGAGAGTTACCCGTCAATTTCCGGGTTCTGTCCTGGATTTTTTTCCGCGATGACAAACGCTCTTTCGAAAAGTTTCTGGATTCTACAAAGGGAACCACGTAAGAGTACTGCGCTCAGCTCTTTTACTTCTACTTCTTGAACTTCCTTGCTAGGGCTAATGTGCCCTGGGTGGAGGGAATGGGGGGGGGGGGGGGATCTGTGGGGTGGTGTGAGAAGTTTTAGTATCCGTGTTTCTCAAAACCGAACATGTCACTTGACGTGTTCTGGTAAAAATGTACCCGTCAAATCAGAGTTCATGAAAATCGAACACGTCGCAATCCAATTCTGGTCAGAAACGCACCCGCTATTTTGTCGAAATCCGAAACATTACCCGTAAAAAATAAGCCCTGCTCTGTAGGTCATTCGTTTTCCAGGCGGAGGGTTTTTTCGTTGCCCAGAATATGAATGACTGGCCCTCGTCCAGAACAGTTTCGGTTGGTCACCAGGGCCTATTTTTCAAGGGTTGTTGCCCTGAATTTGAGTCAAATAAAGAGCAGTTTTTCAGCTGGCCCCACAAATTAAGGGTTGGATTTTAATAAGCCCAGGAGATTAAGGGTTGATGCAGAGTGTAACCCTTAAGATTAAGGGTATATTTGTTTCCTATCCTGAGTGTACTACGACTGCTGATAGGGCTACATGGGGGATCTCCTTAAGAGGAACAAGTCCCTTAGAAGATTTCGACCTTTCCCCTCACAGCACGTTACTCACACTCCGTAGTTACCAACAGAGGGGAGACAACTCCCTTAGTAGATTTTCGTTCTTCTCCCCTCACAGCACGTTTCTCACACCTCGTAGTCACCAACAGAGGGGAGACAACTCCCTTAGTAGATTTTCGTTCTTCTCCCCTCACAGCACGTTACTCACACCTCGTTGTCACAAATAGAGGGGAGACAACTCACTTAGTGGATTTTCGTCATTCTCGCCTCACAGCCTGCAGTGAAAAGGGTACTGTGAAAACGAACCCTGATGATTGAGGGTTTCCTTTCGCTGGACCCTGAAAATTAAGGGTAGACTTTCAAGAAGCCCGATTTTTTAAGGGTGACCAAAAACCAAAAGTAAGCCCTGTTGGTCACCCACACACCGTGGAAAAGGACTTCAGATATTTTATAGGTGGATAAGACAAGAGCGTCGCGAATGAGTGCAGGCATCTGTTCAAGACTGGTGATCGAGCAGGACTCTCGCGATCCCACGCTTGGCAAACCACACCAACCATGTTCAAGATTGCCACGCTCGGACATAAATATCCCCTAGCGGGCTTCATCAATTCAAGGTGGTTTCGAAAATCAATCAACCTGCTGTTGCTGACAATGCACCGTATTCACTGTAGCGATTCTGCCCATCAAACCTCGGAGCAAATTGGAGGCAAGACCCTACAGCACTCCTCAACAGAACTCAGATTAGGCGGGGGAAAAAACATGTCCCGCCAGCACTGCAGCTCACCAACAGGTCCCTTGGAGTACACATGATGTCCGCAAAATGCTCAGCCCAATTCTGCCCAAAGGTTCACCCTCCCAATCAATAATTCCATCCACATTCATCCAGAGCGACTCGTGAACAAGATGTTACAGTCGATGCCCAACCTTATCGCAGCTCAACCTGGCGGCCAATCAGAATCCGTTCCCTAAACCCCCGATATACGGGCAATGTGAGATCCGTTTGAGTCACTCATGATTGCGTCTGCGACCAGCATATAGCAAGGGACAAGTCGTTGACGACGAGGTTTCGTCGCCACGGAACTGTGTACCGCCATCGCCTGATCGCTTCACAAGAGTCGCACACTGGCAACAAATATCACCACACAAGCCCCCCCCCCACAAATACCCACCCATTTCGCCGTGTGCTCGTGCGAAAGCCTCATTTGCCCGTGGCGAGGGACAACGAAATACTTGACCGATTGAATCCCCGGCACCCTAAAATCTTGTGCGACTCTGTCGCGCCTCGACCGTATAAAGTCGGGCACCCTTTGTACACTTGAACGCCCATCACTCGAGCGCTCCACCCTTTCGTGGGGATGAGAAGCCAGGTGAAAAGCCAAGCGAATGTACGCAAAGGTGAACGAAGCGTGCGAAGCAGCGCTGACACACCGAAACTACACCCACCAGCCAACTGAAACCCGCCGGGATTCCCCCAAGGGGCGTTATAAGCGATTGAAGGGGCAGGCATGCCATTTGATTCCCCCCGTTTTCTCTCCCTTACAACGGATATGCCACTAGGTCCATGACATTGTACTCTATATAAAACTCTAACGTCCGTTATTCGATACGATCCACCACGATGTACTCCGTCTATACATTGTATATCTACTGTTAGATTTCGCAAAATAAACATACTGACCAATCACGACGGTCGCATAATGCCACAGACCATCAAAGCGCGCCACCCGAATTGGGCGCAATTTCAGCATCCGAGCTTCGCCAACCAATCCACGAGAGCGAGCTTGGAAAATCCCAGTGAATTGTGTTTGGTATTGGTCAGCTTATACGCGCATGACATGGCGATGTTACGTAATCACGATGGACCATGGGGGCGACAACGAAATCCCAAACAACCCGCTAGTACCCCCGTCCACCTGGCATCTTTGCCTGTGCGCTGACACTCCGAGGCCTACGTACCCCCTCGGCATGCGTGGCTGACAAAGATCGTATTTACAGACTGCCAAATCAGTCTTGAATCACCATCCCAAAATCATTGCCGGGCTCAACCGTGTAGTCACAATGAGGTTACTTAAGATGACATCGCTGACGATCGCTATGAAGGTCGGAATTTGCCGACATGCTGAAGCTCATGGTCACCTTTGACTCGCCGATCTCTAAAGATGGTGTTTTATTAGATACGGTATCTATCTCGACCCCAGCACCGTGGGGAAAATCCTAAAGGAGGTGGCCAAGTGGAAAGCTCTCGGGCCCGAGAGCTCCGACAATCGACGTTTGCGTTCTGCCTTCTATTCCTTGTTTGAGCAGCGCCTGAAGTCATGGTTGAGCCGGGCCGGATGGGGTGCCCATCACCATCGGCACCATCCAACAACGTGCTCGGATTATGGTACCACATGCCGGCGTCCCTGAGGGATTTAAGGCTAGCGTGGGCTAGGTCCATAAAGCGTTGAAGCGGATGGGATACAAATTGGCGGCACAGGCAGGGGGAAGCTAACGACCATGACCTGGGCGCAGTGATGACGACGAAGTCCACTTGCCCGCAGCTGCTCACTCTGCTCGGTGTTGCGCCTCGCGACTGTTTCAATTATGATGAGTCTGGATGCGCTTGGAACCAGATTCCGAAAATAACTTTCGCTGACGGCCCTGTGAGTGGCGGAAAAAATCGGAAGGTCCGCATAACCGTCGCACTGATGTGCAACGCCGATGGCTCGCAAAAGTTCAAGCCCCTCATCGTGAGAAAAATCGCCAATCCTCGTTGCTTCGTCCGGAAGAAGTTCGACCTTGCGACGAAGTGCGTGTGGCGCATCAATGGTACCGGTTGGATGACTAGCCCGGTAAGCGCCCGATAGTTTAACGCCCCTGCCCTTTTGGTCCTGTTGTTTGCATTGTGTGATTGCTCGGTTGTTGTTGTTGCTTTGTTTGCCCGTAGTTTTCCAAAAGCCGACATTCGCATTGCAATACTTCTTGCCCCATCCACCGCACTTATTCGCAAAGTACATCGAGCATATCAACACCTGCTGTTTCGCCGAAGAGCGAAGCATCGTAATCCTGCTGAACAACGCTAGCTGCCACAACATGCTGCTTCCGTTCGCCACGCCGGCTGACATCCTGGGCTTCCGCACTCGCGCGCTTAGCAACGTTTGCCTCGTCTTTCTCCCGTCCAACATGACGTGCTTTAAGCAACCGCTGGACAAGGGTCTCATCGCGACGCTAAAGGCTTGGTACCGCACTTTCCAGACCCTTGACATGTTTCGCGAATTGGAGGAGTTTCGGAGCGAGGGGATGCTGTTGTAGTACAAGCCCGACATGGTGTTGGTTGCAAATTGGCTGTCGGACTCGTGGTTCTCGATCGAGCCCGTGACCGTGCAGAAGTGCTGGTGGCGGACGCATATCCTCCCTGTCAGCTGACTCGCGAGACCCCCCCTGGTCGGCACCAAAGCCGCTGAGCATGAACATAACCCGCTCGCCGAGTTCCTGCCAGCCGCAGAGAATTTGGCACGGCTGCTCTGGGGCGACGAGGACCGCATGGATGCAGTCCAGTTCGTTACGTGCGACAATGACGACGAGATCTGCGACCCAAGCGGCGAGGATGCCCTCGCTTTGGAACCTTTGGGCTCCCCCACATGCAGCGCACGATATCTCTTTGCCCTGGCCATTACGCAGCCCGTTAGTGATGCGTGCAATCACCGGCATCTCAGCCGCATGGCGACCGAGATGCTGGTCGGTTATGTGCAACCCATCGGGCTCATCTTGAGGGACCTAAGCATTGTGTTCGATATTCGGGACCCCACCGTCATTGAATGTCTAGAACGCGCATCTCCTCGCTTGGACCTAAACTCTGCTCCAAGAGCTGTTACTGTAGAGTACCGCCAGTATGTGCTGCAGGCGACGACCGTTATGGATGGCTGGGTGGACTCGGGTGAGTGGATGCACTGAGGGAGCACTGTGTTGCTCTTGGCTGTTGTGTGTTTGGCGCTGCGGCTGCTCTCGGGAGTGTGCAGACATTTGCTGTTGGAAGCGTGGGTAACTTGTGTGATTGCTTTGTTTTGCGAATTGGCTTTGTGGTGTTGCTCGGTTGTGTAGATTGCTGCGTCTCTACTTCTGTCCATGCAGATGTGTGTTTATGGGCCCCTGACGGTTGGTTTGAGTGCTTCGGTGTTCACGGATTGTTTGTTGTGTGTTGAACACTTTTTAATTACACATGTTTTGAAATCCTACGTATCGCCTAGTAACACTGACTGTTGCAGCATCGGACAAGTCACCCTTCTATGAACAGAACATGCCAGACAAGTCACCTCGCCCCCCATCTTAGTCCATTTTGCCCCTACCGTATGGGCCCTATTCGACTAAGTCTAGATTCGCGAGTTGCAGATTTGGAGCATAGAGCATACCCGCTGTACTTGTATTCCTGCTACTGTACCGTCCTCGTCTCCACAGGTTATTTCGCGAACGAACCGATGTCGCTGGTTCCTTCGACACACCCGAACGAGCACCGCAGTTTTGTGCATCAGCTGTGGGCCCAGTGTGGTCACATGACGAGCACCCCCACAACACATCATTAGAGCAGACAAAATCATTGACACCACAACAACCATGCCTACCAACCATGCTTTCAGCTCTTAATGCTCTCTCCATCGCCAATGCTGGCATCGTCTTTCTGCTCGATTGCCTTCGCGTCCTCACAAAACCGATAAGCTTCAAAGTCGGAAACTGATTCCGAGGAAATATCTCCTGCTTCTGCATTGCAAACCCAGCTCCCTTCTAGAAGTCCTTAGTTCCTTCGTCGTCTTTATCACCTGCGTTCTTCGTTGAATAGCAACTAGTAACCGCTATATATTCTCTTCGCAAAAGAGCAACTACCCCTTCAAGAGCCTACTCTCTTACTCGGTTCGATGTTGACTCTCGCGGAGCTTCTCGACGCCATGTCGCCGCCAGAGGCGTCGAACCCGCACGCTACAACGTCAGCGGCCATACCCGCGAGTCCCGGCGGTATCCACGCTGGAGGAAAGCCTTGTTTTGCCGCAGAGCGCGGGAAAATGGATCAACGCTCGTGGGTTTCCCAGGACGGCGGTTCGGCCTTAACCAAGCAAGCCGACGGAGGCTCGGAATCTCTATTGCGCTCAAAGGACCCGTTTTTTCGGCGAGCACCTAATGCCGTGTTCTCGTCGCAAGAGCGTCGCTCGCCGGGGGAGCGCCGGCCGTCGCAAGAGCCTTGGTCGTCGCAGGAGCTTCTGTCGTCGCTTCGGTCGTCGCAGGAGCTTCACTGGCAGTCGTCGCACTTGCAATCAAAGGAGAATTGGGAGTTTCTTCGAGCCGCCTGGAATCAGCAGCCGCAGCGGCGGATGTCATGGCAGCAGCATTCCCCCGCGGGGCCGCCATCATCGCCGCAACATCCGCCGCAACATCCGCCGGGGCATGCGCCGCAACAGCCGCCGCCACGAACGGCGAGCTTGCCGCAAGGACACCAGCGGCGATCATGGCACAACACGTCGCTCTCTTCTCCGCTATCCCCGCCGCAACTGCCGCCGACCGTAGCACGGACACCAAGCCTGCCGCATCGGCGCGAGGAGGCTTGGGCGCAGCAATGCCACGTGGCGCAACCAATGCCTCACGCGCAGAGCAGACATCATGCTGACGTGTCGCTCGTCGGACTACCGGAGTACGCCTACCATCCGCGTCGGCGCCCCGCGCAGCTGACGACGACGGAGGGCGCGCCACGTCAGCTTTTCATGAGAGAGGCCGACAGCATTCCACCGAACCCCGTATTTTCAGGGGGGAAAAGCGCGGCGAAGGAGGGTTTCGCGGAGAAGTCGCCGAAGACTACTACTCCTAATGGAGCTCCTACGGCTTTAACTTCAAGTTGCGCCGACGCGGACGAAGCGCGCCGGATTTCTGCGTTACTCCACGCGTCGAATCAGGGCGTTATGGTCCAGCAACGCATGGCGATGAGCGGAGTGGATTCGGAGTCACGATTTGTCGCACGAGCCCGCGCGGACGCGGCGGCGGATGCGGCGGCGTCAGCGGGTCGCATGCAGCAGCTTCAACTCCACGCGGCCGGGGTTTCGCAAGCTGCTGCTGCTTCCATGATGACTCCTACTGCTTTAGCGACGACTAATGATGCTCCTAGGGTTGAAGGAAACGCGGCCTTCAAGAGCTGGTTTTCGGAAACTCCCGCGTTCCGGAGCCCGCCTGCTGCGACGTCGGGGGAAGGGAATGGCGACCTCGGATTTTTGGATGGTGGTACACTCCGCGCGAGGCCTGGTACACTACTACGCGCAAACGCTGACGCCGCTGACCGTAACGCGTACAACCACAAGCGACCCTGGCGTGTACATAGTGAAGATGTGGTGGAAAGTGTTTCGTGCAACCATTCTCCTCGTTACACTGTAACCTGCCCCGTCGCCTCCTACCCTCCAGCCAGCACCTCTCTTTTTGGCTGTTCCGCTTTTGCGCCATTCAACAGCCTTTACACGCCGTTTTTCCAGGAGAAGCCTGATGCAACTGCAGCAGCTTCCACTCCTGCTATAAGCACTCCAAACCCGCACAAGCACATCCGGCTGTGCCACGGTGTCGCACCATCCTCTCCAGCAGCTTTTCCTCATTCGCCACGTGGAGCTGCTGACCTGGCACGAGCTGAAGTTGCAACTTCAGGGAGAGAGAGCTGTGCGCCTGTCACCACTCCAAACAGCACTGCACCGACTTGCTCCTTTGGCCTACCTGTTCCTGGGGCAAGGGTGGCGCTGATTGGACCTCCCATGGACGCTTGGAGCAGCGGTGGAGGTTGGAGGATGTGTGATGCTTCTCCTGTGACGATGCACCTGCAGGCTGAGCATGGCGGTATTGGTACAACGAAAAGCCTATCACCTCTGTTGCCAAAGGAGACAAAACATGAAGTGGAAGAGGTGGTCGAAGGGAAAGAGGGTCATGTGGGTGCCATGGTTGGGTTGGAGGGGCCCAATGAGGGTGAGAAAGGATATGAATGTGGAGAGGTTTTCGATGATGCGGTGGATGATGCTCCAAAAGAGCAACATGAGTGCTTCAAGGATGGCGATGAATTAGTAGATTTGACTTTGTCACTTGGGGGAAGATCTTACATAGAACGTGCATAGCCTTTGTATTGGACTGAAGTGTATTTTCTTACTGCTCAACCAATTTACGATAATGGCAGCAGGCGAAAGCTATTGAAACTCCGTTACATGCCTAGAAATATGCTGAGCTGGCCTTGACTGCGAATGTCGGCGACAGGATTAGACTCTATGGCCTAGACTTTTTTCTGCGAAACCATGGGTCGCATTCTGAGCGGCGAGGTCCACTCAGCTTCGCGCTGTGTTTGCGAAACTCGCAACGCCAGTACGACATTCGTGCTGTATCTCAGGGCCAAGTGATGGATGGATTGAAACGCGCTGCGCCATGCCAACGCTGCTTTGGCTGTGCGATTCGGTTTTGCTGCGCTGGTTGGGAGATCCTTCGCCAGCAATTTCTCCATCTCCCTCTCCTCCACCCCACCCCATTCCTCCTCTCCTCCACTCCCACCCTCCAACACCACCACCACCTTACCTCTTCAGCAGCAGTGAACAGTGCTCGAACTCACCACATCTACCCAACACACCAGGGCTTCAGTTCTACACTAGAGAGAGTCGGTCGGTGGGAACCTTGACTAGTCACGTATTCTCGTGGCCATACATTAGGGGACGTTACTAGTGACCTGCGCTCTGTGTTCTAGCCTGGAAGCCGTTCTTACTAGGACCCCCCTCGTTCTCACTGAGTGCGCGCCCCTGCGTCGACGTCAGGCGATACTCGTCAATACTGGTAGCCCCCTTAGGTCCATAGCCAGTGCTGACACGCCGAATTGGAAGAATATCGTAGCAATGAATTGCGCGGTCCAGTGGATGGCGCTACTAGCGCTCCTCTTGACCATTGGGTGTATGGCCGCGGAAGCCAGTCATGCCGCAAAACCCGCCCCGTCCTCCGAGCTTCCCGAGTCTCTCCCGACGAATCGTCGCCTGCTGTCGCCGACGAGCCGTCGCCTGTTGTCGCCCAACGGCTTCAGCGACAGCGACATGGCGGCGATGCACGATAGCATGTGGCGCTGGCGCAACTCCATGGACCGCTCCCGCCACAAGGGCGGAATGATGGGCGGAAGAGGCGGAATGATGGGCGGACGCGGCGGACGGGGCGGAGCCGGAAAAGAAGCCGCGGAGAGCGAATCTTTCCCCGATGCCGATTGCGGCGGCGGCGGAGACGGGGGGAGTCAGGAGGCCCCACATCTGGAGCTGATTCGACGAAGCATGCGAGCCGTTGGATTGATTGGCGGATCAGGCGGAGATGAGAGCGCCACAACCACGAGCGTCGGAAGCAGTGGCATGATGCGCTTCGGCGGAAGACGCGGGATGGATTTCCCACCCATGCACATGCACCATGGCCGCATGCACGTGCCTTTGGTGGGTATGAGTATGGGTATGGGTAATATGCATGGGCACCCGATGCACTTCCGGGCGGATGTCGAACCTCCCCGCGATGTTCCTCTTCGGGATCATTCTCCCTGCGCGTTTTTCTCATCCATCTGCGACTTCTTCCGCCGTCTATTTGGCGTGCCCTCTCCCGCAATCGAGATGCCTCCAAACGAGGACACTCCAGTGGGGTTTGCTGGGAACAGCGCGCAGTTTCCGCGGAGGATGATGCGCGGGAGAGCAGCGATGGACGCGTCATCGATGAACACTTATGACGCGTTAAAGAGCAGCCTCGCTAATGGTCTTGTGCTCGAGAACGCTCAGGAGCATGACATGAACGACGTGCCTGGCATGGGGGAAATGATGGGTGGGGATGGTATGATGATGGAAGGGGATGATATGACGATGCAGGGTGGCAGCATGATGAGTGAGAATGAAAATATGATGATGATGGAGGATGGTATGGGCGGGATTCAGACGGATGGCAATGAGATGCAGGACATCATGGAGGGTATGATGGGAGGAAACAGGATGATGTTGAGAGGTGGCAATGCATAGCTAATTTCATTCTCTGGGTGGTTGTATCTTATGGCTCTAGCTGGATATGACTTCATAGTGAGTATATTATTTGCTCATATTGAGAAAGCTTGCTTCTTGTTAGTGTTAAAATTATATAAGTCATAATTTAATATAGGCTTGGTAGGTTGTTACTGAACCTTTCTGTAGAGGGTACAATCCCCTCCTTGTACTGCTCTCTCTTCCTAATCGTCACTCTTCTTTCTCGTCAACTTTTTCTCCTCACGCTCCTAGATCTACTTTCCTCACGCCATTCCATGGCGGCCTTCCTAGTATCCTAGCTAAGCTAGTGTCCTAACTTTAGGGACCTAGCCTCCTAAGTTCCTGAGATGGTATCAGAGCAGGAGGTCCTCCCTGCTGGACCGCCTACTCACGCTTCTCGCGCTGCCATGGCGCTCGTGTCGTGCCGCTGGCCGCGTCGTGCCGCGGCCGTCTCGACGCGCTGCTGTGGCGTCGCGCTGTCGTGCCGTCGCTTCCGCCGTGCATTTAACTCGTCACTGCCTTCCCGCCGTGGCGGCCATGCCGGCCTGTCATAGCGGCTTCGTCGTGCGGCCGTCGCATCCTCGACGCCCTGCCGTGGTGGCATCGACGCTTTGCCGTGGCAGCGTCACCTTGCTGCCGTTGCAGCGTCGGCGTGCCGCCACAGCGTCGACGTCGCGCTCTGGCGGCGTCGTCATGCTGCCGCGGCAGCTCGATGGGCGGCAGCGGGCAGCACGCCGTCGTAACCGCCACCTGCCCGCCCTCCTGCCAGTAAGCGCCGCGCCACTTATGGCGCGTCGCTGAAGACTCGTCTCGCCCCACCCCCCCCCCCTCCCCCCCCACCTCCCCCTCCTTCCCCTGCATTCCCCCCTTCCTTGCTGCAGCCGACGACTGCCTCATAAGGGCCCTCTCCACCGCCGAGGAGACTGGACATGCCGCCGAGAGGGCGGGGGCCGCTGCACCGGCCTCTGACGTTCAAGCCACCGCCGCCGCCGCTGTTGCCGCAGGCTTGGTGCCGCCGCACGCCGCTGCCGCCGCCGCCGTCGTCACTGTCGCCGCTGCCGCCATTGCCATCTCACGGGCCGTGGGAGCTGCCCTCTTCCGGAGTCGTTGCGTCTCCTGCTGGGAATGGGGGTGCTGGGTTAGGGGGTGTGGGTGTGGGTGTGTGCGTGGGCTTGACACTAGCAAGCCTAGGGGGTGTGTTAAAATTATATAAGTCATAATTTAATATAGGTATCAGAATTGAAAATTGAATGATGGATAGAGTGAGAGTACACAAAGATATACCGAAGTGTTGTACTCTCTAAGAGGCGACCCTATACAGTCTATACAAACATGACAAATACACATGTTTGACACACCCCCTAGACTGCATAGGGGAATGCCCTAAACAAACAGCTCAGGGCGGCACTACTAGTCCAACCTCTGAGACAAGGGTCTAAGAGACCAGTCAGAAGGAGTACAAACAAGGCAAGAACAAGGGCAGGGTGGCACTACTAGTCCAGCCATTGCGAGAGGACACAAGTCCAGTCTGAGTATACGTATAAAGGACACTACAAAGTCAAGGTCCTAGCATGTGAGAGGCTACAGGAACTAGACCAAGCTGTACATAGTGCCGCTGATAATCTTTAGGCGCAAGCGCCTTCGTAAAGATATCAGCCGTGTTGGCACCTGAGGCCAAGTGTACTACGCGAGCCTGACGTCGCTGCTGTAGCTCACGTAGGAGGAAGTACCGCAGCTGAATGTGCTTTGCTCTGCCCTCGAGTCGAGGCTCCTGACACAAGAGGATCATGGCCTTGTTGTCAGCGAACAGGACCGGGGCAGAGCTAGGCCGCTCACCTAAGTCAGTGAGCAAGAAGGTCAGCCAGCGGAGCTCCTGTGCCGCCATGGCACCAGCGTAGATCTCAGCCTCACAGCTGGACTGCGCTACAGACGAGGAGCGGGTAGCTCTCCACGAGACGGTAGCTGAGCCAAGGCTGAAGTAGTAGCCCTGGGTAGACCTGAGCGTCTCAGCGTCGTCTGCCCACGAAGCGTCTGTGTGTCCAGTAAGGACAACTGGCCTGCGTCCTCCTAGCACTAACCCCATGCCCGATGTACTAGCAAGATAACGCAGAACCCTCTTAGCGGCAGACCAGTGCTGCGGTCGGTGTCTGCCTGTGGCCACAAAGCGAGCCAGGATGCTGAGAGGGTATGCGAGATCTGGGCGAGTGCAAGTCATCAGGTACATGAGGCAACCCACCAGCTCTGCGTAGGGGCCGCTGGGCTCTACCAACTCCTCAGACACTGGAGCGGAGAGTCTGTGGTCTACAGGCAGAGGGGTGGGCTGTGCAGAGGAGAACTGAAGGCTGAACCTCTGAAGGACCTGGCGCACCAAGTGTGACTGAGTCAGGGTGATGGTGAGCGCAGCTCTGTCCCTGGAGATCTGCAAGCCAAGGTAACGGCGCAGTTCTCCAAGGTCAGTGCACGTGTGTCTCTTCAGAAGCTCTGCCTTCACAGAGGCCAGTGCGTCCTTGTCTGCTGTGGCAAAGACCAGGTCGTCGACGTAAACAAGGATGTAGAACGGAGTCTGGCCAGCACGAACGAAGAGTGAAGGGTCTGCGGAAGACGGAAAGAACTGTAGGTCAGCAAGGGTAGCACGAAGAGTGTCGTGCCACTCACGAGGAGCCTGGCGCAGGCCGTAGACGGGGCGCCGCAGGAGCCACTGGGTACCAGGAGGGAAGGTGCCAGTAAAGCCCGGAGGGCGACGCAGGTAGACCTGCTCGTGTAGGCTGCCCTGAAGGAAGGCAGTGGAGAAGTCGAGGGAGTGAAGCTCGTAGTCACGCTGAGCCGCTAGGTGTAACAGAACCCGAAGAGTAGTCATCTTCGGGGTCGGAGCGAAGGTCTGGAAGAAGTCCACTGTGAGAGTACGCCTCCGTTACACCACTTGGCCTTTTCCATATTTCATCTTCATTTCATTCCTCTTTTTATCTCATCGCCTTTTGCCTCATATTCCCCATTTTCCATTATCCTTTGGTTTCTTCCTTTATTATTATTATATCACCGACCAGGCATGGAATGTTCTAGACACGCTATCTAGCGTAATCCTGCCGTAATCTCTTAAAGCCAATAGCCTCGCGTGGCTATACGCAGGGTGATTCTATCTTCTAGAAGGGTCTATTCCCTTAGGATAAGATAAACTTGGTTACCTGATGTACTCTGGAAGTATAAAAGCGCCTTGTACTGATCGATAGTGCAACCTTTCCTCGACACATTCGATCCTGTGACATCCACCCCCTCGCGCTGACTGAAGCCTCTAGCCACATAGCGCGCCTTGAAGACCGGCGGCTCTCCAGGAGGGCGCTTCACCTTGAAGAGCCACCAGCCATCGACTACGTTCACCCCAGGTGGGGGAACTGCGTCGACGAAGGTGCCGGTGGATCTCCAAGATGCCATCTCCTGCTCCATGGCAGCTATCCACTGTGAGGCCCAGGGTCCCGAGGTCGCCTCAGCGTAAGTGCGAGGGGTCGGGATGTCGAAAGCGTCTGGGTCACCCTCAGGGACTAGCAGCATGGAACAGAGATGGGGAGCAGCCTCGGAAAGGAAAGCAAGCTCGAACTGGCAGTCCTCCAGGACGTCACTGCCAAGGGCAGAAGCACCCCCGACAGACGGAGGACAGGCAGGGTCAGAGACCAGAGCGGTGGCGTAGTCAAGGCGGCGGGTAGAGGCGAAGTCAGCGACAGCAGCGACAAGAGTGTCAAGGCACGGGACCGGAACAGACGGGTCGGTAACGAGAGAGGCAAGGACGCGAGGAACGAGAGGACGAGCGGCACGAAGGTAGTCAGACAGCGGGGGGGGCGCAACAACAAGGGAGGACGGAGGAGGCGACGGCAGAAGGGGAGGGCGAGACGCGTGGGAACGAAGCAATATAGGGTGGGAGCGCAAGACAGGCGAGGCAGGACGAGCACGGGAGGGGCGGTGAGACCAGACGTGCGACGGAGGAGTCGGGTCAGGAGACAGGGGAGGGGACATAGGAGGGGAACGAGGGGGGAGACGAGCCGGGGACGAATCCGGCGGAGGAAAAACAGGGCCGTAGACAGGAAGAGGAGGAGACGGTGGGGGAGGAACCGACGCAGGGTCGGGGGACGGAAGGCCGAGCAGGCGAAGGGCGGACACCGGCGAGGACTGCTACTGCGGCGGCACAACGGCGACACCTGGAACGCAAGCTGCTCCTCGGCTACCACCAGCACTCTCCACACCCGCACCCCCAGAGGGACCACCCCCAGGGCGACCGGGACGAGCACCCCCAGAGTCAGCGAACGGGTCAGGCGACGGCGGCGGTGGCGGCGGCGGCGGCGGCGGCGGCAGCGACAACGACGGCTGCAGCGGCGGCAGAGGCGGTGGAGGAGGGGACTGGGAAGGGGACGCCAGGGGAGGGGCGGCCGGCAAGGACTGCACAGGAGGGCCACCAGAGTCAGAAGACTCCCCAGCCGGGTCCACCGACGGAAGGGGGGTGACGTGGGACACACCAGCGGGGGGGGGACGGGGAGGAGGAGGAGGAGGGGCAGGGACTACCAGGGAAGGAGTGACCAGGAACAGGGGGGGGGTAACCGGGGGACCACGGTGGGGGAAGCGACGGTAGTAGGAGACGGACTCGTCAAAGGTGACGTCACGAGAGTGAAAGAACCTGTGAGACGGCGGGTGGTAAAAGTGCCAGTCGGACGCGTCAAGGGGAAAACCGAGGAAGACGCAGGGAAGGGTGCGGGCAGTGAGCTTGTCCGTGCCGGAGGCACGGACGTGAGCAAGGCAGCCCCAGACGTGGAACGCAGACGCGTCACCAGGAGACCCAGTCCAAAGACGGGTCGGCGAAACCTGCGACTGCTGAGGGTGCGGCCACAAGTTAAGCTGGTGCGAAGCGTAGCGCACAGCGAACGGCCACAGAAAATGGGGTGCACCGGCATGGATCATGGAGGTGCGAGCCACCTCCATGACCAAACCGATGCGTCGCTCAGCGACCCCATTCTGCTGTGGGGATTCCGGTAGGGTGAACGTCTGGGTGATGCCCTCCGCACGACAGAAGCGACCAAGGACACCTGAGGCAAACTCGCCACCACGGTCTGAGTGAAGACGCAAGACAGGGAGACCGCGGTGGACACACGCAGAGACAAGCCAGGGGATGAGAGCGCCAGGCACGTCGGCCTTGCGCTCCAGGGGAAAGACTGTGGTGTAACGAGTGAAGATGTCGACGAGCACACGGAAGTAGCGCTCTCGACGCGGCCCAGGGACGGGGGCGGGGCCCCAGACGTCCAGGTGCAGGGTCTGCAGCGGCGCGGAGGTAGGGGGAAACGAGGAGGAGTGAGGGGCACGGCGAAGCCGACCCTCGACACAAGGCGTGCAAGGGGGGGCTGGGGAGGAGGGAAACGCGGGGAGAGAACCTGGGAGACCAAGGACAAGACCGTGCTGGGACATGTGACGCAGACGCGGGAGCGCAGGATGACCTAGGCGGTGATGCCAGAGGAGCGTCGGGTGAGTGAGGGACCGACAAGAGCAGGCAGCAGCAACCTGAGTAGACGCAGCCACCTGAGGGAGCGCCCCAGCCGGGGGGGTCACGGTGTCCAGAGTGAACAGGCCAGACACCGGGTCCCGGGGGAACGTGGACAGGGGGGCACCGGTGGCGGCCTCGGTACAGACAGCATACCGCTCGTGACCAGGGAACGTAGTGGTGACGCCAAGGTCCTGGAGGCAACCGACACCAACTAGGTTCCTGGAGAACGAGGGGATATGCAGACCTGTAAGAGAACCCGAAGGAACCGCCGGACAGGGAAGGGTGGTGGAACTGCGGGCGACTACCGGACCGCCGGAGGGGTCAGCAAGAGAAACGTCAGCAGGAACAGGAAGCGGCGTCAGGGTGGTGGAGTCGCAGAAAGAAACACCGAGAAGCGCCAGAGTCCAAGGTGAAGGAAAGCGAAGCAGAGGCGTCTGGCGACGGAAAGACGGCGGAAGCACCAAGACTACACAAAGCAGAGGATCCTACGCCTGACGCAGCAGGGGAGGCTACTCTAGGCACACCTACACTAGGCAACAGTGAGTAATAAGCTGGAAGCACACTAGAGTCGTCAGCATACATCACATGCAGAGCAGAAACAATGGCATCCATGTCCATATCAAAGATCTGAATCTTACGACTAAGCAAACTGTGCCAGTCCGGGAGGTCTGGCGACGGGCCGAAGCGCTGACGAAAGAGGTCGTCCAGGCGACGAAAACAGCGGGGAGTGGAGTGGCCGATCTTACCGCAAACGAAGCCGCGGCGAGGACCGGTCTGGATCTGGTACTGACAGCGCCCGTCGCCAGAGCTACCACTCGACACACCACCACGCGCCCGGCCACCGCCAGTGCCAGGCCACCCGGGCGGGAGGACACTCGGCTGCCGCGTCTGTGACGGCTGCTGCGGCTGCGGCGAAGGCTGCGACTGCGGCGGCTGCTGCGGCTGCTGCAACTGCAGGGGCGGCGGCTCAGCCGGACTGGGCAGGGTCCCCTCGTCCGCTCCAGCACCAGACGACCCGACCCCACCACTACCCTCTCCCGCACCCCCGCCTCCGCCGCGCCCAACCTTGGGGCGGCGGCCCTTCCCCGAACGAGACTGCGCTGCAGCAGCGGTCTCAGCCACTGCGAAAGAGCCGTCGGAGAAGGTACACTAGGCGGGGGCACAACCCTGAAAGATAGGGACCGGCACGACACCGCTCGCCTGGGCGATGGAGCGGTGACGGGTCTCTATCACAGTCAGGGTGTCTACAAAGTCAGTGAGGGTGAGATCGGCGGGGTGAATGCTGAGGAAATGGTCGCGGGCGACAGCAAGGCGGTCAGGGAGGCGGGTGGCAAGCAGGTAGAGGGTAGAGGTAATGGGCGGCTGGTGGGCTCTAGGCTGTGCGTCAGTGCAGGCGGCGCGCCAGGTCACCTCTATCGAGCGCAGGTGGGTAGCGAGGTCAGAGACAGTGGGGAAAGATGCAAGGTCAGGAAAGAGCATCGGGAGGATCAGGCGACCCACCGAGGCAGCCGGAGGGGTGGAATAGCGCTGGATCACAGCATCTAAGTATGCCTGAGCAGTAGTGAGGGACCTAAAGCGAGGACGCTCGGATGGGGGGAGGGCGTTGCTAATGGCAAGCTGGGCGACAGCATCGTGAGAAAGCCAGACAGAGCGCGCACGGGCAGTGGCAGCAGTAGACTCACGCTCAGTGGGTGTGGGGTCAGCGGGCAGAATAGCAGGGGGTTCTGGGCAGGGGAGCGTACCGTCAAGGTGTGCGGAAAGCGGTTCACCATCCTGCCGCTGGCCAGTGAGTTGGCGGCGGAGGTCGGCAAGCCACGCCTCGAACTCTAGGGGCTGACCTTCAGCGTCGAAGCGAAGCTCCGCCGCCATCAGGAACAGTCCAGTGCGGTGCAGGGCAGTGCAGCTAGGTGGGGTGCGGTGCAGTGCGGTACAGTGCGATGCAGTGCGGTGCAGTGCGGTGCAGTGCGGTGCAGTGCGGTGTAGTGCGATGCCAGGCAGTACAGTGTGATGCGAGGCGGCACGGAGCAGGGTGGGGTGGGGAGGAACCGTACCAGTGAGGTGGACGGGGCCGGGGCTGGCTCGACGGGGCCGAGCGGGCGCGACGGGGCCGGGCTGGTGCGACAGGGCCGGGACGGGGCGACGGGGCCGAGCGGGCGCGACGGGGCTGGGCTGGGGCGACGGGGCCGGGCAAGTGCGGCAGGGCCGGGCCGGTGCGACGGGGCCGGGCGAGCGGGATGGCGGCCGGGCGGGTGCGACGGGGCCGGGCGGCTGCGACGGGGCCGGGCAGGGTGCGACGGGGCCAGGCGGGTGCGACGGGGCCGGGCGGCTGCGACGGGGCCGGGCAGGGTGCGACGGGGCCAGGCGGCTGCGACGGGGCCGGGCGGGCGCGACGGGGCCGGGCGGGTGCGACGGCGCCGGGCGGGCGCGACGGGGCCGGGCGGCTGCGACGGGGTCGGGCAGGGGCGACGGGACCAGGGGGGGGGTACGACGCGACCCAGGAGGGGCGCTACGGGGCCCAGGAGGGGCACGACGGGGGGGGGCCCAGGAGAGGCGCTACAGGGGCCCAGGAGAGGCGCAACGGGGCCCAGGAGGGGCGCTACGAAGCCCAGGAGCGGCGCGACGAGGCCCAGGAGGGGCGCTAAGGGGCCTAGGAGGGGCGCGACGGGGCCTGGGAGGGGCGCTACGGGGCCCAGGAGGGGCGCTACAGGGCCCAGGGAGGGCGCGACGGGGCCCAGGAGGGGCGCTACGAGGCCAAGGAGGGGCGCGACGGGGCCCAGTAGGGGCGCTACGGAGCCCAAGAGGGGCGCGACGGGGCCTGGGAGGGGCGCGACGAGGCCCAGGAGGGGCGCTACGGGGCCCAGGAGGGGCGCTAGGGGGCCTGGGAGGGGCGCGACGGGGCCTGGGAGGGGCGCGACGGGGCTTGGGAGGGGCGCTACGGGGCCCAGGAGGGGCGCTACGAAGCCCAGGAGGGGCGCGACGAGGCCCAGGAGGGGCGCTACGGAGCCCAGGAGGAGCGCTACGAATCCCAGGAGGGGCGCGACGGGGCCCAGGGAGGACGCGACGGGGCCCAGGAGGGGCGCTACAGGGGCCCAGGAGGGGCGCTACAGGGCCTAGGAGGGGCGCGACGGGGCCTGGGAGGAGCGCGACGGGGCCCAGTGAGGGGCGCGACGGGGCTAGGGGGGGTCGCGACTGGGCTAGGGGCTAGAGGGGTGAGCGGAAGCGGTGGGTGGGGGGGGGATCCTACCTACGTGTGATACCATATCAGAATTGAAAATTGAATGATGGATAGAGTGAGAGTACACAAAGATATACCTAAGTGTTGTACTCTCTAAGGGGCGACCCTATACAGTCTATACAAACATGACAAATACACATGTTTGACTATAGGCTTGGTAGGTTGTTACTGAACCTTTCTGTAGAGGGTACAATCCCCTCCTTGTGCTGCTCTCTCTTCCTAATCGTCACTCTTCTTTCTCGTCAACTTTTTCTCCTCACGCTCCTAGATCTACTTTCCTGACGCCATTCCATGGCAGCCTTCCTAGTATCCTAGCTAAGCTAGTGTCCTAACTTTAGGGACCTAGCCTCCTAAGTTCCTGAGAGTTAGTACAAAGAGTTCCCAATACATGATTACATCAACATGGATTGCTACACTGAAAATGTCATAAACTAGAAACTAGGACGCCATGAAAGTGGCGTGAGGTTTTAGGAGCTAGGAGAACTAGGAGAGGGAGATTTGAGTAGGAATAGAGAGGGATACAAGGAGGGGTGTTGAACCCTCTACAGTAATGTTCAGTAATGTCTACCAAGCCTACAATTATATACTAACATCTATAATTTAACAGAAAATGCTATGCCTATGCTGATGACGATCCACGGGAGCACTGTGTCAAACATATTGTGTATATGTCTTATAGACTACCGTAGATAGGTGCGTACTCTTAGAGGGTACAACCCCTTAGACAAAACCACCTTGTTCACCTTATTCTAGTCAATTCATCCTAACTTTCTCATGGTATCACGCTAGTTTAGGTTCCCCCCCGCCCACCCGCGCTTCCGCCTTAGGTCTAGTCCTAGCCGCCCTTTCCTAGCCGCCCGTACCTAGCTGCCCGTTTTGTGCCGCCCGGTTTGAGCCGCCTGTAGCCCCTCGCCCACTGGCCCCGCGATCGCCAGCCCCGAGCCCACTAGCCTAGAGCTCGCTGGCCCCGCGCCTGCTGGCCCCGCGCACGCCTGCCCCGCGCCCGCCAGCCCTGCGTTTGCTGGCACCGCGCCTGCTGGCCCTGCGCTCGCCCGCCCCGTGCTGCTGGCCCCGCATTCGCCAACCCCACACGCGCTGGCCCTGCTTTCACCAGCCCCTCGCCGCCGGCCCCGTTTCCCGCTGGCCCCGATCCTGCCTGCCCCGCGCCCGTTGGCCCCGCCTGCGCCAGCCCTGCGCCGCTAGCCCCGAGCCGCTGGCCCCATTTCCCGCTGGCCCTGAGCCCGTCCGCCCCACGCCCGCTGGCCCCGATTACGCTAGCCTCGCTCTAGCCAGCCCCGTGCTCGCCGGCCCCCGCGCTTGCTGGCCCCTGACTCGCCAGCCCCATGCCCGCTGGCCCCGCGTGTGCCGGCCCCGTGCTTGCTGGCCCCGCGCTTGCCAGGCCCCTACCCGCCAGTCCCCAGCTCGCCGGCCCCCCGCTCCATCGGCCCCTGCTCCGTTGGCCACAACTCGCACCGGCCCTGCGCAATCCAGCAGCTGCGCTGCAGTGTCGCTGTGCCGCTGGAGAGCTGCGCTGCCGTGTCGTTGCGCCGCTGCGCCGCTCTGCCGCCCCCGACCTACTGGCCTTGGCTCCCTTATGAGCCGGCAAATCTGCCGGCTATCTCTACTGCTCTCCACCGCACTCCACCGCTCTTTTTTTGCACCGCTTTCCCTACCGAGGTCTTCCGGTTTCCCCGCCCTTGTTTCTGGTTCCCACTCCCCAGTAGCCCCTGCTCCTCTCCCTCTCCATCCTGCCCCGTCTGGTGTGTCTCACGTCACTCGCCTCCCGTCGGTGGCCCCGATGGAGGAGCCGGCTGACTCTGCTGAGGAGACACACCTGCACTGACCTAGGAGAGCTGCGCTGTTACTTTGGCCTGCAGATCTCCAGGGACAGAGCAGCGCACACCATTACTCTCACACAGTCACACTTGGTGCGCACGGTCCTTTAGCGGTTCGGTCTCCAGCTCTCCTCCGCACAGCCCACACCTTTGCCAGTAGATCACAGGCTCTTGGCTCCAGTCCATGAGGAGTCACTAGAGCCTAGTGGTCCTTACTCAGAGCTGGTGGGTTGCCTCATGTACCTGATGACTTGCACTCGTCCAGATCTCGCACACCCTCTCAGCATCCTGAATCGCTTTGTACCCACATGCAGACAACGACCACAGCACTGGTCGGCCGCTAAGAGGGCTTTGCGTTATCTAGCAAGTACATTGGGCATGGGGCTAGTGCTAGGAGGACACAGGCCTGTGGTCCTTACAAGGCACACAGACGCTTTGTGGGCAGACGACGCTGAGACGCGCAGGTCCTTCCAGTGCTACTGCTTTAGCCTTCGTGCAGGCGCCATCTCGTGGAAGTCCACCCGCTCGTCGTCTGTTGCCCAGTCTAGCTGTGAGGCTGAGATATACGCCGGTGCCATGGCGGCACAGGAGCTCCACTGGCTAACTTTCTTGCTCATAGACTTAGGTGAGCGGCCTAGCTCCGTCCCAGTCCTGTACGCTGACAACAGGGCCATGATCCTCCTCTGTTAGGAGCCTCAACTAGAGGGCAGAGCGAAGCACATTCAGTTGCGGTACTTACTCCTGCGGGAGCTGCAGAAGCGTCGCCAGGCTCGCGTAGTACACTTGGCCTCAAGTGCCAACACAGCTGAGATCTTTACGAAGGTGCTTACGCCCAAAGTTCATCAGCGACACTGTGTACAGCTTGGTCTAGTTCTTGTAGCTTCTCATTTGCTAGGACCTTGACTTTGTACTACTTTTATATTATCTTGACTGACCTTCTGGCTCTTGTCTTAGTGGCTGGACTAGTAGTACCGCCCTGGGTTGCTCTTGTTTAGTTTGTACTCTTGTTGACTGGTCTTCAGACCCCTACCTCAGAGGTTGGACTAGTAGTTCCACCCTGATCTGTGTGTCTCTTCGCAGGCAGTGCGCCTCATCTAGCCTAGGGGGTGTGTCAAACATATTATGTATATGTCTTATAGGCTAGATATGTGCGGAATCTTGGAGGGTACAACCCTTCAGACAAAACCACCTTCTTCACCTCATTCTACTCAATTCATTCTACCTTCGCACACTGCAGGTTGCTGGGGACGAGTCGACGAAGCCAGATGGAACGAGTTGGGTGGGCGGGAATCGGACTTGAGCTGTGAAGAATGAAAAGACGTAGGTGGAGGAAGAATGACCTCCAACCACATTATTTAGCCAGAGAAGGGCGAATATCGTGCTTCGACGATGCTAAAAATTGCATTTACAAGTAGCTTCGCGTTCACAAAACACAATTTAAAAAGTGTAACACTTCAAAAATTTACATATTGAGAAACCTTGCTTCTTGTTAGTGCAATTGTCTTTGTTCTCATTTCAATGGGCTGAGCTGAGACATGGGTAGGGACGTTCGCCAGTGGCGCACGAGCGCTCGAGAATGTTGTGCATGTGATAACGTCGACGCAAGGGTGTGTACCTCGCGGGAGGCCGACACTTGTTGGTCGGCAGCGGGAGTGATGTACATCTCTTTTGCCTTGTCACTGCGCCATCTGCCAAGACGTTTGAAAAGCTGGTCCGCTACGCCTCCATGGGCGGCGACAGCCGCGGCACCTTAGGGGAATGAGTGGGTGCCGAGATGGTATTTGCCGAGGCCAATGGTGTGAAATGCCTCCTTGCACCAGTTGCATATTGCGGTGTATGATGGTGGATTGCTAGTGACGCCGTCACTTGATGCAGTCATGAACACTCGGATTTAGGGTCCCGCAATGCTGGGTTCGTAGCCCGCCAAACAGATGAAGCGCTTGGTGCACCGCACAGGGCAAAAGGGTCCTGGAACAGCGGCAACTCGAATCCAAGATCCTTGGCCTGCCTGGTCCATTTTGGAGCGCGGAATGAGCAGCCACATCACGTCATCCGCGAACTGAATGTCCTCCCAGTTGATGGCCACGAGGTCGGAGTAGCGCAAGAATCCTGCGTACATGAGAAGTGGAATGAGACCTTTCTCAAAGGTAGCTGGGTCGCCAGCGCTCATGAAGTGAGAAGCCATCATGTGCACTTGGTGCAGAGAGACCGGTTCCTTGGTTCGGTTGGGTCGGAGGCATCGCCGCTTTGCAAACTCTCGAACTTGTGTCGTGAAGGGACCGGTACTAGGGCAAGGTGCCCCAATCATGCGGTGTGCAAAGCTGACGGCCGAGCCGGTAAGTTGGAACACCGAAAGAGTGGCCTTATCTCGAATGGCATAGATGAGGTACAAGGCGAGCGTCATGTTCAACGATGCCAGGAACGACAAGTTAGCTTTGGTGTAGAAGGAACGAAACAGCTGCCAAAAGGGTTAGCCAGTTCGGATTGTAGAGTCTGCACGTGTTTGTGCCATGACGGAGAGCAGTTCACGTTGCAAGGTTGGAATGAGGCCTGGTTGATAGAAGCAAGGGGAGATGCATTAGGGGAATATGACTTGCCGAGCATGAGGCTATCAGGCAGACCGGAGCCGGAAAAGGTGCTAGTATGAGAGCCTGGCATTAGGCATTGACTACCGTGTGTGAATCGGATGTGAGCTTTGATGTGGCAAGCCCAAGCGGGAGGTGAGGGTTGGAGGAGCAGCAACCAGCTAGCGCCGGGCCAGTGGGGAACGACGAGAGTAAGGGATGCGCGTGTGCGTTGTGCATGGTGGAGGACTGCGGAGATTATTTGGGGTGGTGGGAAGGCAAAACCGTGTTTTGGGGGTACGTTGTGCAGTGGGGGCTGGGCGACAGGTGGCGCGCTGCTTGCGAAATTGCCCAAGCCATTTTCCCCACCGTACGTCATGTTTTTCCCGCCAACCAATCAGGTAACTGCATCTTCTTGCCCAGTTTCCCTTGCTTGCATTCCTCAAAAGTATACCCTCTGCCCCGTCGCAGTTTTGTCCCTTCGTCGCAAAAACGGACGTCTGGGCCAGGCCTGGGTGTAGGTGATGATCATGGCCAAGTGTCGGCTGACTAGGTACTAGTTTTGCTAGTAACTAGTTTGCTGCCTGTCCCCGGTACAAATTGTCCAGATGTGCTGTTATTAAATGCTGTCGTGTTGAAGGACCATGAAATATACTACTCTGGTTTTAGGAGATTTGAGTGAGTGCTCTAACTGCTCCTCTCTACGTGTATGGCCACCATGAATTAAGGCTTAATGTTTATAGCGTACAGCTCGTCAAAATGTAAAAATATGCTAAACATGTGGACAATTTTTTCCTGCCACTGTATTTTAGTCTGATTGTCTGAAATTTCAGACATATTTTTTTGCCGATCCTGATTTTTCAGACTTGCCAATTTCTGAATGCTGAACCCTTCAGAGTTATATGTTTTTGAATCCTGAGAATCTCAGACTTGGCAGTTTGTGGATACTGAGTTTTCAGAGCACAGTGCGTACGGACCCTGAGACAGACATACCTACCTGCCCCCACCCAAAATTTTCGTCCAAATCCCCAACGGCCAGAGTCAAGTCCTTTCACACACCCCGCCCCGCAACCTATAAAATCTGGCTAAGTCCTAGCAGCCAGAGACACTTCCCCCCAGCACAACCAGCAGCCCATAAAAATCGTTAAGTCCTGTTCTAGAGACACCCCTCTAACACCCCCAACACCCACAAAAATCGGCTAAGTCTTCCATTTTTAGAGACATTCTCCCCGCACCCCCTTTCCCCTGATTTTTTTTGTCGTCCTCTGAGCGGGTGGCACAAGTCCCTCAACAACCAATCACACACTTGCAATAACCCATCACAGACAAACTCCCTGCTGCTGTACTGTACACGCATTGTCCTTCGACGTGCTTCGCCTGTTATCGGAGCAGGTGTGAGGCTGTGATTGGCTGTCAGACCAAATCATGCAAAAGTCCGAGGTACTGTACCTAGGAGCAATTATGAGGAGCGTGACTGGTCCTTAGACCAAGTACTGTATCACGCTGGTTGCCCGAGGAAGGCTAGAGCAGGCGTGCGCGAGGGACGTGATTTGTCGTTAGCACAAACTGCGTGGATACAGCAAGTTGGTGGGGTTTCGGCAGTTCATGAGAACACAACTTTTCCTTCGATTACGCAGCGAACTGCAGCCATCGTCACTGATACAGCACGTTTCAAAACCCAGGTCTGATTCGTCAGCTTTACGGAAAATTCAGCCTGAAATTTCAGGCAATCAAATAAAAACTACCCTAACAAAAATGGGTTCTCATAAGGGCAGGCCTGAGCAATCAGCCTCCATAAAACGAATCTGAGACCCTGGTGTGGACTCTGCAAATACAAGATTCGACTTGGGAGCAGGACTCTGAGTCGACATTCTGAACCCTGAGTATTTCAGACTCGTTAAATCTTGGACACAGATTTCAGAGTAGCGAAAATTTTGAAAAATGACCCTTCAGACTCGGGAAATTTTTGGGGGGCAAAATCAGAGTGCCTTTTTTTGAAACGTCAACCCTGGTCTGGGCCTTTTCAAGTTGGACCCACCTTCACTATTTTGACCTTTTCGATTTAAGGAAGAATATGCTCCTGTTTTACGTAATTGGCTTGCTATATCGTATGCTCCTTTATAGGACAGTTTTCAGGAAACGTAAAGTTGGATGGCTTTCTATGCTGTAAGTTATATTGCTGTATTACCAGGAGTCTGTGCGTAAGCGAGTACCGTCAAATATTTGAAGAATGTCGGAATCAACGTTAGCGAGTACGTTCAAATTTTGAATGTCAAATTCAAAATCGTAGTCCTATCTGGTATCCCCGAGGCGCTTCGCAAAGCTTCAGCAACACGCTGTCCGGGTTTAGGGTATCCATATAGCCTCGCGAATCGGGCAGGTGCTTCGGTGCTTCGTCAACCTGAAATTTACCATTGCGACAAGCTCGCTTGCTTTCTAGCGATGAGCGACATTCGCGAACTACGACGCTAGGCGAACCAACACCTTGGACCAACACCTGATGTTCTGCCTGCCTTGAGATCATGAGAGCTTAGCTCACCCTCTTTCCATGCTTCATTTGCCTGCTTTATCTGCCGAAACCGGAGTTCCACGCTTGTTTCTCGAGCCAGAAGTTGTCTCTCGTTTTCACCTCAGTCGCACTTGAAATCATCCACGCATCACGGCATCGCGACGCACGTCTGCTGCCAATTTACCCTTCTCAGTCATATTCTGACCTAGCAACCTGCTGCCCACGTACTAAGAATGGATCACAGGCCGCCGTCGCTGGCGCATCCCAACAAGCGCATCCAGCTTCTTCCGCCGTCATATGCGGCGAATGGCACCCTGGCATCGACTCCAAATCTATATGTCGACATGGAATCGGGGATGGACATTCTGAAAGTGAAGGGACGAGTTAAGTCTCTAAACAGTATCGGGCACGGCTCAACCGGTCCTGTTAGTAACGGAACCAATGCCAGTGCGGCAACGAAGACTCGTAATGGCGCGGCCGACGGTTCTAGAAGGCTCGAAGAGTCTACGAAGGCCGATGGTGGGAAATTGAAGGCCTTTGCTAACGCGGAAGACAGCAAGGAGGCTGACGTGGATAAGGGAGCTGCTAAAAAGGAGAAGAAGAAGAAGCTTCGGTGCAGCTTCTGCGATCAGACTGAATCGAATGAGGTGAGGATCACAAGCCGTGTTGGGATCGCGATGAACTTGCTGCGAGAATCACCGTACAGCATTTGCGAACTTCTTAATCTGGCTATTCTGAATGTTCCTATCGCAGTACTGCTTGCCATTGTTTACAGGAGTTCGTCTCATCTCATATTTCTCTATTCTCCTTGCTGGATTCAGTCGACCGGTGCTTTGGTGGTCGTTGACGAGAAGGGCGTGGCTTTCGAGGTTGCGGGCGAGCTGACTCCCACCGAAATCTGCGTCCACGAGGACTGCCTGCTTTGGTAAGGAGTGATACTCTACACTGGGGATAAAAGGATCAGATCTGATTCTTCACGGTATCATAAATCACCAACAAATTATTTGCGAATGTGCAGAAGGAGCTGCGCTGGCATCCCCATGAATCTTGCTACTCTCGTCGTTTCCGCTCCCATCATTCCGCGACTCCCCGCAGGTCCCCCGAGGTGCATTTCAGGGCCGGTCCATGAACGGGCAGAAGGAGTTCCGCCAAAACGCTGCCCATTCTCATCGGCGCGCTTAGCAAATCGTTCCGCTCCCTTCGTTCCTGCAACTCCCCCGCAGGTCCCCCGAGGTGCACTTCACCAAGGGTCGTTTCATGAACGTGCAGAAGGAGCTGCGCCGGTCCAGCGGGCTCTTCTGCACCGTGTGCGGTCTCACGGTTTCATGCCTCCCGCCAGCTCACTAAGTTCCCTTCGTCTCTTCCCCCCCAGGTCCCCCGAGGTGCATTTCAACAAGGGCCGTTTCATGAACGTGCAGAAGGAGCTGCGCCGATCGAGCGGGCTCTTCTGCACCGTGTGCGGCGGCCGTGGCGCAGCGCTGGGCTGCCGCGTGCCCGCGTGTCGCCACACGTACCACGTGCCGTGCGCTCGACAGACTCCCGGCTGCCACTTTGACGACGTAAGCTTGTATATGTATCCCTTTTTAGCACTTCCTCCGCATTGTCGGCACGTACTATTTTCGAGGCGCCTAAAAAATGGACTCCTCAAGCTGGTATATGTATGCCTTTTTTCGTACGTCCTCCGCGATGTCGGCACGCACTCGTGTCTACGAGCTTCGTTTATTCACGTATCACCTGGTGTTTCTTCTCATACTCGTTATACACACCTGACAGGATGCATACGTGCTGCCTTGCCCGCAACACCCGCCCAAGGGAAACAAAACGAGGAAGCTCAATCGCAAGCAGACAGCTCGATTCGTTGTGTGTTAACACCCGTTATTCACACACCCTCTTTCGCGCACCCTTTCGCACACCCTTTCGCACACCGTTCGTGTGCAGGATGCGTACGTGCTGTCGTGCCCGCAACACCCGCCCGAGGGAAACAAAACGAGGAAGCTCAAGCGCAAACAGCCATCCCCGCCGGCGCCGCCGCCGCGAGCGGAGGATTCCGATGACGAAGAGGAGGCGGAGGATGCGCAGGACGCGCGGAGGGGGAAGGCGGGGATTCCCCCGCCCCCGGTCGTGGGGAAGAACCAGAGGCGCGCGCGGACTGGCGCAGGGGGAAGGGCTGGGGGGGCGGGGGGGAGGAAGGCTTCCGCGCAGAGGTCGACTCCTGTGCCGCCCAAGGTTCCTGTAACGAAGGACGTGATTATGAAGGATAGGTTAGAGGAGACGGCACGTGCGGGCGAGGCTCCTGTAGCGAAGAACGCGAGCTTGAAAGAAGGCGCGGCTGCGGAGAGGGGTACGAAGGAGGATGCGCCACGCGTGGACAAGGGAGTGGTTCCTGTTGCGAAGGTTCCTGTAACGAAGGACGTGCCTATGAGGGGAGATGTTCCAGTGGAGAAGACGGTGGCGGAGGGCGTGACACGTGTGCGAAAGGAGGGCAAATCGCTTGAGAATGGTGCGACCCAGAATCTAGGAATGTTTTATGCCAACTGTGTTCCTTGCAAATGAGGGTAAGGGAGGAGAAAAACTGCAAGCTCTTAAAAAAAATTTCAGCTTTAATCAAAATCTGGATTGTACTGTTGTTGTTGTGTCGGGATATTCTGCAGGGCTGTCACCTGAGCTTCCGTCAGACAAGGTTTCGGTGAAGGCTCCAGCTTCAGCGGCTGCTGCTGCTGCTGTTAATGGTGCTGGTGGCGGTGCTGGTGGTTCTCCTACATCTGCTGCTCCTTTTCCTGCTGATGTTGGTGCTTCTGCCTCTGCTGCTTCCGCTGCCAGTGCTATTGCTGCTGGCTCTGGCGTTGCCGGTGCTGCTGGTGCTGCGGGTGCTGTGACAGTCGCCTCTGCAACAGATGCTGATAATGTCTCCTCTGCGCCTGAAGCTGTAAGCGCCTCTCTTGTTCAAGATGGAGAGAAGGGCGCCACTAAGGAGAGTGACACTAAAGAGACTGCTACTAAAGGGGGATTCGTGGAAGGAAGGTCTGTCAAAAATGGGGAGGAGAAGAAAGGAGAGGACGAGGTTAAGCAGGAGGAAAGGGGGGGCATGAGCCTTGGAGCGTTGAACGCCATGGCCCCTTGCAGCAGCACTGCGCTTGCATCTGCAAGCGCACAACCTAAGCCGTGTATCCAGGCTCACGCAACTAACGCGGATAGCGAAGCAGTCTTTAAGGTGCCTCAGCCGGTGGTTATGACGAAGCAGCTGGGTGCAGGGGATGGGCCGGACGGCGGGAAGGGGGAGGGACGGATGGAGAAAGGCCGGATGGAGATGTGGAAGGGAGGTTGTTCTTCTCGAGAGGAAGTGCGGAGGGAAGAGAACGTGGTGGAGGAAGTGAGAGTGAGGGGAGGAGGGAGTGTGAAGAAAGACGAGAGGGGAAGGGAGGAAGAAAGGGAGGAAGAGAGGGGGGAGAAGGAGGAGAGGGTGGTTTCTGCAGTCGGTGAAGCGACAGAGGGCGATGGTGCGTTGAAGACAGGGGCTGATAGGTTCTGCTCCAGGAGCAGCGGCAAGCCACCCAGGTATGGGGGTGGAGTGATGTGGCAAGTGGCATGGCATGCTGGCGGGGATGGTGGCATGGCAGTTTGGTAGGGGATGGTGCATTGGAGACTGCGGCTGATGGGTTCTGCTCGAGGAGCAGCGGCAAGCCACCCAGTAAAGGGGATGGAGTGATGTGCTAATGGCATGATGACACATGGCATGGAGGTATGCGGATGCATGTGCCTCCATGGATATGGTATGGTGGCAACGCGCATGCATGAGAATCCGGAATGCTATGAAACACAAACAGTGCCGCTCTTCTTAAACTACACCATTGAGGAAGCATGAACTGTACGCGCAAGCTTCCCTACTTGGCTTTCTTCCAAACATACTAATCACCACTCTCCCCTCCCCTTTTCTCCCTTCTCCCCCTCCTCCTCCCCCCCTGTGCATGTCGCTGTGCAGCCAGTGGGTTCTATGCGGCTCAGCGCTTAATTCAGCATCCAAGGTCAGACCAAAATGTGACTGCAAGTGAATGTGCCTATATGCCTCGTGCAATGCTTCACCTGTATGTACAGTAGATATCTACTGCTGTAGCGCCTCCTTGGCCCTTGGAGATCCCAGAATCCAACTAAACCCTTTCTCTCCCTCCCACTGCCCACTCCCCAATTCCTCTCCCATAGTCCCGCCTGGCTAAGTTTGCTGACGCCATTGGCGCACAGCTGACGTCAGACTGGAGTCCACGTGTCACCCACCTATTGGTCGGCACGGATTCTGAGGGGAAGGCGCGAAGGACGCTTAAGATGGTGATGGCCATACTCCATGGGCAGTGGGTGCTCAGCAGCAAGTGTAAGTGTTTTGCTCAGCAGCAAGCGTAAGTATTGCTCTTAGTGGCGGTACCTCTACTAAGAGTGCGCGGCCTAATCTGGACTCATCGCTGCCTAATGCAGTGCATGCGCTCCTGATCTCGGGCAGCCTCTTCCAGCCTCTTTCTGCCAGGCCCCTTCCCTCTCCCCCGCCTCCTCCCCCACCTCCTCCCCCGCCTCCTCCCCCACCTCCTCCCCCATCTCCTCCCCCACCTCCTCCCCCCCTGCCTCCCCCACCTCCTCCCCCCCTCCTCCCCCACCTCCTCCCCCCCTCCTCCCCACCTCCTCCCCCACCTCCTCCCCCGCCTCCTCCCCCACCTCCTCCCCCACCTCCTCCCCCCCCTCCTCCCCCACCTCCTCCCCCCCCTCCTCCCCCACCTCCTCCCCCCCCTCCTCCACCCCCTCCTCCCCCCCCTCCTCCCCCCACTCCTCCCCCCTCCTCCCCCCACTCCTCCCCCCTCCTCCCCCCCTCCTCCCCCACCTCCTCCCCCCCCTCCTCCCCCCCCTCCTCCCCCCACTCCTCCCCCCCCCTCCTCCCCCCCATCCTCCCCCCCTCCTCCCCCCCCTCCTCCCCCCCCGAGGTCCCCCTCCTCCCCCACCACGGACCCCAACACGGACTCCCTGGCTCCCAAGTGGCCATTCGAGGTGGTTGGTGCGTGACTCGCACACTGAGCAGGCGGACCCCCCCCTCCTCCTGCTCTCCCCTCCTCCCTCACCTGCCCTCTGTCTTCCTCCCCCCACTAACAGGTCTGCCCTCCTCCCCCGCCCCGGGCTTCCTGGCTCCCGAGGGGCCATTCGAGGTGGTTGGTGTGTGAAACGCACACTGAGCAGGCGGACTCCCCCCCCTCCAGCACAGGGGGGCCTTCCCCCCCTCCAGCACAGGGGGGCCTTCCCCCCCTCCAGCACAGGGGGGCCTTCCCCCCCTCCAGCACAGGGGGGCCTTCCCCCCCTCCAGCACAGGGGGGCCTTCCCCCCCTCCTTCCCTCCTCATTTCCCATACAGTCTCTCTCACTGATGCCCTCACTTCCTGGAAGGGACCATTCGAGGTGGTTGGTGCGTGACTCGCACGATGAGACACGACGCCCCATGCTCCGCTGCCCTCCTCCCCCTTCCCTCGTCTCCATCATTGGCCGCATTTTCCATCTCTCTCATGCCCTCTCACTCTTGCCCTCTCACTCTTGCCCTCTCACTCTTGCCCTCTCACTCTTGCCCTCTCACTCTTGCCCTCTCACTCTTGCCCTCTCACTCTTGCCCTCTCACTCTTGCCCTCTCACTCTTGCCCTCACTCTTGCCCTCTCACTCTTTCCCTCTCACTCTTTCCCTCTCACTCTTTCCCTCTCACTCTTTCCCTCTCACTCTTGCCCTCTTACTCTTGCCCTCTCACTCTTGCCCTCTCACTCCTGCCCTCTCACTCTTGCCCTCACTCTTGCCCTCTCACTCTTGCCCTCTCACTCTTGCCCTCTCACTCTTGCCCTCTCACTCTTGCCCTCTCACTCTTGCCCTCTCAATCTTGCCCTCTCACTCTTGCCCTCTCACTCTTGCTCTCTCACTCTTGCCCTCTCACTCTTGCCCTCACGTCAGGGCTACCCTCCTCCCCCACCCCGGACGCCCTGAGTCCCGAGGGGCCATTCGAGGTGGCGTGTGACTTGCACGATGAGGCAGGCGCGGACTCCCCCCCCTCCTTCCCTCCTCATTTCCCCCTCATTCACTCCCCCGCCTCCCTGACCCCCGAGGGGCCATGCGAGGTGGAGTGTGACTAGCACAATGAGTCAGGCACGGACTCCCTGCCTCCTGCTATCCCTCCCTCCCTCATCCGCCCTCTGTATTCCCAACCCCCCCATAACCAGGGTTACCCTCCTCCCCCAACCCAGACGCCCTGAGCCCTGAGGGGCCATTCGAGGTGGCGTGTGACTCGCACGATGAGGCAGGGGGCGCTGCACGCGGCAGGCTGCACTATGCGGTGGGTGCACTGCTGTAGTACACGGCTGTAGTGCGGCTGTAGCGTGGCTGTAGCATGGCCGTAGCGTGGCTCAAGCATGGCTGTAGCATTGCCTTTCACTTGCATGACGAGACAGAGGGGCTGCACGCAGCAGGCAGCTCTATGCGCTGGGCCCATGTAGCCATACCACAGCAGTACTAGCATTTTCATTACACCGCAACACCCGACTCCGTACATTTCTTTTGAGTCGACTCAAAAGTCATCTCGTACATTTCTTTTCATCCCAACATCATCCATTCTGGTTTCTCCACCCTCTCCCCTCTCCCCACCCTTTCCACGTCAGCCAATCGCCAAGGGTTTCCCCGCACCTCCGGCTCTCTTTGGCAATATCACTGCAGTTTTCCTGGAAGGCGGCTTCCTCAGCCCTTCCTTTGCTGACGTGGCGAGCATCCTTCAGGTAGGATCCGCTACAACCAGCCTCAGCATTCTTCAATGGTGTCTGTCAAAATAGCTTTCAACTCCATGGCGGCACTCCACTCCCTTAATGTGGAGCCTATTGAGAATTCTAAAAATCTCCCCCAATGTGGAGTCTCAGAGTTAAGCCACACCCCTCTTTCCTGCAGCACTCTCGTATGTTCCTTCACATCGTGTTTCGAAACATTTTTATCCAAAACAACTTACACCTAAACATATTCCCCGCACCCCATCCTCCCCAGACTGGCGGCGGCACGGTCATCCCAAGCAGTGTCCTCCAATCACCCACTGCCAAGAACCTTCTAGCATGCTTCTCCCCTAGCATCAGCAACACCACCGCTGCTGGTGACACCCGTACCAAAGCCTCAAAGACTGAGGAGAGAGGAAAGGAACAAGGGAAGAATGACGACAAAGGGGGGTATGAGGGTGATCAGCGGGTCCCCTTGGGGCACGGGGGGAAGAAGGTTCTTTTGGTGGTTTATGCAGACGTGCCTGCGAATACTGTTGTTGGGTCTGGTAAGATGCGGAGAGAACTGGCGTTGGTTGAGAAGCGGAGGGACGCTGCAATGGAGTTGGAGGAGGAGGTTGGGGCTCGTGCAAGTGTGACACATAACTGGATCATCGACTCAGCAGCCGCTTTTGAGCTGAAGGCACTTTAAAGCTCAAACCCTATTAGGTCTCCATAGTTTCGCCTTTTGATTATAGCATCACTAAATTTTATTTTTGTCGTTCACATTGCCCTCTTCAATTTCCATAAGAGAAAAGGACGGGCAAATTTGCAGCGCCTCTTTCTAAAGCTGTGTTTGTCTTAAGTGTTAAATTCGTTCCTGCATCCTACAGCGGATCCAGCAATATCGTCGCAAGCAGTGGCTGTTTCGCGCAGCCGCCAGCCAACCAGCAGCGGAGGCGACTTGGCGCCAGCCACGACCTGCTCCCGTAGGCAAACGAGACGCACGGAGCCAGGGTGGTGGATGTGGCGATGTCACGCGCTGGCTACCCGGTTACCTCCGCATGCTATTGGTTGGGAAAGATTCGTTGGGGGAAGGGAAATAATAGCAGCAGGGGTGAGGTCGCATAAAAGTTGGTCTGTGTGAAGTCGCATAGGCAGCTAATAGCTTTCGCGACTACGAACAGCGGTGGGTCACGGCATACCATTTCAGGAACCGAGGTAAACATAGCGCTTTAGAAAACCGTACAGCGATTCAGCAGGTATTTTCCCGCTGTCAGCGCTGCAGAAAACATTGGCCTTCCGCTCGAGCCGAAGTATCGCCGAAAGGAGAGGACATTACCGTTGGCTAGGAAGCTCGTTTGAGGCTCGTTGTTTCACTGACCAGTAATATAGCTCCAAATGGCGCGTCGCGTTCCCGAGACGAGATGATGTCACCCTGATAATGCAGTACATCCGGCCGATCAGTGCCGGTTCCGGCGAAGAGTTGCGTTAATCTTTGACGCTGACGTGGCAGCTCCAGCACAGTTTTTCGTAACCAGGTCACGTTCAGACCGTTGTACTTAGTGCAGGCTTGAGCGTTCTGACCGTTGTACTTATAAGCTTGACCGTTCAGACCGTTGTACTTAAACGGGTGTTTTCTTAACGCGTCGCGTGGGTGGGCGACGCCTGAGTCGGCCCATAAGGGCAGCATGTTGTTTACACCCCTTGTCACTCGCTGATATCGCCGCCGTTTCGCGCTTCGCTTCGCCTCGCTTCACATCCGTCGCAGCACGAGTCTCGACGTCGCGCGTTACGCTAACCCTTACGCGACGCCATGGTGGCACGTCCACTCCCACCTAGTAGCAGGCTTACGATGCCTCCCGCTCTGCCGCTGCTGCTTGTCGCTCTGCTATCGCTCGGCTTCCCTGGGGCGCGCCTCGACGCCGTTCTTAGAGCGGACGCGGCACGTGACAGCGTGCTCGACTCGTACCGGCCGGCTTGCGGACCCCTGCCGAATAAAGAGCCGAGAGGTGCGTAGTATACCTGTTCAGTTCGGCCCTCCAGACCTCAGAAGGACCCCTTTATAAGCACTCTCGACTCTTTTTTCCCCGCCTCTCTCCCTTTCGCGTCGACACAAAACGGTCGGCCCTCTAGGCCTCGCAAGCACCCGTTTATCGGCGTTCTCGACTGGCGCCAGCCGGCGCGCGGACCGCCGCGGAATGAGGAGCATAAAAGGGGCGTAACCCTTTTGAGGCGCCTCACAAATGAGGAGCATAAAAGGGGCGTAACCCGCCTGCCCGCGTGACTCTCTAACTTCCCTCTAGACCTCGCAAGCGCCCTTTTACTATCAGCGTTCTCGACTCGCGCCAGCCGGCCTGCGGACTGCTACCTTATAGTAAGTAGCCTACCGCCTGTACTAGTTTTTAAGTCGACTCAAAAGCCTGCCGCCTGTACTAGTTTCTAAGTCGACTCAAAAGCCTACCGCCTGTACTAGTGGGCGTTTGAGACCTCTCAAACACGCCCCCCCAACCCCCACTCCCCTCTCTCCTCCCCCCCCCCCCCCCCCCCCCCCCCTCCTCCTCCCCCCCCCTCCTCTCCCCGCTAGCCTCCTCCTCAGCACGATTTATCCCCGCCTCTCTCCCCTTCCTCCACACCCACCCAGCCTGGCATAGAGGAAGGGTCCCCCTTCCCCCCACCGTCGCTTCCCCCTTCCCCTTGCCCCCCTTGCTGGCCACTGCCCCCAATACCCTCCTCTCCCCGCCTACACCCCCCCTCCTCCCCCCCTTCATAACCTTTCTTTTTTTCCAGCCTGGCAACTCTGGAGCCGACCAGCCACGTGGCCGTTCTTGGGGGGGGGAAGATTCAACTTCCAACCTCTTCCCCTTCCTCCAACCATCCCTTCCCCCCTACACCCCCCTCCTCCCCGCCCTCCCTTCTCCTCTCCCCCCCCCAACCCCCCCCCCCCCTCCCCCCTCCTCCCCCTCCCCCCCCAAACCTTCTTTTTTGCCAGCCTGGCAGCTCTGGAGCCGACCAGCCACGTGGGCGTTCATGGGGGGGAAGGTTCCCGGAATCGGGGCGAGCGTGGGGGCCAATGTGACGATCCCATGTGGCAGGGCTGTGCTTCTGGATGTGCCACGTGTCAGCCTGGGATTGCTTATTGTAAACGGCTGGCTGAGGTGGGCAGTAGGCACTACAGTACATTACATTACATTTACATTATCTGTACAATGTTGTGGTAATGCCATTTTGTATTGTATCGTACAGGATATGCTTGCATGCACAATATGTTATTTTTCTTGGGTGCAGGATTATGCTTGCACTACAATCCAATTTATATTCTCCCAGCTCCTAAAGAAATGCTCTCCGCTCATAATCCTGCACCGTGGTGCTTTCTCTTTCCTGTACACGTTGGCACCAGGTTGCTGGACAACCCCTTTGTACCCTCTATAAGCGTCCAAGCCCGGTTCATTATAGTGCACGGTCGCTTGTCCGTTGGAACAGAGACGCACCACTTCCGCTCCCGAGCCACCTTCACCCTCCTCCCGAACCTCAGGTTTGGCCGAGCCTCTATTTCATTTCGTCTATCATACCTGCTGGCCGTAAATTTCCCCTTTCCTGCTTCAAGTGCGGAAGGAAGCATGATAAATGTTCCTTCCAGTTATTGCTTTTCTTGTTATAGCTTGTTATGGATTCGTGTTTCTGGTGTGCGGCTAATTTTCCATCTCCCGTGGACTCTTGTGGCTGCATGAAATGAAACCCCCCGCACTCTTCCAAACCTCAGGTTTGGCCGGTCCGACTTCTTGCTTCAGCGGCCAGCTCCGGCCGATCCTGCACACCCTCGCAACCTTGGGCACAAAGCGTTTGCTGTGGTGAGTGCACTGCTGCTGCCGCCGCCGCTGCTGCTGCTGACCCTCTTGTTTGCCATGGCTGATCCTGCGCTCCTAACCAAGATGTGCGCTGCTGCTGCTCCCTATCCATTTCTCCTTTTCCTCCGTTCCCTCACCCGCGGCCCACTCCTTTCCCGCTGCGCCCTTAACCTCCCTTCTCCCCTCTCTGGTGCTGTCCCTCTGCTCTCCCTCTCCTCTCTCACTCCTCCCCTCTGTTCCCTTTCCCCTCGTCCCCATTCCCTCTGTTGCTCCCAGGTAGGCCATCAGGTGGATCCAGGCAGCGGTGGGGAATTTTCTGCAATGGGCGAAAGCTTGACTAGCATACCTTTTGAGTCGACTCAAAAGCCTACCTAGCATACCAAACCCACCCCCCCCCCCCCCCCCCCCCTCCCCCCCTTCCCTGTCCCCCCAGTCCTTCCTAGTCCCATTCCCTCAGTCCGTCACCCCCCCCCGCTTTTTTATTTGGCTACATGCCATGTCTTGAATGCCCCCGTCCCACCCCTTTCCCCCACTCTGTTGCTCTCAGGTGGGCGGTCAGGTGGATTTCCACGGCATGCCAGGTGGCGCCAGCACGCCAGCCTGGGTGCGCCTGGCGCGGTGGGCCAATAAGGGCGCGCGGCAGATCACTGTAGACGCTGACGTCAGCGGATGGCCCAGAGGGGGGGTTATTGCTGTTGCCAGCACGACGCCAGACCTGAATAACGCCGAAAAGGCAATCATTACTGGAGGTGGGTGGGCGGCAAGTGTACATACCAGATTTACATAATGTAAAAAATCCCCTACCAAGAATCTCAGAAGTCCTCTCCAGCCACCAGCATCATATCCCGACACCGCCCTTTGAACCATGCCCCTTGGAGCACGCCCTTTGAAGCACTCTCTTTTGAAGCACTTCCTTTTGGAGCACTCTCTTTTGGAGCACTCCCTTTTGGAGCACTCCCTTGTGAAGCACGCCCTTTTAAACCACGCCCCTTGAAGCACTTCCACAGTGGGGACATGCACGCAGTGAATGACGACTCTGGGAGAACACCCTGCCCCGCTTTTCCCATCCAAATCTCCCTCACCCCTTCCCCCCTTCCCCCCCCTCTCCCCTTCCCTTTCCCTCTTCCCACTCTGCACAGTGGAGGGGTTGGCTTGTCCACCTTCAGTACACACGGATTTCCCTCCACTGGAGTGGGAGTTGAAGCGCTCCACGGGAGCGTCCTCACTTTCTCCCCTCCAGTGTCCTGCTCCCTTTCAAATCCACTCGTCTCCCCTCTCCCCCCGCGGCCCCCGCGCAGTGAGGAAGGCGCAGTGGTCCATCCACTAGCATCATCTCCCTCTACCCCCCCTGAAGCAGGGTTAACCATGAAGCACTAGCATCATCTCCCTCTACCCCCCCCTGAAGCAGGGTTAACCATGAAGCACTAGCATCATCTCCCTCTACCCCCCCCTGAAGCACTGTGAACCCCCTCCCACGTTGGCGATATGCACGCTGTGAATGATGGGTTTGGGGGCATGGCGGATATCCGATCCGAGCAGAGGTGGCTCCTTACTCCCTCACTTACCGCAGCGAGGAGGGTTGGCCCATCTAGCACCGTAATCACCCTCCACCGCTCCTTGAAGCACTCCCGCGATGGTGACATGCACGCTGTGAAGGATGGGTTGTTGTGAGACCTTTTACCCCTCCCCCTCATCCCTCGTATTCTCAACCCCCGCAGGGAGGAGGGTTGGCCCGTGACCCGTCCACCAGCATCATCTCGCTCCACCGCCCCCTTAAGCACTCCCATGGTGGGGTGTGCATGCAGTGAAAACCGGGTTCGGAGTCGCTTGCTCGCCTCTTCACATCCCTCTCCTCCGCTCCTCCCCTTCCACCTCTCGTCCCCACCCCCCACAGTGAGGAGGGTTGGCCCGTCCACCAGCATCATCTCCCTCTACCGCCCTCTGAAGCATTCCCACGATGGGGATATGAACGCAGTGAACGATGGGTTTGGGGGCACGGTGGACATTCGCGCGGAGGTGGCTCTGCTGACTCGCAACATCGTGATTCAAGGGGTGCACGAGCAGGCACCTTATCAATATGATGGTAGGTGGGTGGGTGTGTCTATACCGAGAGGTGATGGTAACGAGAGAGCGCAGAGGTGGATCTGTTGACTTGCAACATCGTGATTCAAGGGGTGCACGAGCAAGCGCCTTATCAATATGATGGTGAGTGGTGGGTGTGACTTTACCGAGGCGTGATGGTAACGAGAGAGTGCAGAGGTGGCTCTGGTGGCTCTGGGTGCACGAGCAGGCGCCTTATCACTATGACGGTAAGCGAGTGTGACTATACCGAGCGGTGGCTGTAGTGAGGGGTGACTATTCTGAACGGTGGATATCTGAGCAGAGGTGGCTCTGTTGACGCGCAGCATCGTAATTCAGGGGGCGCATGAGCAGTCGGCCTATCAGTGTGACGGTGAGAGGACGTGTGGCTATAGCGATGGAAGAATGAATGACGGGATTGTGCACGAAGTGCACTGGGAAGGGGAGAGGAAGTGGGAGGAGTGCGGGGGAGAGAAGGGGAGAGGGGGGGGGAGAGGTTGGGGTGGGGGGGGAAAAGGGGAGACGGAAGGGTGAGATGGGGCTACTGACTCACAAGAGGTGGGCTACTGACACCATAATGTTCCCCTCCATCTCCCTGGGAGATTCTCCCATATTGACTCCCCCCCAGGCGGTCACTTCATGGTGCACATGACTCGATTTTTGAGGCGCCTCAAAAATCATCTTGACTCCCCCCCAGGCGGTCACTTCATGGCGTACAAGACTCGTGCGCATGGTTCCATAGCCCCCCCCCCCCTCTTTCTTGACTCCCCTCCTTGAGGTCATTTACAGTGTGCAGTTCCAAGGGCTGGGGAAGCAGGAGAGGAACCCAGTGCACTTGCATGTGTTTTTTACCTGCTCTGTTCCCCTCCCTCCCATCTTGACTCCCCCCCATGTGGTCGCTTCATGGTGCACAAGACTCGCACCCCTCAGGTCATCCAAATTGTGCAGATCCAGGGGCGAGGGGGCTATTGGGGCGGCTTCCTTGTGCGCCCCTCTCCGTCCCACGCTCGATGGCCCTCCCCCCTTTTGCCCCTCCTCCCCCCAGGCGGTCACTTCATGGTCTACAAGACTCGCACCCCTCAGGTCATCCACGGCGTGCAGTTCCAGGGGTTGGGCAAGCAAGGCACCCTGGGAAGGTACCCGGTGCACTTCCATATGTGTGGCGACGTCAGGAGGAGTTTTTTTGTGCGCAAGAACGTGATTCTGGATTCGAAACAGGTGAGAGGGAGCGGGGGTGGGAGAGGGAGCAGGGGCCTGGGCTGGGCAAGCAAGGCACGCTAGTAGGGAGGGAGGTACCCGGTGCACTTCCATGTGTGTGGAGACGTCAAGAGGAGATTCTTCATTTGCAAGAACATGGTTGTGGAGTGGAAACAGGTGGGAGGGAGAGGGAGGACCGTTTGAGAGAGGAAGAATGTTGATGTAGGCAGCTAGGCTAGAGGCCACAGGTGGCAGGTGGCGAGAACGAAGGCCAATAAAATTTCAGAGTGAACCGTCGCGTCGCCTACTCCAACACAACCTTGGTCTATGTGAGGCGCTGAACAGGGGGGCACCTAATGCACAGGGTCACCCCAGAAGTGGAGAGCCGCGAGAGATCAAGGGAGCGAATGTAGGTGCAAGGTAGCTCAGGAAGGAAGGAGAGGACCTTGGTGAAGATGTCGATAAGTTTGGCATCGAATGCCACCTTCCGAAGACAAAGAAAGGCGCACTGCGCCGGCTTGCGAATGAAAATTGGCGCACCTCAATGTGTTTGCTGCGAGTGGGAAAGACAGGATTCCCAGTGAGATTAATCGTGGTCGCAGCGCACATTGAAGAAACATGGGAAGTTGCGGGTGACCAAGCTCGCTAAGGAGGAAGGAGAGTCAGCGAGCCTCCTGCGTGGCAAGAGTACCAGCGTACAGCTCATGCTCACACGAGGAGAGGCAGATGGAACAAGGGGGCATGAGTGGCCGAGTAGAGCACAACAAGGGTGCATGTGTGGTCTCCCAGATGTCTCCCAGATGTCTCCCAGATGTCTCCCAGATGTCTCCCAGATGTCTCCCAGATGTCTCCCAGATGTTCCCTCTTGAGTGGTCCTTCGTATCGATGTACGGTATGCGTACTGGGAAAAGGTGAGGCAAGCGTCTAGCTACTTCCCGGCCGCCCTAAGGGGCGCCGGGGGGTGGCTCTAGGATGTGGAACAGGTAACTGGCAACGAGGGGCCCGACGGCACCCGTGACGGATTTTGAGGCGCCTCAAAAGCCGGGGGGGGTGGCTCTAGGATGTGGAAAAGGTAACCGGCAACGAGGGTGGCGCCCATGACGGCGGCCACGCTTTTGAGAATTCTAAAAAATGACTCCACTGTCGCCGTGGAGGTGGCTCGAGGATGTGGAACAGGTAACCGGCAACGAGGAGCTCGGCGGCACCTGTGACGGCTTTTGAGGCGCCTCTAAAGCCGGGGGGGGTGGCTCTAGGATGTGGAGCAGGTAACCGGCAACGAGGAGCTCGGCGGCAACCGTGGCAGCAGGCATGTCCCCCTAAAGCGCTGTGTTCGATCGAGTTCCCGTGCAAAGTGACGCTCTCGATAGTGGTTGCCTGCCCGTAGCCCCTGATTAGACAAGAGGACACTGCTCTGCTATGACGCACTCTCTGCCATCCCCTCCCCTCCGCCCCTCCGCCCCTCCGCCCCTCCGCCCCTCCGCCCCTCCTCCATCCCCTGTCTCTGCAGCCCTGCAGCACAGTGGTGCATGCCACGCCCCCCGCCTAACTCTGGTGGACAATGCGTGTGCATGGGGGCCCAGGGGGCCACGGGCATGACCAGGGGGCTCTGCTTCATTCCCTCTACGCTGTTCCCTCCTCCCTCACCCCCCTTCCCCCTCCCCCCCCTTCCCCCTCCCCTGCCCTCGTCTCCTCTCCAGCGATGCATGGTCGTCCATGCCACCTCTCGCCTAACTCTGGTGGACAACGTCGCGTACGAGACCAGGGGGCACTGCTTTGTGCTGGAGGAGGGGAGTGAGGCGCGGAACACGTTCATCCGCAACCTGGGCATGAACACACGTGCTGGTGAGTGGTGCACTGTGACGGTTGCTGCAGATTAGTGAGGGCTTGCTAGTCTGCAGCAGTGTGATGTTAGTGAGTGCGGGGAGACCAGGGGGCACTGCTTTGTGCTGGAGGAGGGCAGTGAGGCGCGGAACACTTTCATCCGAAACCTGGGAAAGAACACACGCTCAGGTGAGTGGCGCAGTGTGGTGCAGTGCGGTGATTGTGATCATGCGCGTGCGGGAAAGTGTGTGGCGAGACCAGGGGGCACTGCTTTGTGCTGGAGGAAGGCAGTGAGGCGAGGCGAGGAACAAGTTTCTGCGGAGCCTGGGCGTGGACACACGCGCAGGTAAGTGGTGCAGTGTGGTGCATGCGTGTGTGGGAGAGTGTGTGTGGCGACACCAGGGGGCACTGCTTGCTTGATAAGGGCAGTGAGGCACGGAACACGTTTCTGAGGAGCCTGGGGGTGGTGGACACATGCGCTGGTGAGTGCGGTGCAGTGTGGTGCAGTGCGGTGCAATGTGGTGCATGCGTGTTGAACTCTGCAGAGCCTAGGCATGAACAGACGCGCTGGCATGTTGTAGTGTGACTGTAGCCACGGTGTGCTACGATGCAGTGTGATATTAGTGGGGCTCACGAGACGAGGGGGCACTCTGAGTCATCCTTGAGTTGACGAGGGCAGTAAGGCGAGGAACGCGGTCAATCGGAACCTGGGAGTGAACACACGCGCTGGTGAGTGGTGCATTGTAGTGCGATGTGGTGCAGTGTAGTGCATGTGTGTTGGTTGACCACTGTGTAAGCAGCAGGAGGGCAGTGAGGTGAGGAACACAGTCAATCGGAATCTGGGTCCCCACTGCTTTCCACCCCTCTCATTGCCCCTTTCATCTCAAGGCTTTCTCTCTTCCTGCCCTCTCACTCTCCCTCCAGTGCATCGGCTGATCCCCCCCGAGTCTCCAGCCAAGTTCGACCGGCAGACGGACGGACAAGCAGCCCTCAACTTTCTGGCTGACCACGCCTTTGCACCCCTCTCAATGCCTCTCAATGCCTCTCAATGCCCCTCTTATTGCTTTGTCTCCTCC
Source organism: Closterium sp. NIES-67 (assembly GCA_027943415.1). NCBI lineage: Eukaryota > Viridiplantae > Streptophyta > Zygnematophyceae > Desmidiales > Closteriaceae > Closterium > Closterium sp. NIES-67. The sequence continues at coordinate 87,070 of BQMB01002151.1, forward strand.
CCTTCCATTCCCTTACCCCCTGCCAGTGCATCACGTCATCCCCCCCGAGTCTCCCGCCAAGTTCGACCGCCAGACAGACAAGCAGCCCTCAACTTTCTGGCTGGCCACGCCTTTCAACAGCTTTATCGGCAACGTGGCTGCTGGGTCGGAGGACTCGGGGTGAGTGGAGTGCATTTTTTATTGTACAGCACACAGCGCACTGCATAGTACAGCACGGTATGCATTGGATGCTGGGAAACGATTCTGGCTCGAGCTTAGCAAGCACATAAGAGGGCTGTCTGTCCTTGCGTCTTCCATTCCATCGCGTTCCACCCGCACCTCTCCCTTCCAGCGACGCTCGCCTTCGGGTGATTCCCTCAAAGTACATGAGAGGGCACTCAAAGCACTCAGGGCACTGCAAACGTTTCTGGCTCGAGATGAAAAAGCACATGAGAGGGCGTTCCGTCCTTGCATCTTCCGTTCCTTTCCGTTCCATTCTACCTCCACCTCGTAACAAGGTGACTTTTGAGTCGACTCAAAAGTTGCCCCCACCTCTCCCCTCCAGTGACGCTCGCCTTCGGGCTGTTCCGAGGCAACGTGATTCTCTCCCACTCCCTCTTTGGCCGCCCCCATCTTGGCCAATCCGCTCCCCTCCCAGCTTCTGGCTCGAGCTCAACAAGCAAGCCATGGGGGGACTGTCCAAGCTGCTTCCCCCTTACAGAGGCCTCCCCTCTTACTTGCTGCCCCCACCCCACTCCCCTTCCTCCCTCCCCTCCCAGCTTCTGGCTCGAGATGAACAACAAGCACATGAGGGGGCTGTCCAAGCGACCCCCCTTCTACACGAACCGCCCCTCTTACCTGCTGCCCCCCCCCTCTTTCCTACTGCCCCCTTCCTGTCAGCTTCTGGCTCGAGATGAACAAGCACATGAGGGGGCTGTCCAAGCTGCTTCCCTTCTACCAGAATCTTTCCCCTGTGACTCTCGCCTTTGGGCTGTTTCAAGGCAACGTGATTCACTCCAACGCCCTCTTTGGCCTCCGCACCTACCCGCATGGCGCCCGGCCGATGTTCCCCTTGAAAGGGAAGGGCAGGAAGGCAGTGCAAGTAAGTCAACCCGGGTCAACGCCAGTCAACGCTAGTCAGTGCATGGGGCCATGTGATCCACTCCAACGCCCTCTTTGGCCTCCGCACGTTTACCCATGGTGCCTGGCCGATGTTCCCCTTGAAAGGGAAGGGCAGGAAGGCAGTGCAAGTGAGGCAATGTTCGTCAGTGCCAGTCAATGCCAGTCAATGCCAGTCAATGCCAGTCAATGCCAGTCAATGCTAAGTCAATGCCAAGTCAACGAAAGCCAACGCACAAGTCAACGCTGGCCAATGCACAAGTCAACGCCATTCAATGCACAAGTCAATGCCAGTCAACACCCCTCTTGTATCGTAGACCTGCCTGTCTGTGCTTTAACTCCATTACCCCCTCTCCCCCACTCTCTCCTCTCCCCCACTCTCTCCTCTCCCCCACTCTCTCCTCTCCCCACTCTCTCCTCTCCCCCACTCTCTCCTCTCCCCACTCTCTCCTCTCCCCCACTCTCTCCTCTCCCCCACACTCTCCTCCCCCCACTCTCTCCTCTCCCCCACTCTCTCCTCTCCCCCACTCTCCCCTCTCCCCCACTCTCTCCTCTCCCCCACTCTCTCCTCTCCCCCACTCTCTCCTCTCCCCCACTCTCTCCTCTCCCCACTCTCTCCTCCCCCCACTCTCTCCTCTCCCCCACTTTCTCCTCTCCCCCACTCTCTCCTCTCCCCCACTCTCTCCTCTCCCCCACTCTCTCCTCTCCCCCACTCTCTCCTCTCCCCCACTCTCTCCTCTCCCCCACTCTCTCCTCTCCCCCACTCTCTCCTCTCCCCCACTCTCTCCTCTCCCCCACTCTCTCCTCTCCCCCACTCACCCCTCTCCTCCATTGCCCCCACTCCCCACTCACCCCTCTTCCCCATTCTTCCCTCTCCCTCCCCCCAACCTCTCCTCTCCCCCATTCTTCCATTCTTCCCTCTCCCCCCCACTCACCCCTCTCCCCCGTACCTCCCTCCCCTACCCCCTTCTCCCCCCCCCTCTCACCTTCAGGTGCACATGTCTCATTTCCTAATCTATGGCAACCCTATTGGGTGAGTGCTACAGCTGTTGCGGCTGCTGCTTCTGCTGCTGTTGGTGCTGTTGCTGCTGCTGTTGCGGCTGCTGCTGCTGCTGCTGCTGCTGCTGCTGCTGCTGCTGTTGGTGCTGCTGCTATTGGTGGTGGTGATGCTGCTGCTGCTACTGCTGCTGCTGCTGCTGCTGTTGGTGGTGCTTCTGCTCCTGTTGTTATTGCTGCTCTTGAATCTTGCTTTCCTGCTAGACAAACCCAAAACTTTCTAGTGTTTCTGAACAACTAACCACCTTTCACCCAACCCTAATCTCTTATCTCCTTTTCCCTTCCTTTCCTTCCACACCCCCCCCCCCCCGCCCCCATCATACTCCATCCCTTTTTTACCCCCCCCCCCCCACCATACTCCATCCCTTCCCCCCCCACCCCCCCCCACCATACCCCATCCCTTTTTTACCCCCCCCCCCCCCCCACCATACTCCATCCCTTTTTTACCCCCCCACCCCCCCCCCACCCCCACCTTCCCCCGCATTATTCTTTTACAACAGCCAGAGCATCACTGCCTCCCACTCCACCTTTCCTCAACAACCAGACTCCTTCTCTTTCTCCTTTCCCCTATCGACATCCCTTCCTCCCCCCCTTCCCCCGCAGCATGTTCTTCTACAACAGCCAGAGCCTCACTGTCTCTCGCTCCACCTTTCCTCAACCAGTCTTCTGCAGGGTGTTTTGGAGAATTCTCAAAACCCACCTTTCTCGAACAGAATCCATCTCTTTCTTACATCCCAGATTTACTTCCTCTCCTCCTCCTCCCCTTCTTCCCCCCTCCCCCTCCCCCCCGCTCCTTTTTTGCAGCATGCTCTTCTACAACAGCCAGAGCATCACTGTCTCGCGCTCCACCTTCCTCAACAACCGCATTGCCGTCGACTGGCCTCTCTCACGCTCATTTTTCCTCCACCTTTCCCCCTCTCGCCCTCCACCCGTGAGGAGTCTATTTTTTAGGCGCCTAAAAAATAGTCTCCCCCTCCACCCCCTGCAGTGGATAGCCTCTCTGACACTCATTTCTCCTCCACCTGCCACCCACCCTCCCCCCCTGAGCAGCATGTTCTTTTACAACAGCCAGAGCATCACTGTCTCGCGCTCCACCTTTCTCAACAACCGCATCGCTGTCGACTTGAACCGCAACTTTGGGATGCTCATCCTCGGCTGCACCTTCATCGGCCGCACCGCCTGCAGGTGAGGAGGCACAACCTGCAGGTACAGTGACCATCGGGACCATCACTGTAGCTGTGCAGGTAAGGTTTGTGGTGTTTCACGGCTGCGCCTTCATCAGCCGCATTGCCTGCAGGTACCATCAGCAGGGCAGGTGTAGAAGTTTGGACAGCAGGTGGCATCGGCAGGGCAGGTGTAGAATTTTCACATATCTCTGTTGCAATGATGTGATTGCTTGCTTCCGCAGCATTCGTGTCTGGGAATAACGTGAAGCATGAATGTGCTCTCACCATTGCTTTCCGAGAGCATCTGTCAGAAAGAAAAGAAAAGGTAAGTTGGGCCTTGAGATTGGATGCTGCCTTCTTTGCCCTTCCTTCTCTTCCCTTCCTCCCCCTCTCCTCTCTTCTGTTCCTTTTTCTTCCTCTCATTTTGAGGCGCCTCAAAACTAGACTCCTATCACGCGATTTTGAGGCGCCTCAAAACTAAGTTGGGCCTTGAGATTGAATGCTGCCTTCTTTGCCCTCCCTTCTCTTCCCTTCCTCCCCCTCTCCTCTCTTCTGTTCCTTTTTCTTCCTCTCAATCGCCCTTCCTTATGGAATGTGTCTGTTTTTTAGTCGACTCAAAAACAGACTCTCCCTCTCCTCTCTTCCGCTCCTTTTTTCGTCCTCTCAATCGCCCTTCCTTACCTTTTGTCTCCCTTCCCTTTGCCCTCGTCACCCCCTCCCCTTCTATATTCTCGTCTTGTCAACAGCAACAACAGCAATTCACCTAGAGCAGCATCCTCTTATGCCGCATCAACACAAGTATCAACACAACAACCAGCACAAGCATCGGCACAAGAAGCTTTTGCAGCAGCAGCATCAAGAGGAGCGACACGATGGTCAATTTCATCCTGGAAACCCCTCGATTCAGCTGCTAATAGCGAATCCCCTAGTAGTGTAGCCCCTAGTAGTGTAGCCAGTAGTAGTGTAGCCCCTAGTAGTGTAGCCCCTACTAGTGTAGCCCCTAACTCCACCAACAACGCTCAGGCAATGATTCTTCCTAACGAATATGGGGAAAATAACGTCTACAGTGCCGGCGTGCACGTTGAAGATGCCACTAACGAGGATGAATTGCAGGGGTACACTACATCGGACTGGCAATCGCCAGGTTTAATGCTAACAGCGCCAGAGTACACTATGGATGATGACTATAGTGAGGTAGCTGAAGCTGCTACTGAAGGGGTTTTGGGGAGGGGAGGGAAGTGGGGGTGGAGGAGGAGGAGGAGAGCGAAGGGAGGGATGGACGGATCAGTTTATAACGAGGATGCGGGTGAAATTGAACGCCCTGAGGAGGAAGTGGGGCGGACAGTAGCGATGGAGGTGCGGGGTCGCATGGCGGCTGAGAACAGGGCGTATAGGGATTACATGGCGTCGGCTTATAATGAGTATGGAGATGAGGATGAAGAGGAGGAGGAGGACGATGGGTATGATGATGAAGAGGATGCAGAGGACGGAGAGGATGGATCCACTGGGAAGGGTGTGATGACAGAAGCAGAGGAACAAGCAGCAGCGATGAAGATGCGGGGGCGTGTGGCGGCTGAAAGCATTGCCGGAAATGGGGATGTGCTGGCTTATAACGAGGATGAGGAAGACGCAGTGAAACAAGCAGCAGTGATGAAGATGCGGGAGCGTGTGGCGGCAGGTTTCTTCTATTCGCGCGATGGCGGCACGTTCAAGAGCCCCATAGGCGTGATGCTGAGCCAAGTGAAGCTCAGCGGGATGCTGGAGGCGAATAGAGTGGTCAACAGCAGGTGAGGGACAAAGGGAGGAAGGGGGAAGCGCGGGGTTAAGGGGGGGGGAGGGTTGGGAGAAGTTTGAGCCCCATTGGGGTGATGCTGAGTCAAGTGAAGCTCAGTGGAATGCTGGAAGCGAACAGAGTGGTCAACAGAAGGTGAGAGAAAGGAAGGGGGTGAAGAGGGGGGGGGGAGGGGGTGTGGGGGGAAAGAGGCAGGGGTGGGGCCGGAAGCGGGGGGCCTATTGGGTTGGGATGGCCCTAAGATAGGCACGTTCAAGAGCCCCATAGGTGTGATGCCGAGCCAAGTGAGGCTCAGTGGCATGCTTGAGGCGAACAGAGTGGTCAACAGCAAGTGAGGGAAAGGGGGATGAGAAACAAGGGGGGTTTGGGGGGAAGAAGGGGGGCTATCGGGATGGCACTAAGAAAGGCACGTTCAAGAGCCCCATTGGCGTGATGCCGAGCCAAGTGAAGCTCAGTGGCATGCTGGAGGCGAACCGATCAACAGCAGGTGAGGGAGAGTGGGGGGTAGGGGATTGGGATCATGTTGCGAGCTAGTAGCCACGGCACGAGGCCAAGAGAAGCTGAGAGTGGCAAGCTGGAAGCGAACCGAGTGGCCACCAGCAGGTGTGGGAAGGGGGGGTGGGGGGGAGACGAGGGAGAGGGAAACATGGCAAAGTGAAGCTGAGTGAGTGGCGTGCTGGACGCTAACCAAGTGGTCAACAGCTGGGGAGAAAGTGAATGGGATGCATGGGAAAAAGGGGTGGGGATTTTACACAGGGAAGCTTTTCGAAATTGATTCCAGAGAAACGATTTTCAAACTGAACGGCCCTCCTGTTGCCTCTACCCTTCCCTTCTTCCCTCCTCTTCCGTCTCATTCCCAACGTCAGGTTTTCTCTCCACTCCCCCTTCTTTTCCCCTTTTCCGTCTCATTCCCAACGTCAGGTTTTCTCTCCACTCCCCCTTCATTTCCCCTCTTCCGTCTCATTCCCAACGTCAGGTTTTCTGGCTTTGGGGAGTGCGGGCCGACGCTGAAGAGCTCAGCTATTGTGCTGGCAGTGAACAAGGCAGGGGGGTTCTGGAACCCAGCAATGAGCGTGCAGGTGAGAGTGAGGAGGAATGAGTGTCAAGGTGAGAGTGCGTGGAGGGTGGGAGAGTGAAGGTGAGTGTGTGTGCGTGTACATGGCAAGAGTGATTTGTGTGGCCACACAAGCAAGAGCTTGCAGGGTGTTTTTGAGAATTCTCAAAAACGCCCTGCTATTGTGCCGGCAGTCAATAAGGCAGGGGGGTTCTGGAACCCAGCAATGAGCGTGCAGGTGAGAGTGAGGAGGAATGAGTGTCAAGGTGAGAGTGCGTGGAGGGTGGGAGAGTGAGGGTGAGTGTGTGTGCGTGTACATGGCAAGAGTGATTTGTGTGGCCACACAAGCAAGAGCTTGCAGGGTGTTTTTGAGAATTCTCAAAAACGCCCTGCTATTGTGCCGGCAGTCAATAAGGCAGGGGGGTTCTGGAACCCAGCAATGAGCGTGAAGGTGAGGGTGAGGGTGTGTGCGTGAGTGCGTGTGACAGAGGGTGGGATGATTGCATAAAATATTATACAAGTGTGTGTATGCGGCTTTTGAGGCGCCTCAAAAGTGGTTGCATGAATACTATACAAGTGTGTGTATGCGCCCCCACGCTCAAGAGCTCAGCCAGAGTGCTGCTGGCAGTGAACCAGGCAGGGGGGTTCTGGAACCCAGCAATGAGCGTGAGGGTGAGAGTGGAGTGATATATGGGGTTGATTTTGCACCCAGTAAACACTGTAACCTTGCTCCTCTTCCCCCCTGCTCCCCCCTACCCCTTTGCTCCCCCTATCGCTTGCCGTTTCTGCATCTCTCTATCCTTGTGCTCATTTTCCATCTTGTCCCTTTTCCCTTAGAAAACACCACTTGGTGGTGGTTTTAGCCATACGTGGCAGCGGGCTTGTAGAACACTTTGTTAAGAGAAAAATTCTTGCTCTGAAAAATCTCTTGAAAACGTAGGGCAAAAATTGATGGTGCTCATTTTCCATCTTGTCCCTTTTCCCTTCGCTCCATGCATCCGACCACGCTTCACCCCATCCACCCGCCCTCCCCTCCTCACCATCCATCTCCAGGGCCTTCGCGTCTCAGATGGCGTCTCTTTGCTGTTCTTCACCTCTTTCCGTGGGCCCCGTGTGCCTCTCCCCATCCTCTCATGCGTCCCCTACCTTTCCCCACGTCCTCCCCCCTCACCATGCATCTCTATGGCCTTCGCGTCTCAGCTGCCACCAGGCGCCTCTGTGCCGTTCTTCACCGCTTTTGTGGGCCCCTGCGCCCTCTTCCTCTTTCCGTGCAGAGCATCCCCTGCCATTTCCCACATCCGCCCCACCTTCCATCCGCAGGGCCTTCGGTGCTACCAGGCGCCTCAAAATGACTTTCCATCCTCTCATGCATCCCGTACCATCCGCCCCACCATGCACCTGCAGGGCCTTCGATTCACAACTGCTACCAGGCGCCTCAAAATGACTTTCCATCCTCTCATACATCCCGTACCATTCCCCACGTCCTCAATTCGCCATGCACCCGCAGGGCCTTCGCTTCACGACTACCACCAGGCGCCTCTACGCCGTTCCGAATGCGGTAGGCGCTGCTATTTTTAGAATCTGCTGCTTTTTTTACCTGCTGCTTTTCTTAGAATCTGCTGTTTTTTTTTTAGAATCTGCTGCTTTTTTTAGATTCTGCCGCTATTTTTAGAAATTTCCGTTGTTTTGGGAAGATGCTGTGCTTTTTTAGTTTGTGCGGTGATGGCAACTGCTAGCTGTGAGGAGTCTATTTTTGGAAGATGCTGTGATTTTTCACAGACAGTGTGTGCTGCTATTGATTTGATGATCTATCAGTTTCCGCAGATGGGCACCTGCTCGCTGTGAGGAGTCTATTTTGAGGCACCTAAAAAATAGACCCCTCACGTGCACTGCTATGTTCGGTTCTTTAGAATCCAAAAAAACCTAACACCGCCTCAAGAATAAACTCGTTACGTGCGCCCACTCCCACAATCGGGCGACAGCTCACTCCTAATCGTTCCCCTGCCAACTCGACCTCCTTGTTCCACTCACTTCCTAGGTGACATTTGAGTCGACTCAAAAATCACCTCGGTTTACTGTCCCGCACTTTTGCTTTTGAGTCGACTCAAATGTCGCCTCGGTTTAATGTCACGCACCTTCGTTTTTTAGCCGACTCAATAGTCAACTACCCGCTCCTAGATCGTTCCTCTGCCTACTCGACCTCCTTGTTCCACTCACTTCCTGTTTTTCCGAGCCCAGCTGTCCTGTCCTTCGAGGGGGATCCAACATGCGTTTCTACGCACTTCATGGCGCTGATGGCTCCTTCCTCTCCTCCTCTCTGTTTTCCCATCCCTCAGAAACGGAGGGAGAAGGGGCCGACGGTGCGCACGCCTCGCTGAGCGGGCTGCTTTCCTCCCTCCCCTCCCTTCCTCCCCTCCCTCCTCTCCCTCCCCTCCCTCCCTTCCTCGCCTTCCTCCCCTTCCTCCCCTTTGGCCAGCCCCACCGCCCTGTCCCCAGGGGTGGTCCCAACGCTCGTTTCTACACGCTGCACGACGCCGATGGCTCCTTCCTCTCCTCCTCGCTGTTTTCCCATTGTTCCCTCCCCTCCCTCCCCTTCCCCCTCCCTCCCCTCCCTCCCCTTCCTCCCCTTTCTCCCCTTTGGCCCCTCTATCTCAGCCCCACCGCCCTGTCCCCAGGGGTGGTTCCAACGCTCGTTTCTACTTGCTGCACGACGCCGATGGCTCCTTCCTCTCCTCCCCGCTGTTTTCCCATTGTTCCCTCCCCTCCCTCCCCTCCCTCCCCTCCCTCCCCTCCCTCCCCTCCCTCCCCTCCCTCCCCTTCCTCCCCTTCCTCCCCTTTGGCCCCTTTTTCTCAGCCCCACCGCCCGGTCCCAAGAGGCGGCGCCAATGCTCGTTTCTATGCGCTGCACGACGCAGATGGCTCCTTCCTCTCCTCTTCCTCCCCGACCTTCCCGGGCGCCGCCTCCCCAGCCTACCTCGTAGCTCCGTTCCACCCGATCCTGCCGCCAGCCTCGGTCCGAACCTCCCTCTGCCAGTACCACGACACATGGTCCCTCTACTCGTGCAGGTTTGTGCTTTCCGAACCTGTTTTTTGAGAATTCTCAAGAACCAACTTGGTTCGTGCTTTCCGAACCTGGGTCTCCCGTGTGCAGCCTCCTTTTTCTCTTATGGCCGCAAGTGTGGCAGATTTCCTGTTCTGGTATATTTTTTCATATAAGTCGGCCAAATTTGGAGTATATCAAGTGTCGACTTGACTCGTTCTTTCTTAAGTGTCGAATCACAGCAGAGCAGACAAGCAACATGAACTTTACACGTGTGCTTTTACCCTCTCGCTCTCTTTCCCACGTTTCCTCTTCCTCCTTTTGAGTCGACTCAAAAGTCAGTTCTGTGGTCCTCCGCTTCCTTTGAGTCGATTCAAAAGTCAGTTCTGTGGTCCTCTGCTTCCTTTGAGTCGACTCAAAAGTCAGTTCTGTGGTCCTCCGCTTCCTTTGAGTCGACTCAAAAGTCAGTTCTGTGGTCCTCCGCTTCCTTTGAGTTGACTCAAAAGTCAGTTCTGTGGTCCTCCGCTTCCTTTGAGTCGACTCAAAAGTCACCTCGTTTCCTCTTCCTCCTCAACATCCCTTCAGGTCCGTCTGCAGACGAGCATCCAGTGTTGACTTGACTTGTTCTTAAGTGTCGAATCACGGCAGAACACACAAGCGTCTGCAAACAAGCGTGTGCTTTTAACCTCCCGCTCTCTTTCCGACGTTTCCTCTTCCTCACCACCCCTCCAGGTCCGTCTGCTACCGAGCCATCGCCCTAACCTACCTCGAGCATGGCGTGCCGAACCTAACGCCGAAGCTGATCAAAAGGCACCGCATCCGACCCTACTCCACAGCCACGTTCACCCGACTAACCGACCGATCCTACTTCGTGTCCTTGGGTGACCGCAACGACTATTCCAAGCTCTACAAAGGCTCCCGGCCCGTCTTCCGTACCATAACGGCTACTCTCTTAGCGGGGCACGCTTATTCGGTGGAGATTACACCGCCGAGTGTAAATAGGGGGTTTTACCCGAGGAACATGACGGTGCGAGTGCTGGATAAAGGGGGGTGTGCGGGCGGGGTGGAGTTGAGGATGGTTCCGAGAACGAGGGGAACTCAATGGCAGACAATCCACATGGTGCCACAGCTGTAAGTACCTTGGTGCAATGGGAAATGAAATGGGACTACGGGTTTGAGAGAGAAGGTGTAAGTAGGATTGTGGGGTTTCGAGGGTGGTGTCCTAATCACCCTCTGCTTTTTCCCTCCCCTGCCCTCCCCTTGCCTCCCTCCTCTCCCCCCTTCCACCCTCTGGGCTGTGCCAAACCCTAGTTTTGAGGCGCCTCAAAACCGCGTGATAGGAGTCTAGTTTTGAGGCGCCTCAAAACTACTCTCCCCTCCTCCACCCTCTGGGCTGTGCCAAACCCTGAAGTCTGCTTTTGAGTCGACTCAAAAGCACCCTCTGGGCTGTGCCAAACCCTGAAGTCTGCTTTTGAGTCGACTCAAAAGCACCCTCTGGGCTGTGCCAAACCCTGAAGTCTGCTTTTGAGTCGACTCAAAAGCACCCTCTGGGCTGTGCCAAACCCTGAAGTCTTACGATGTGATCCAAACCAGAGCGCATGTACCAGCGGACTCATTTTTTAGAATTCTAAAGAATGACTCCGAACCAGAGCGCATGTACCAGCGCTCTTACGATGTGCCTTGGTGCACTTTGTGTTTTACGCTTCTCGCCTCTCTCCGTCCTATCCTCATTCTTCCCCTCCAGGCCATGCCGTGGCAAGGGTCGGAATCCGAACCTCATGTACCAGCGCTGCACCTACCGCAACAAGCAACCGAACCTGGCGCTCAGCGTCGGCCAAACCTACGCGCAGTACGGCGGAGAGAGCATAGTTTTGGGAAGGATGAGGAGCCCAAAATGCCCTCCAGTAAAGTAAGTAATGCACCATATGAAATGATATTCCCATTACATATGTTTGTAGCGTTGTGCAGGGCGAGCATACCCGTTTCTTGCAACTGCTAGTCCTTTGATTTCGTGGTAAAGGGGAGTTTGTTGCGCTGAGGACGGTGAGGAGCGGGGCCAGTGATTCAAGGGATTTCACCCTGTTTCCCCTTACCAATGGCCACTTTTTGGAGTGTACCCTGATTTTTTAAGGGTAAAAAACTGTTTTGAGGCCGAATTTCCCCCTGGCACCCTCACAAATCAGGGTGAAATCGTCATGATACCCTGATTCCTAAGGGTGCCCCAAAACCAATCCTGGGCCCTGGTGAGGAGCCAAACTGCTCCTCAGTGAAGTGGGGTGATGCTTCTTGGTAGGGCAGGGCGGCACATGCTCCCTCTTGCTGCTGCTGTTGCCAGGAACCTTGGTGCTAGATGCTCCAAGTCCCCCCCCACCCCCCTCCACCCCCTTTTTTTTTTCGTATCTCCCTTGTCCTTTTTTCAATTTTCATGTTTTGGCCTCTGTTGCCCAAAATCTATAGCCATCTCCGTTGTTCCACTCCAATCCAACAGGTGCTGACTTGTGCCGTGCTGGTGCTGCTGGTGGCTAACCACACCTCGTGGTAAGTCAAACAGCCTGAAGGATGGATTGATTCGACTCGCATCTCCCTCTGGTAGCTGCTTTGCATCTACAGTACTTGGTTACTCGTCAATCCAACTGGTGGTGGGGTCCTGCCTTGCACTGTGTAAAAAAAATGGCTCGATCAGAACAACAGTGTGAGAAACAAACAGAATGATACCAGCAGTACGTCTTTGCCATCACATCCCGAGCCTGCAGAGCAGACCGTGCTGCTTGAGCATATTAGCGACCTCACCCTCCATGCACCCAAAAAGGGCAAACTACCCGTTGTCCCCTTACCCCTTGTCCCCTTGTCTCCACCATATTTTTACACATTTAGCACCAGTTTAGGTATCTAGCACCAGGTGCCCGCCATCACCACATGGGCCTGCAGCCCGCGCTGCCTGAGCATCCCAGCCAGCGTGTTGAACACACTCTGGCCGATCTTCTTGATCACAGCCGTCACGAACGTGTTCATGCTCCTCACGTCCTTGATCCCGCTCACGCCAACTCCGAGCGCGGAGTTGTAAAACTGCACAGCGGAGTCCGTGGGCGCAGCCTTGCACTTGATCCAGTCGAGAAGGTAGCTCTTCACGCACTGGGGCTTCCTCCAGTTGTTGGCGGCCATAAGCACATAGCTCTGGAAGCTGGTGGTGGCGCCGGGGGTGCCGGGACCCCAGACTGCAAACACGCTGCTGCGGACGTCGCTGGATGACTTGACGTTGTTCCACAGGGTCTGGGAGCTGCAGTCGTCCTTGATCCACCATGCGTACCACCTGCAGGCATAGCAGGGAGGGGGGGGCATCACACACACCTCACACGCTGACCATACTAGCCAGGATTGCACTCATCATCCTGCAGTGCCAGCGAAACACACACAGCATCGCACTGATCCCAAAATCACGCTCCTATCGGCTCAAAACGCACGTGTCAGATTGTCAAAACGTTAATGTTACAATTTCCGGGTCAAATTGAGAATCGCACCTGCTGGCGTAGCAGGGAGGGGCCACCGTCTCGCAGTCGGCGCACGAGCACGTCTGCGCGACGATTGCGGAGGCCTGTAGCGTGATGATGACGGCGATGAAGATGAGATTAGTACGAGGAGCCATTGTTGAGAGGACGAGCGGACCAGCAGACGGAGGAAGCAGGGAGACTAATAGAGCAAATGAAAGAATATACTTCAGAAGCGCCTGAGAGCGATGCAGATGGCGGAAGTAGCAGAGCAGATTAAAGTGCGATGGTTTGCTTTGGCTTTGGCCTGGATTTTATAGGCTGACTGCGTCTGGCTAATATTGGGAGATGAGCAGCTTGGAGCTTGCTGGATGCAATTTCACAAGCCTTGCCTGGACTTGCTTGACTCATCCTATACCTTGCTGTACATAATACGCCTTGCTGTACATAATACGCCTTGCTGTACATGATACGCCTTGCTGTACACAATACGCCTTGCTGTACTCAATCTGGTCTGTCTCCCTATGCGTACTATGGTACGTCACGTGCCTGTACATGTCTCGCGGCACGTACTGTGCTGTGCGGTACGAACCCTTGCGATACTATCATGACTTGCTGAGCTACGCCTTGCCAGACTTGATATACTGTAATCAAGCGGAATATACGGCGTGGACAACTAATGTCGGCTGGTGAAATTGTCGGGTCGACCCTGCTAGGCTGGTGATGCTGACAGCGGGGGAATGGCGTGCGAGCCACATCGTGACAGGGCGAGAGCAGGAGCAGGAAGCAACCTGCCTGGAGGCGAAACAAGAGTTAACAGGAGTCTAGGAACCTTGAGAACAACATAGAGGAAATAGGATATTCTAGGTCTTGCCGAGTCTTGAATTGGCAGATGTGGGTCAAGGGGGTAAACGGACAACGTGGCGAGCTCGTCGGGCTGACTCAGCTCCCCTAATGTAGGCTGCGCGCGTTGATTGGTCCACGATACGCCGCTCTCACATAATGCCAGAGGCCTATTCATTTTGCCTCACTCACATAACATTCGTTTTCGGGCAAGCAAAAAACATAAACCCCTAGGAAAATCTGGTTGTCATTTAGGAGGCATCAACCCTTAACTCGTTTCGGGCAGTAAAACAAATGATGTGATTGGTCGTCACTAGAGTGAGCCAAACTGAATACGCGCCCTGGCTAATATGAGGGTTATTCCGGAGCGAGTGTCATACCCGAGGCAAACCCGCGGTCCAAGAAGCCGCGGATTGTCAAACCTAACTGCAGGTTTAGTGAGATTGACGGTGCATCATCGAAACCTTATCAAATAGTCGCAAAAGGAAAATGTGACTACACAGCTGACTCAGCTGCCGAGTGGGTTTTGTCCCATCTGACTCAGCACATCATCGCGGGCCTGCAGTTGAGCTTCACTGGTATTCCATTGGTGGACGACTATTAGCGCGTGTTGTTATGGGTTGTCGGCTACCTAGCGAACTCCTTCAGTTTCATTTTAGACCCGAGACAATTTTATTCCATCCTGGGGTCTTCTGGGCCCGAAGGTCTGACACTCGCTGCGGAATGCGCCCCGAGTCTCCGTGGTGATTTCCATGTATTTGGGCCATTTGTGGTGTACTGTACGCACCTGTCGCTCAGGACTTGTGGTGGAAGTGTGGGGTTCCGGCTGCAGTGGACAACTCGGCAGCCAAGTGTGCTTCCAGATGGAGTCGCATCTCCACCATTCACGAGTGGCCTGCCCCACTGTCCCCACTCCCAGAGGAAGATGTGTGCTGAACTACGTAATGACGAATTCAGCTCTGTACAAATGCATATAGAAATAGAAAAACATGCAAAGCACATGCGAGCTTCCTTGTTCTCATCAACTTCATTTCTATATGCAACGCAACCTGTTGATGCTATAAACCCTTGATGCGGATGCCACTACTGTCCTTGATGCGTAAGGAGACGTATGTTGAAACCGCTGCTGGTACAGTAACGATCAGTCTACCCTCCCCAAAACTCTACCCCTCATATCTATACAGAGAAGCATCAGGTTTTCAATAAGCGATTGCACCTGCCTCTTGGAGGATAGGAACGAGGTCCCTGTTATAGTGCATGCTGAGCACATCTGCAGCACAGACATAAAAAGTGTGGGAAGAAGCAAGAATGGTGAATGAGGGTGAGATCCCTGCTGTAGTGCACCCTGCGCACGTTTGTAGCAGAGAAAAGAACGCGGGATGGGGCAGGGGGAGAAGAGGAGAACGGACAGGGTAAATGAGGACGCGATAATTGCTATAGTGAGAAGGGAGGAATGGGAAGGAAAGCGGGGAAGCGAGACAAATCATCAGTGCATGAAACAATGTAATAAATATTATCTGGCAGGAAGTACGGGGCATAAAGACATCACAACAAAGCAATGACATCAACATTATCAGGGCACAGTATGATATTTGAATGTTCACTGTGACACATCGTGATGTAATACATAACAAGCCGCCTCGACATAATGTAAGGATCGTGCTACAAACGTGCTCAACAAGGACTTACATTTGAAGCCACCAATGAATCGACCATTAAACAACAAGGGGTATGTGTCCCTGCTGCTCGCTATGAGCAGCGTCGATATAAGAGTTGCACACTGGTTCTGACCTCACCAAGTGGTTAATTCTCACCATCGACGCCGCCAATGAAGCGCCCGTTGATAATTAAGCAGGGAATGGTTTTTGTCTCAGCTATACTCTCTACGAGCAGCTTCATTGAAAATCTACTCACCATCGACGCCACCAATGAAGCGCCCGTTGATGAATAAGCTGGGTATCGTGTGTGTTCCAGTCATACTCGCTACAGCGTCCTCCAGTTCCTCGCCGTCGAACTCTTTATCGAGTTCGCAGACCTGGTGAGAAAAAAGTCGCAGCACGGAAATTGCAAGGAGTGCAGGAATATTGCGACCGTTGAAATGGAAGAAACAAGCGAAGGACGGGGGGCGAAGAAGGACGGGAGGGCACAGAAAGACGGGAGGGCAGGCAGAAAGGACGGCCTAGTGCAAGAGGACGTAGCCGGCCGACTTAGCGTGACAGGACGTCGTCGAACGACCTAGTGTAACAGGACGAAGTTGGACGACTACCGTAAGTGTGATAGGACGTCGTCGGAAGATTAGTTTAACAGGCTATTGTCGGACGACTCAGCGTGACAGGACGACCTCACACGACCCACGACTGGTTCGGCTTACACTGGGTCGCACGGAAAGGAGAGGGAGAAAAACGAGGATTTAACGAGCAGACGAAGAGAAAGAGGCAATTTCAGCTGCTTACACTGGGTCGCACGCCGAGGCCGTGAAGCACACTCTTGACTTTCATGGAATAGGGGTCGAACGATTTACTGCGGGAGGTGAAGAGATGGGCAGGTAAGGGGGGGAACGGTCCTAGCGTTTTGGGAAGTAGAGAGAATATTGCTTGAAACAGTGTGGCACGCTCCAGAGATTCATCGAGGAGGGGTCGAGATATGCTCCCTCTGTACCATAGAGGAAAGGCACCGTACGTGAAGGAAAATAATATGAAGACCATTACCTGAAGATTCTCAAGCATCTCTTACCTGAAGAGCATAACTCGGTTTTCCTCGACCATCATGTGCGTCCGTTGCATCGACTTGGGACTCGCCTTGCTCGCTTCAGCACCCATGCTGTTGTTAGGAGATTGCAATGACAAGAGCGGACAGTTCCTATAAAATGTGGTCTCAAAGCCGCTAGACGTTATTGCCCACCTCACAATTTGCCGCTAGGATCTGCAACAAGAGCTAAAATATAATTAGCAGCGAGAACCTAGAAGTAATGAGAAGACACGAGACGGATATTTCTTTAAAAGGGCTAGAGCGATTTTGGAATCCTGGAAACTAGAAGGCAGCAGGACTTTCCCTCAGCAGAAGAGTTCAGGGGAAGGAGGATTCCAGAAGGAATAACGCGCTTCCGAAAAGTCGCGTTTTCAATTCCTGTTTTCACGAGCAGTTACCTGAACCCCGCCAAGCGCGTTTTCGATTCCCGCTGTCCATTGTTTTGTGTCATATACGATTTTCACGTTGGTTGTACCATGTACTTCTGAATTTTTCCTTGCCCGATGTTTTCGTATGCAACAACTGCGTTTTGGCCGCAGGTGCACAGTACTCGCGTGCGGTGTGTTTTGGACGCATCTTAGAACTATCAAACGAAACCGCCAATAATGACACAATCCGGGCAGTTTAGTAGGCAAGGGAAAACTAAACCCATAGGGGTCCTGCATGCAATTCGGGATGGCATCAACCCTGAATTCGCGGCCCTCTTGCGAGTTTAGGGCTGATGCCATTCCGAATGGCATGTTGGGCCCATATGGGTTTCATTTTGTTGCCCTCTGCCCGAAATTTCTGGCAGTTATAAAATCCACGTTTTGCGGCAATCAAACGTGCACGGAATCGGCACGAGTCAAAGAAGCATCAAGATTTGGCATCCCAATAATGTTTGTCCCTATGCAAATTTCAAGAAACCCAGCTGGCGACACGTCGAAATTTGACTCCTGACCCAGATGTGTCTAAAAAACCCCCATAAAACAATACGGGAGAAAACTGACAGAGGGAATCGGAGACGCGCTCGGCGGGGCTCGGCACGTGACAACGGACGCGACTTTCCAGAAGCGCGTCATTCCCTTAGGATTCTAGATTCTGAATGTAAGGTGACATTCGCCGAATCGACTGGGCTCTACTTTCAAGAGGCGCGCGAAGAAATTCCTGTCACACCGAACCAGCGACACCCGGCCAGACCAGACAGCTCGAAGCGCGCTAACAATCAGAACCGAGCCGTCATTTCGAGGGCCGACGCGAGGAAGCGTGCGGTCCGCAAAGTACCACGGCTTGCGGAAATCCCAAGGCAAGGACTCAGGTCAGGCTTTTGGTTTGGGCGCTAGGGTAAAGCAGGGCTGCATGAAGGTGACGTACTTGAATATTTGCCGGTAATTTCAGCTGTTTCACTTCTTGAAGTGTTGAACTTTGACCGAAAGAGGGTGACAAACTTTGTAAAAGCTCCGACATCCGTTCCCCTCCTGTGCTTACGCAGATTTGCGCCCACCTTGAAATAGTAAACAATGGATATGTGAAAGGTTTTGTGGGTCTGGTAGCCCGATTCGGAACCGTCTAAGAGGTCACGAGAAGCCTAGCAGTGAGCCGGACGAGGCAGGTTTGGGACTTGAAAATCGAGCCTCGGACGCTTCTCGCATTATGCGACCAGCGGAGTATAGTCACAAAAAAACGTCGCCCTGTCCCGATATAGGAAGCTTGCTGAAACTAATAGAATCTTTGTACATGTCTTACAGACAAATATAATGTCTTCCCAGATAATGCTATTGTAACCAAAACAGTGATGATAAAATTCTTATTTTGATGAATTAATATTCCAATTTAAGTTATTTTTTACATCCTTAATGTAATGTGAAGTAAAATAAAGTACAATTCGCATTGTATAAAGTAAACATGTTTTGGTGTGTCCATTCTCTCTTGTGGAAGTTAATTTTCCCTAACGGAAATTCAAGGAGCAAACCGCCACACCGAGGCAGGCCAGAAAAGCCGCCCCTAGTTGAAGCTTTGGAGTGGCGTCAACAGGTCGTGAGGTAGAACCCAGTGGCAGCGAGCCTGGTAACCGGCGTCATCAAGGGGTTCACTTTTGTCGCAAAACCTTCAGCCCACTCATGTTCACTGTCAGGTTGTGAAGCTGCACTTCGGCGAGGGGAATGCGTTTGGATGGGGTGGAGTGGGATGTGGTTGATTTCAAAAGGTCGTGTTACGTTTATGTAGGGTGGAGTGTGATGAAAGGGGGCAGCGTGCTCCCCTCCCTTACCGATTCGTGATTTCCCCCAAGGTTTGTTCTGGCACTGACCCATGACCGCGCACCACACCACACCATACTAAACCAAACAAAAACGCACCAAACCACATTGTACCTCTCGCACCGCAAGTACCACCAAGCTACCGCTGGTCCACTGTGGTCTGCGCTTTTCTTGTGCTCAAGGCGACAGATGCAATGCAAGCCCAGAATGACAAGAGAATCGATTCTGCTGCGCCTCAGAAAGCAGGCAGAACGTACGGCTTGTGCAGCAGTTTATGGGCGGACTCCAGCAAGTGGTGTGAGTGAGTGAGGGAGCACGGTACTATTGAGGCGCCAATAGAATAGACTCCTCAAGCGGGCAGAACGTATGGCTTGTGTAGTAGCTTTTGGACGGACTGCACGGGGGAAGCATCATCATCATGATGTGGTGTGAGTGAGCACGCGGCTCCAGGGTTATGCTAGCATGTCAGTCCGACCCTCTTTGAGCACTGCACTCTCGTTACGAATTGCCATGGAGAACGCATAAGGCGGAGAACTAGCACGCGGTTCGAGTCCCGCAGAGTCTGTACTTACCGCATTTGTAGGAGTCGCAGACTCGCCGTAAATATTGCGAGCAGCGATTCGACTCGCTGACGAGCGGTAGTACGAGTCGGCGCAGAGTCTGTACAGCCCGTGATAGCAGCGCAAATTCTGTGAATACTGTGAGCGGCGAAAGTTGTCTCGCTGACGATACCGCAATAGTAGGATTCGTGCGAGTCGCGTGTTTTGTACTCGCACTTCAAGTGTACTCGTCCAAGCTGGAAGCTTCCGTGAAAGTGCTGATAGTAGTCGTGCTCACCCCCGCGCGCTTCTCCTCACTCCCGCGCCGCGCGGCTCCTCTCTTCCGCGCGCAGCCGCAGTCTGACGGCTTTTCCGCGTGCTGCTCCTCTCTCCCGTTACAAACCGTTCCGCGAACATCACGAGCGAGCGTTATCCGATCACCATGGCTGCGACGATTTCAAACCCCGCGGCCCCTAGCCGCTCTCCGTTCCGCTCTCACGGTTCCGCCACCTCCCGCTCTTCCCGCATCTCCCGCCGTCCACGTTTCCCCTCCGCCAACGCGCTCCTGCTCCTCCCCCTCGTCGCGCTTCTCCTCTCCCCCGCTCCGCTCTTCCCCGATTGCCCGTTCCTCCGCACTCCGTTCCCCGCTCCGCTCTTCCCTGGCCTGCCCTCCGCGCTCGCTGCGCCGATGAGCGTGCTGGACGTGTTCCGCCCGCCGTGCCCGCTTCCGCCCATCAGCGGGCCACCGGGAGGTGCGTTTCGCGCCCATCAGCGGGCCATCCGGAGCTACGTAGTAGTGCCGCTTCTCCTCTTCTCCCCCTCCCCCGCCGCTCCTTCCCCCAAGGACTATGCTGGACGTGCTCCGCCCGCCGTGTCCGCTTCCGCCGATGAGCGGAACGCCGGGAGGTGCGTTGCGCCACGAGGGGACCAGCATACAGGGGCAGCACTGACGTGCCTGGGGTGTGGTCAAGGGCAGCTGTGAACGCGACTGTACCGTGCGGCGCAGCTGTGTTACTCCCAAGCAACCCCCTCCTCCCTCTCCCACCTCCTCCCCCTCCCCCCCTCCTCCCCCTCCTCCCCCTCCTGCCCCCTCTTCCCCCTCCTCCCCCTCCTCCCCTCCTCCCCCTCCTGCTCCCTCTTCCCCCACTTCCCTCGCACGGCTCACCAGGGTGGCAAAGGTGGAGCGATCTGGCCACGTGGGGAGCAGCGTACAGGGGCAGCAAGGACGTGCCGGGAGTGGGGTCGAAGGCAGCAGTCAACGTGA
Organism: Closterium sp. NIES-67; assembly: GCA_027943415.1. Taxonomy (NCBI): domain Eukaryota; kingdom Viridiplantae; phylum Streptophyta; class Zygnematophyceae; order Desmidiales; family Closteriaceae; genus Closterium; species Closterium sp. NIES-67. The sequence continues at coordinate 107,392 of BQMB01002151.1, forward strand.
CTGTACCGTGCGGCACGGCTGTGTTACTCGACGTGGCGAATGTAACCCTCGACACGTTACATGTGCACGGATGGCTCAAGTACGTTACAAGGGACAATACTGTGTACAGTTGGAAAAATTGTTGTGTGGAACTCCGGTGTTACTCATTGCTGCTACTGTAACCAGGGTTGCCTTGGGTGTTGCAGCTGCAAAGCAACCCAAGTCACCTTCCACCCCTATTGCCGCCCCTTTCTAGGTACTTGGACGACGAGCCATGCCTGCCTTGCATTCAGGTCCGCACCAACTTCAGTATAATCTGCTGGCCTCCCCCAACCCCGCCCCCACCCCATCCCCCCCCCCACCCACACAATGCAACTTCCCTTCATAACAGTCACATATCAACCCCTCTCGCCTCCCCCTTGCAGGCTCTTGGACGACAAGCCACGGTTGCCGCGTATTCAGGTCCGCGCCAACTTCATTATAGTCACGGGGCGGCTGACAGTGGGGGAAAAGGACAAGCAGTTCGCCGCCCAGGCACTGTTCACGCTCACGCCCAACAGCGGGCGGCAGAGGAGAGAGTACATCTTCACCCTCTATCCCCCGGCTGAACCCGCGTACCCACGGCCCTTGGGGCACAAGGTGTTGGCAGTGGTGAGTAGCAACCAATGCCAATGCCTTAGTGAGTTGGTTGGTTGAAAGCACAGGCAAAGGCAGCAGAGGAGGGAGCACGGCTTCCCTCTGGCTCCCCCAGCTGAACCTGCTTTCCCTCGGACTCTGGGCCACAAGGTGTTTGCAGTGGTGAGTAGCACCCAGCCTTAACGAGCGAGTACTGCCCCAGCGTCGCCCACTTTTCTCCTCTTCCCCCCCTTGATGAGCGGACCTAGATGAGCTCCCAGGCCCCCCATCCATGCCCGTGTGGGTGGGGTTCAATGATAGCCCCCTCCTTCTTCCGCCCATTCTTCCGCCCCTTCTTCCGCCCCTACTCCTCCCCCCCCCCCTCGTCCCCCCCTCGCTCGCCCCCCCTCCCCACCAATTCCTCCTCCCCTCATCAAGGCCGGCAGTCAAGCGGACTTGCACGGCTTCCCAGGACCCCCATGCCCATGTGGGTGCGTATATATTATAGCCCCTCTTTGTCTCTCTTTTCGCCCCCCCTCGCCCCCCCTTCCCCCGCTCCTCCCCCCCACCTCCCCCGCACCACCAAGGTTGGCGGACAAGCGGACTTGCACGGCCTCCCAGGCCCGCCATCCATGCCCGTTTGGGTCCGCTTGAATAAGACGGCGATCGCCGGCCGGAAGGAGATCGTGGTGGACGGCGACGTCAGCTCATGGCCGGTGGGCGGCGAGATTGCGATCGCGTCAACGAGTGCCAAGATGGACGAGGCAGAGAGGGCGCTTATAGCAGGAGGTAAGGGGGGTTGGAGAGCGGTTCAGGGCAGTGCAGAACGGTGTGCTGCTTTGTGTGTGGAGTGGCCTGGCTGGACCGCCAGGCGGCGAGATTGCGATCGCGTCAACGAGAGGCAGGATGGACGAGGCAGAGAGGGCGCTTATTGCAGGAGAGGAGGGGGCGTGCTGTGGGTTGCAGTGCGGTGCAATCTGGTGTAGTGTTTCTGTGGCCGGTGGCCAGTGGGCGGCGGGATTCCGATTGCGTCCACAAGTGCCAAGATGGGCGAGGCTGAGAATGCACTTATAGCGGGAGGTAAGGGGGGGGGTTAAAGAGTGGTTCAGGGGGGTGCAGAGTGGTGCGCTGTTTTATGAGTATCCTGGTTGGCCGGCCAGGCGGCGAGATTGCGATGAGTGCCAAGATGGATGAAGCTGGTTAGAGTGGCAGGTATGGAGTGTGCAGTGGGTTGCAGTGCGGTGCTATGTGGTGCAGTGCGTCTGTGGCCGGTGGCCGGTGACAGCCAATTCCAAGGCTACACCAGCCATCCACGGCTGCAATGACTTCCGGCCAAGCTTCCTTCCTCTCCTCTCCCTCCCGGCTCCCTTCCTCCCCTTTCCAGTGTCCCCGCACCCTCAAGGCTACTTGATAAATCTGACAACCCCGTTGAAGTTCACCCACGACGGCAATCCCAACGCCATTCCCGATGGGTTCGGAGGGGCCGTGGACGTGAGGGGCGAGGTGGGGCTGCTGCACCGCAACATCGTGATCTACGGGTTGCATGAGCCGGGGAAATACGAATTAGAAGGTAAGAGAGTGCCTGTGAAGGACTGTGACTGTAGTGCATGTGTGATTTTAACCTTAGTTGCTACAAACGCGTTTGGCGATTGAACGCTAGCGTTTAAACGCTAGCGTTTGAACGCTAAACGCTCGGCAGTGTGTATGTGAACGCTAGGCAAACGCTAGCCCGGGCAGGGGTAAAATTTTTACCAGGGCAGGGGTTCAAGATTCTTGTGGGGGAGGGGGGCAACATGGGGGTTCTACCCGCAAGCATTTTGTCTCATAAAAAAGAACCGTGCTTAACATTTAAGCCAGCATCCTCATATGTCATGTAAATCACATATCCTTAATGCTATTCTCCAACGACAATCTCGTGTTTTTTTTGGGGGGGCAGCCCGAAAAATATCCCAGAGAGCAGTTGCGTTTTTGGGTGCGTTTGGCGTTTGCGTTCAAACGCAAGCGTTTGAACGCTAAACGCGTGTCTGCCAGAGCGTTTGTAGCAACTAAGATTTTAACAGGGCGAGATGGGGGCAGTGGACGTGAGGGGCGAGGTGGGGCTGCTGCACCGCAACATCGTGGTCTACGGGCTGCATGAGCCCGGGAAATACGAATTAGAAGGTAAGAGAGTGCCTGTGAAGGACTGTGACTGTAGTGCATGTGTGATCTTAACAGGGCGAGATGGGGGCAGTGGACGCGAGGGGCGAGGTAGGTGGGGCTGCTGAGGTCTACGGGCTGCATGAGCCGGGGAAATACGAGCTGGAAGGTACAAGAATAGTGAATACAATGGGTTGCTTGCTACTGTAGTTATGTGTGTATGGGCAACAGAGTGAGGGGGGAGGTTTTTTTTTTTTTTTTTTTTAGGCGCCTCAAAAACAGCGTGAGGGGGGAGGTGGGGCTGCTGCACCGTAACATTGTGGTCTACGGGCTGCTAGAGCCGGGGAGATACAAGCTGGAATGTACGAGGAGTGTGACTATAATGGGGTGTGTTTGTGATGGTTTGTTGGGGTGTGTTCTCCTCCTCTCCTACGCTGTCATTCGTTTGCTCATCCATCCCATCCCATCCCATCCCATCCCATCCCATCCCATCCCATCCCATCCCATCCCATCCCATCCCAAGCAGTCACTTCATGGTGTTCATGACGCATACCCCTCAATTGGCAGTACGTCGAAGGAGTGCAGCGCACATAACCCATGAGCTCTGCTCTGTTCCCGTTCCCTCACTCGCCCTCACCCCCTCCCAGAGTAATGAGACGCCGTTTGAGGCGCCTCAAAAGTCGTTCCCTCACTCTCCCTTACCTCACCTCTTACTTCCCAGGCGGTCACTTCATGGAGTTCATGACTCAGATCAGACCCCTCAGTCCATCGAGGGAGTGCAGTTCGCGTACATGGGGCAGCAGGGGATGCTGGGTCGGTGGCACCCCCTGCACTTCCAAGCGTGCTGCTCTATTCCCTCGCACTCTCTCTCCCTCCCGCCCCCCTCACCTCATTGTTCCCAAGCGGTCACGCCATTCATGGTGTTCATGAGGCATGACGCCGCAGACCCCTCAGTTAATTGAACTTACCAAGTGCAGTTCGCGCATCCATGTGTCCTGCTCCATCCTACTCTTACCAATTCTCCTCCTCCCCTCACCTCTTACTTCCCAGGCGGCCACTTCATGGTGTTTATGACGCAGACCCCTCAGTACATCGAGGGAGTGCAGTTTGCGTATATGGGGCAGCAGGGCGTGCTGGGGCGGTACCCCCTGCACTTCCACGTGTGTGGGCAAGCCAACCAGAGCCACGTAGTGCGGAAGAACGCGATTGTGTACAGCAAGCAGGTAATGCGCAGCGAAGCCAGTATGCGGTATCTTCTGTACCTCTAACCTAGCAGGTATCGAGCATGCGTTGCAGCAGGCCGTGTTGGGTTGCGCCGGTACCTGCTACTACACATGAGACTGCTCTCTTCGCCCCAACATGCATAGTAGCTGGTAACGAGCATGCATTGCAGCAGGCCGTGTTGGGGTTGTGCTGGCACCCCCGGCACTTCCATCCATGTGTGTGTGGACAGGCGAACCAGAGCCACGTAGTGTGGAAGAATACATTAGTGAACAGCAAACAGGAAACCTGCAAGTAATAATGAGGGCTGTATTCACACCAAGTGCGGCCTTTAGGTAACGGGATTGGGATGTGCAAACAGGCAATGAGGAGCACATGCAATTATGTGTAGCCATGTCAGGCGCAAGAATGAAGGTTAACTTGTCCTTTGCTCCCCTCCCTTGATCCATGCGACCAGCAAACATGGCATACGAGAGCAAGGGCCACTGCTTCCTGGTGCTCTGGAGTTTGAGGCAACTCCTAACACGATTTGCCCTTTGCCCGTCCCGCTCCCCCTCCCCTCCCTTGATCCATGCGACCAGCACCACGACACGACCATCGAAGAGGAGACAGTGGCATATGACAGCAAAGGGCACTTTTTGCTATGTGTGTTGCTTCTCCCTTTCCCCCCTTCCCCCTTCCCAGCGCTTTGTGGTCATCCATGCGACCAGCAACACGGGCCGCCGAAGATACAGTGACATACGAGAGCAAGAGCCACCGCTTCCTGGTTTTGCTTATCTTGTGGGTGTCACTTCTTCCTCCCCTCCCTTCCCAGCGCTGTGTGGTGATCCACGCCACCAGCAACATGACCATAGAGGACACGGTCACGTACGAGAGCAAGGGCCACTGCTTCCTCGTGGAGGAGGGGTCGGAGAACAACAATGTTTTCAGAAGAAATCTTGGGATTGCCGTCAGGAAAGGTGAGACAGGGGGGTGTGTGGTGTGGGTCAGAAGGTCCTTTCAATCGAGAGCAAGGGGTGTAACAACATGACGATTACTGCTTGCTGGTGGAGGAGGGGTCGGTCGGAGAACAACAATGTTTTCAGAAGAAATCTTGGGATTGCCGTCAGGAAAGGTGAGACAGGGGGGTGAAGATTCGTGGGATATTGGGGAGCGGGTGGGAGGGGGTGGAGGGCGTGGAGGAGGGGTCGGAGAGCAACAGTGTTTTCAGAAGGAACCTTGGGATTGCCGTCAGGAAAGGTGGGTGTCTGGGTGGGTGGGAGGGAGGGCAAAGGGAAAGAGTGACTCGGGGATTGGGTGACAGCAAGAGCCGGCTTACAGGTTCCCTCGTTTGGGAGCGAGGGGAGTAACAGCAGGAGGAGCACTGCATCAAGGTTGAGCGGGGAGGGGAGGGTAGGGAGGGTAGGGAGGGTGTGGTTGAGGGTGAGGATGAGGGAGGAGGGAGGATGAGGGTGGGGGAGGTTGACTGTTGATAAGTCATTTTTTGCCTGGCACCCATGTCAGATGTGTATGTGCTGGCCAATGACCATCCCCCCTTATGCCATTCTTTGGTTGCTTGCTGCTTGTGTGTGCTCCCTATGCGATTGCTTTCCTGTGTGACCTCGTGCAGTAAAAGTGGTCATCCCCTCTAAGGAGTCATACGATAAGCCCCTTAGTTCTGGTCTCTTTGCTGTGCATGTTGCATTGCATGCGCCCTATGCGATTGCTTTTGATGCATGACTTCATGCAGTGAAAGTGGTTATCCCCTCTATGGAGTCATTCGATAAGCACACAGACGACAAGCCTAGCACATTTTGGATGGCCAACCCCAACAACGATTATATTAACAATGTAGCGGCAGGATCAGACGATTCAGGGTGAGTGGAGGTGAAGTATGGAGGTGAAGTATGGAGGTGAAGTATGGAGGTGAAGTATGGAGGTGAAGTATGGAGGTGAAGTATGGAGGTGAAGTATGGAGGTGAAGTATGGAGGTGAAGTATGGAGGTGAAGTATGGAGGTGAAGTATGGAGGTGAAGTATGGAGGTGAAGTATGGAGGTGAAGTATGGAGGTGAAGTATGGAGGTGAAGTATGGAGGTGAAGTATGGAGGTGAAGTATGGAGGTGAAGTATGGAGGTGAAGTATGGAGGTGGCTTTTGAGTCGAATCAAAAGTCACCTCGGCAGGATCAGACGATTCAGGGTGAGTGGTGGTGAAGTATGGTGGTCCCCCCCCCCCGCCCCTAATATTCCATCAGGTCAAACTCAGCTCCCCTTATTCACTCCCAACTATTTTTTCCTAATTCTCCCTCCAAGAAACGCTTTTATTCCTGTGGCATCTTTGTCTTTATTTTACATTTTAATATATTTTCGTGTGTTGTATTTGTCCTTCCTGCATCCTTATCTTATTGTGCGAATTCTTAGAGGGAATATCGAGAACAGGTTTGGAACTTACACCAGGAATGTGCCTCCCTCCCTTGCCCCTTGACTCGTCTTCCCCTCCCTCCTTTTCTAGCTACTGGACAGAGCTAAAAGACAGGACGCGCGGTTTATCCCAGCTCTTACCCACCGCTCATGACATATGCCCCATAGAGACTGCTAAGTTTGGCGGCACTTACACACCAGAATGTGCCTCCCTTATTCGACCCTTCACCCATCTCCCTTCCCAGCTATTGGACAGAGCTAAAAGATAAGATGCGTGGTTTATACCAGCTCTTACCCAACGCTCCTGATATGTGCCCCGTAGAGACTGCTAAGTTTGGCGGCACTTACACACCAGAATGTGCCTCCCTTATTCGACCCTTCACCCATCTCCCTTCCCAGCTATTGGACAGAGCTAAAAGATAAGATGCGCGGTTTATCCCAGCTCTTACCCAACGCTCGTGACATGTGTCCCGTACAAACCAAGTTTGGCACTTACACTGGGAATGTGGCGCATTCAGCCAAGTTTGGGTTCCGCTCCTATCCGCATGGGATGTTCCCCTATGCTCCTGGCGCTAGGGTAAGTGCACTGCGTAGAGACTAAGTTTGGCACTTACACCAGGAATGTGGCACACTCGGCTAAGTTTGGGTTCCGCTCATACCCGCACGGGATGTTACCCTATGCTCCTGGCGCTAGGGTAAGTGCACCGCGTAGAGACTAATTTCGGCGCTTACACCGGGAATGTGGCCCATTCAGCCAAGTTTGGGTTCCGCTCCTACCCCCTTGGTGCACGAGTAAGTGTGTGTGCCTATGTGTGCTGTTTTTTCTATGTGTGGTTAAGTGCACTCTGTGAGAAGAGAAGTTGATGTTATTAAAGGAATGGGGGTATACATAGGTGTGAGGGTAGTGGGGGGGTTGGTTGGTGGCCAAGGTTATTGGCCCCCACCAACAATTGAGTTGGGAATTATTGGGGGGTCCAATAATCCCAACCAAGATTATTGGAGGGTCCAATAATCTTGGTAGGATTTATTGGGGTCTGCAATAATTGGGAGGCCCAACCAATTGGGGGGGCTAATATTGGTCAAGGTTGGTTGGAGCCCAACCAAGTTGGGAAGCCAACCCCCAAACTATGGTTGCTACACCCTAGTTGACATAGGTTGCTTACAACTACTTAAGCCTTATAAACTATGTAGACTAATATAGAATTGGGGAATATTCTAACACACTCACATAGTGTGCCTAGCATGCCGAAGTTAGAACATCTAGCCCTTTCAGAAGTCTGAACACTTGGCTGCTGAGCTGTTTTGGGTTGTTGTTGGCTTGCCCACCGTACACTAAAAGTGTGCTTTTGATGCAAAAAAAGCTGTTTCTGTTGATGTGTCTTTTGATGTCCCTCGTTGCTTGCTTTGCAGGTGACTTTGTCCAATTTCCTCATATACCGCAACGAAGTCGGGTAAGCTGCCTGTCTACACAATGCTACGAATAGCACGTTATTGCAAAGCGATTTTTGAGTCAACTCAAGAATCACCTTCGTTATTGCAAAGCACCGCATTCCATTCCATTCGTTTCGTCTCTTCATTGATAACGGTCTGGCTGTACATGCCAAGGCGATTGAGTCCCACTCAAAGTCCCTCCCACTTCCCCCCCCCCCCCCTCCCTTCTCCTTACCAGCATGTTTCTTTCTGCACATCACTGGCTGATGACCATCCGGTCCATGTGACGTCAGACATGGGGGTAGTCATTACCCCCCCCCCCCCTCCCCTGCATGTGACGCACCTGTGTCCACTCAAAGACTTTACCCCTCCCTCCCCCTCTCTCTCTTTTGACTTCCCCCCCTTTTCTCTCCCCCCTCCCACCAGCATGTTTCTCCACATCACCCCCCTCATGACCATCAGAAGACACCTTAGTCCAATAAGAGACCCCCTCCCCCCTCTCCCTCCTCCCTTCCCCCCACCAGCATGTTTCTCCACATCACCCGCCTCATGACCATCCAGTCCTCCATCTTTGTGGACAACGGGCTGTCCATACACGTCAAGACAGACACGGGGGTTGTGATTGATCAATGCAAGTTCATCGGACGCACTCAGAACTGCACCGGTGGAAGGTGAGCAGGGGGGGTTGCTGAGAGAGACCAGACCAGACCAGACCAGACCAGACCAGACCAGACCAGACCAGACCAGCCGTGCACGTCAAGACTGGCACGGCTCTGGTGCTGCCAGGTAAGGGAAGTTGCACAGGTGAGGCTACTTCGGCCATCAGTTTTTTTCCCTTGTTCAAGTCAGCTCTTTCGTTTCCTTTCCCTATTCCCTTCCCACCTCCACCCTTCCCCCATTATCCCCCATCTGTTCCCACCTCAACTCTGTCTCATCCCACCGCCCCACCTCAACTCTGTCTCATCCCACCGCCCCACCTCAACTCTGTCTCATCCCACCGCCCCACCTCAACTCTGTCTCATCCCACCGCCCCACCTCAACTCTGTCTCATCCCACCGCCCCACCTCAACTCATTCTCATCCCACCGCCCCACCTCAACTCTGTCTCATCCCACCGCCCCACCTCAACTCTGTCTCATCCCACCGCCCCACCTCAACTCTGTCTCATCCCACCGCCCCACCTCAACTCTGTCTCATCCCACCGCCCCACCTCAACTCTGTCTCATCCCACCGCCCCACCTCAACTCTGTCTCATCCCACCGCCCCACCTCAACTCTGTCTCATCCCACCGCCCCACCTCAACTCTGTCTCATCCCACCGCCCCACCTCAACTCTGTCTCATCCCACCGCCCCACCTCAACTCTGTCTCATCCCACCGCCCCACCTCAACTCATTCTCATCCCACCGCCCCACCTCAACTCTGTCTCATCCCACCGCCCCACCTCAACTCTGTCTCATCCCACCGCCCCACCTCAACTCTGTCTCATCCCACCGCCCCACCTCAACTCTGTCTCATCCCACCGCCCCACCTCAACTCTGTCTCATCCCACCGCCCCACCTCAACTCTGTCTCATCCCACCGCCCCACCTCAACTCTGTCTCATCCCACCGCCCCACCTCAACTCTGTCTCATCCCACCGCCCCACCTCAACTCTGTCTCATCCCACCGCCCCACCTCAACTCTGTCTCATCCCACCGCCCCACCTCAACTCCCCTCAATCTCCCCACCTTGCCTCCATACCCCCCCAACCCTCCCACCACCAACCAGCCGTGCCACGGCAGCATCACTCACACCAGCATCACTCACACCAGCATCACTCACACCAGCATCACTCACACCAGCATCACTCACACCAGCTTCACTCACACCAGCTTCACTCACACCAGCTTCACTCACACCAGCTTCACTCACACCAGCTTCACTCACACCAGCTTCACTCACAACGCGATGACTTTTGAATTGCATAAAAAATAGACCCCTCAATCTCCCCACCTTGCCCCCATACCCCCAACCCTCTGACCACCAGCCGAGCCAAGGCAGCGTCACTCACAGCAGTAGCAGCAGCAGCAGCAGCAGCAGCATCAGAAGCAACAGCAGCAGCGGAAGCAGCACCAGTAGCACTGCCCTCACCACTCGGCCCCCTAGCTTCCACCCCCCTCTTCCCCTCCACTCCTCTCCCATCGCCTACCAGCCCCGTTCCCTCACGCCCAATCTCAGCCGTTGATGCTGACTTTGGCCCCACCACGGATTGGCAGGCGCCAGGCTTGGTGGGAACGGACCTGGACGACAGGCCCGGTGCTGCTGTTCCTGCCCCCGCCAAGGCTACCGCTCCTGGCAAGGCTGTTGCCGAGGCTGCAGGCTTGGGATATGAGGCACAGGCTTGGGAGAGGTTTGGCGGAGGGGGAGGAGAGGAGGAGGAGGGGGGGAGGGAGGAGGGAGCAGTGGGGGAGGAGGGAGAAGCAGAGCCGTTGGATTGGGTTTCACAACCCGTGGACCCTTCCTTGGGCTTATCTGTGTTTGATCCCCTTCCAACGGCCAGCATCAATCCCCATCCAACGGACAGCATCGATCCCCATCCAACGGGCAGCATCGATCCCCATCCAACGGACAGCATCGATCTCGATCCAACGGAAAGCATCGATCGGAGCAGCTCGGGAAACAGCGGCAGTGGCAGTGACAGCGGCAGCAGAAATGAGGGAGGGAGGCGGAGAGGGGGGAGCTGGGGGAGAATAAGAAGAGGGCGCAAGGGGAGAATGCTGTTGGGGTGGGGGCCGAGGAGGGGAGATGGGGAAAGGGAAGGGGAAAGGGAGGGGGGAAGGGAGGGGGAAAGGGAGGGGGAAAGGGAGGGGGGAGAGGCAGAGAGAAGAGGTATGTTTGTTTGGAATAACCTGGGAAAGCAGCAGCAGCAGCAGCAGCAGCTGCAGCATATGGGCGTTCAACAGATATTAAGTGACCTGGAGCACATGCACGTGGGGCACAGGCACCATGTGGCGAAGCATGTGCATCAGGGGGGGCAGCATGGGCTAAAAGGACATCACGTCCATGTGGAGGAGGCGCTCGGCTTACCCCATAGGTGGGGAAAAAATGGTGCCATGCTTGGCGGCCATCGCAGCAGCAGCAGCAGCAGCAACGGCGGTGGCGGCGGTGGCGGCGGCAGCAGCAGCAACAGTAACGAAGCATTTATTGCTGGAGCATCGTTTGAAAGCAGCAACAGAGGCAGCAGCAGCAGCATCAGTAGCAGCAGCAGTAGGGGGTACGTTCAAAGCACAGGCAGCAGCAGCGGAAGCTACATAGATCGTTACAACAGTGGCAGCAGCAGCAGCAGCAGCAGCAGCAACAATATACTCGCTAGTAGCACGTCTCAATACTATTTCGGGAGCTTTGAGGCGCCTCTGGGTGTGGTGATAACGCAGATCTCCCCTCGAGACTTGCTGGAGCCAAACAAGATCACCAACTCGTGGTAGGGTTACCAGCTAATGGTAGGATTACCACCTCATGGTAGGGTTGCCACCTTATGGTAGGGTTACCACCTCATGGTAGGGTTACCACCTCATGGTAGGGTTACCACCTCATGGTAGGGAGCTTCGAGGTGCCTCTGGGTGTGGTGATAACGCAGAGCTCGCCTCGAGACTTGCTTGAGCCAAACAAGATCACCAATTCGTTGTAGGGTTACCACCTCATGTTAGGGTTACCATAGGGTTACCAAAGCCCCCTTGTATTGTGTTGTGGTTTTATCATGGTTACATTGTATTTGCCATCATTGTGGCTGAACCCTCTGTAAGTTGTAACCCCTGCCTGCCCTGTAACCCCTGCCCTGTAACCCCTGCCTTGTAACCCCTGCCCTGTAACCCCTGCCCTGTAACCCCTGCCCTGTAACCCCTGCCCTGTAACCCCTGCCTTGTAACCCCTGCCCTGTAACCCCTGCCCTGTAACCCCCGCCCTGTAACCCCTGCCCTGTAACCCCTGCCCTGTAACCCCTGCCTTGTAACCCCTGCCCTGTAACCCCTGCCCTGTGTCCTTTCAGGTTTTCTTCCTTTGGCACATGCAGAGCAGCCAGCCCCGCTATAATGCTCACCACTAATCCGTATGGTGGATTTTGGACTCCCTCCTCTGCTGTAGAGGTCAGTTGTCCATAAATGCACATAATTTCGAACAAAACAAAACTACAGAACTACAGAACTCTCTCTCTCTCTCTCTCAAGCGGTCCTTTGTATTGCTGGAACCTGGGTACAGGCTAGGCATTCTGGCAAGGTAAGGAATAAGGACAGATTAGCTGGTCTAGGCGGTCCGGGGCCTACAGAGGCCCTTCTTGGGGCTCGAGTATGGCGAAGCAGTCTCTTCCCCAACTCCTTCACTCCCTCTCTCTCTGTCTCTTCCCCAACTCCTTCACTCCCCCCTACCACTGCCCATGCAGGGCCTCCGTTTTGCCAAGGACACCAACAGGCTTTGGGCCTCTCCCAATCCGGTGAGTCTAGTTTTGAGGTGCCTCGAAACCAGCATGATGACAGTCTAATTTTGAGGCGCCTCAAACTCCGCGTGATGACAGTCTAGTTTTGAGGCGCCTCGAAACACCAACAGACTGGTCCTCTCCCAATCCGGTGAGCTTAAGACACTAATCACCCAGTTTGTCGTTAGGGTTAATACGCCCATAAATAACGCGCCCTTTTTCCAGTGCAAAATGGCCATCTTTACAATGATCATGTGTTTTCCTTCATGCTAGCTACACTACTCCAGCCCTGGTCTGGTCCACAGCTTTCCAATTTCTCCCTCCTCCTGGAATCTCCCCCCCAACCCCCTTTTTCGTTAGCACAGCTTCTGAGAATTCTCAAAATCTCCCGAGTTTCCCTCCCTCCCCCCCAACCCCCCTTTTCGCTCGCACACTTTCTCCTTTGCTGTGGCACCCACCTTAACAGACCTCTGGCTACATCCACTCCAGTGCCCAACTCATCAATCTCTCCACTCTCCAGGACCTTGACGGTTCATTGCTCGCCTAAACCCCTGTTTCTGCCCCCCTTTGTGGAAGGCACCCCTATCTTTGGGACCCGGATGGGTCAATGCTGGGAAGCACAGGGCAGATCCTGATGGGTCATTCCTCCCTATACCCCCCCCATGCATGGCCCCCCCTCTGTTTCAATCCAGACCTCTGCCAACATTCGCTCTGGCGCCCAGCTCGCGAACTTCTATGCTCTCTGAGCTCAACATGAATCTAAGTCTCCCCCCTTGCCTTGTCTGCCCCCCCCCTTGTCCCTTCCATCCTTCTCCTTCCCCCTCTCCCTCACTCCAGACCTCTGGCTACATCCGTTCGGGTGCCCAACTCGCCCAACTCCCCAACTCAACCAACTCGCCCAACTCGGCCCACTACTATACTATGGCCTCTGTGTTTTACTTGAATCTAAGCCTCCCCCCGTGGCGTTTCCTCCTCGTCCTCTCCATCCTTCTCCTTCCCCCTCCTCATTAACTGCAGGCCACTGGCTACATCCGTTCTGGTGCTCAACTTGCTAACTTCTACGCTCTCTGGGATCTTGACGGGTCGTTGCTGGGAAGCAGCACCACCACCACCACCAGCAGCAGCAGCACTGCTAAAACCGCTTCCACAGCAAACGGATTCGGCTTCGCAGTGGCCCCTTTCGACCCCGTTCTCCCGCCTCCCTCCCTCCGCACCACCTCCTCCTTCGCCTGCTCCTACCAGCCCGCCTGGTCCGTCCACTCCTGCACCGGACCCGCCGCCTGCTTCCGATCCTTCGCTCTCTTCTACAACGAATCAGTCACCAAGGATCAGACAGCGAATCTAAGTAAAGACCAGCGGCGGCCATACAGTTATGTTACATTCACGCGGTTACAGGATAACGCAACGTTTACCTCAGTGGGGTCAGACAATGATTACGATGACGATTTCTCGCGGCGGTACGGCGGGGAGCGGCAGCTTCTGCGGCAGGTTACTGCGACGCTATTGGCTGGGTTTTCGTACCGAGTGTCGATCCAGCCGTCAGAAGTAGGCCCGGGGTTCTTCTACCCGACTGCGGTGCAGCTGCAGATGTTGGACGTGGGGGGGTGTGAGGGAGGGCTCACGGTCATCATGGACACTCCACCCAAGTCCCAGGACATGCAATGGCGCGTGGTGTCTAACAACCCCGAAGCGTAAGTGTCTGGTTCTCTCCCTTTCATCTGCCTGCTGCTTGTTGCTTGCTGCTTGCTGCCTGCTGCCTGCTGCCTGCTGCTTGCTGCACTGCGGCTGTTGTTGTGGACGTGGGGGGTTGTGAGGCGGCTTCCGTCCGAGTGCCTTCAACCCTAACAGTCCATGCCCTGGCACCCTGGTCAACCAGTGGATAACTTATCACTGTACCCTGCATCCACCAATGTCCATGCTCCATATATCCGTCCCCTCACCCCTGTCCCCCTGTACCCCTGTCCCCCTGTACCCCTGTCCCCCTCACCCCTCTCCCCCTGTACCCCTGTCCCCCTGTACCCCTGTCCCCCTGTACCCCTGTCCCCCTCACCCCTCTCCCCCTGTACCCCTGTCCCCCTGTACCCCTGTCCCCCTCACCCCTGTCCCCCTCACCCCTGTCCCCCTGTACCCCTGTTCCCCTCCCCCCTGTCCCCCTGTCCCCTCCCCCCTGTCCCCCTGTCCCCCTTCCCCCTGTCCCCCTGTCCCCCTCCCCCCTGTCCCCCTCCCCCCTGTCCCCCTGTCACCCCCCTCCCCCCCCCACCCCCCCCCCCCCCCCTGTCCCCCTGTCCCCCTGCCCCCCGGCCCCTGTTTCCTTCCATGTGTCGACCCTACCAGTCCTTGCCCTGGCACGCCAGTCAACCCATCGATAGCATATACGCGGTCGATGTGCATCAGTGGGAAGCCCATGCTGGCCTTTGACATTGGCAGCACAGCGATTCGCTCTATAGCGAGGATCGAACTCACTAAGAGCAGCGGGGGCACTGCCTGCCCCACAGCCAGGTGAGGCATTATGGGAGTGAAAGACGCCACCTTTCATTGTGAGGCCTTGAGTGTTTCATAACGTGTTGTAAGCATGCATTGATCCGATGCAATCTTCATATTCACCCTTGCTTCCTTCGTGCAGGTGCTTCATGAGTCCAAGGAGATTTGAAGGTTTGGATTGATAATTTCTTCTTATGTTTGAGCAATAACTATTGTTCCTTGGAGTACAAAACTGTTATGAATTATAACTTAGAGTATAGCACAGAATACTATAGGGGGACGTGATTACAATGTTCTAGAATAATGAGGCCTAGGCTAGGTGTGTTGACCAGGGTTGAATGTCGAGGGTTGGACCAGTTTAGGGCTCGATAGTCCCGACGGTGACGGGGTCAAAATGGGTTCGGGGCGACTCGGGATCAGGTTGGGGCCGAAAAGGTCGACGGGGGCTGGTTTGGTGCGAGAACCAAGGGCCGAGCGTGCGGACCCAAGACATTCGCGTGTACTCATTGCGGCGAGCTCCAGTAAGGAATCGTAATTCCTTACATTCTCCCACCTTCTAAAGGAGGGCACTCCCATTATCGAGGCCGAATAGTCGTTACCGTAATCCCCCGTGTATAAGATCCGCCGAAATAGTCAGCCCATGGGTGGCATATGCGGGGGATAGCATATGATATGGCACATTTTTTAGAGTACCCGCTTTTCTGGGTTTGCATTTTACATAACACCCTGCTCGTTTTTCTTGCCTTCAAACAGTATTTCGTCCTTCATTACCAAGGTCCGCTCAGCTGCAAAAAGCGAGCATGATGAAAATCGCGTCAGGTGCCATTCGCAGCGCAAAGACGGGCAGACGAATCAATACAAGTTGCAAAACGAAATCGAAAGACAGCAAGTGTCGAGAGGATCTTGACCGTCCATCTTGCAGTTGAACCACCTCGATCACGTCAGCAGCAATGGTCGAGAACAGGGCTTATGTTATCAGGGCATTTGCCCTGACTGAAATTCTAAGGTAGTTTTTAGACCAACCCTGATTTTCTCCGGGTTGTTTTTTACCCAGCCCTGACAAAATCCGGGGAGATCGTCAGGCGACCCTGGAAACTCCGAGAAGATTTTCAGGTAACCCTGATTTTTCCACTACCTGCACCCTCCCTCCCCCGGCGCCCCTCCCTCCCCTCACCCCTTATCTCGCACACTCCTAACACCCGTCACTCTTCTAGGACCTGTCTACCAGGCTACTTGTTGGGAATGAGTACTCCCCTCATACCCCTAGAACACACGGGACTCCAATGTGACGCAGAGCTTGGAACAACCTCAAGTAAAATCCGTGGAAATGTGCGCTTGTCGAGCATTTTTTCGGCTGGCCCTGAAAAAACAGAGCAGTAAAGCTTCAGACCCTGGGTTTTCAGGGTGAAATTTGAAGGGAGCTCTGAGCGTCAGAGCTGTTCCAAAACCAAACATAAGCCCTGGTCGAGAATATCTCGACTACTTTCTGAAGCACGAAACTAGCCCCGTTCACAGTACTCATACGAGATTGGTCAACGACACCTGGCACTGCTGCTGGATCAATCTCCCACGATTTTCAGAGGCAAGGAAATGACCCTGTCAGAGTGTGCGATTGTGACACGACCTCAGAGGAGTGTGCAGTGCAGTCGTCATAGCATATCATAGCTCCATAATACAGCACACTAGATAGGGCAAATACATGGCAAGGGAATAAAAGTGAGCAGGCCATGCTAGCCATCGAAGCGAGGGAGGGAAGGGTGGGCAAGTTGGAACAGAAAAATGCAAATGAGACTAGGTGGCAGGTCTGAAAGACCTGCCGATAGATAAAGGAGTTTGTCTCCTTTACAGCAAACTCCTCTTCTAGTCGAATCACAATCTGTAATTTTTCTATTACAAAAAAATCTCATATTGTGACACGACCTCAGAGGAGTGTGCAGTGCAGTCGTCATAGCTCAAACGAGACATCAAGTGGGAGGTCGTCGGCGGTGGCGCTCGAGGGTGGCCTGGTACCGATCGGTCGCGCTCGAGCGAGTAGGAACTTGGAGCGTGCGAGAAGCAGCCACTAGCTCGCGGTCAAGCTGAGTAATGTAAAGCTCCTTGGCTGTATCACTTTGCCAGCGGCCGAGGGCCTTGAAAAGCCGGTCGGTGAATCCAACATCAACGTCGACCGTCGCAGTCGCCTTGCGGAAAGAATGGGTGCCCAGGAGGGCTGGGTTGAGGCCGACACGGGAGAAAGCATCACGACACCAACCCCGAATGGTGGCGTACGAGGGAGGGCGATCTGAGGGGGAAGCTCGGGCACCTGGCTGAAATATGCGAATAAGGGGGCCAAGGGTCCGCGGAGAATAGCCAACCAGGAAGAGGAACTGTTGGACACGCGACACCGGACAGTGGCGGGCAAAAGAAGCAGCCACTGGAACCCAAACACCGGTGCCAGCTTGATCGGTCTTCGAACGGGGGATGAACAACTACATGCAGTCCCGATCGAACTCGATCTGGTGCCACTGGAGGGAGGTGAGATCAGAGAAACGAAGGAAGGTTGCGAACATGAGGAGGGGAATAAGGCCCCGCTGGAATGTGGCCGGATCATGCAATGAGAAGTAGATGTCACCGATATCGTAAATCTTGGCTACAGGAATGGGCTCCTTGGCTTGAGACAGCTTGCCACAATGACGCATGGCATAATCCTTGACTTACGAAGAAAAGGAGCCGCGAATCGGAGAGGGGTGGCCGACCAACCCATGGGCGCAGGATATGGCGGAACACGCAGTGCGCGCAGCTGAGACGGTAGCGCCGCGACAGACCGAGTGCAGCAGAAAGAGGGCCGCTGTCAGGTCGGTGGCGGGAAGGAAGCGAAATGAGTGCGCGAAGCAGAAGGCTCAAAACTGTCACCAATAGGGTTCGTAAGTGCGAAGGGTAGACTTTGCCCGAAGATCGACAGTGAGTGTGAGAAGGTCCGACAATAATCGACCAATATATGAGCCTACGTGGTGAAATAAAATTATACATTAGTTGAATGCAAAACAAAGCGCATACATCGGAGAGTTCGGAAGAACGGCACCGCTAAAGGCATAACGGTCACTACCAACACACAAACAACTAGCACCAAGGACAAGGCGAAGGGCCATAACGACCTCCAGGCCCCAAGTGCAGCCGTCCAGGCTTAGCAAAGGCCACCAAAAAGCACTGGGCCAATATGCGATTACGAGAGTAAGAGAAGTGTGCGAAAGACGGGCATGAGCGAGGACAGCCAGGATAAGGGCGGGTGGGGGAAAGGCGAAGCAATTCTCGTGTCCCCAGTGAATAGAAAAGGCGTCTTACACAACCGCAGAGTGTGAGAACCCGAGGGAGCAAAAACGAGCGAGCTGCGCTTTGGCAGGGGATGCAAACAAGTCGATTGTATGAGGCCCCCAATGCCTCTCAAGCAGCAGGAACCAAGGTCGTGTCAAGGAGTAGTCGTCGTGGAGCTCAATCTTGGACAAAGCATCGACCTCGGTATTCAGCTCGCGAGGAATCCATTGGACCGTAAGACAGATCATATGGGGCACGCACAATTGAATAGTCGCGCGGCATACGAAGGTAAGCTCGGGACTGCGAGAGCCTCCTTTCTGGAGGATGTAGTAGGCTGCCTGACTGTTACTGCGGAGCAAGACGTGCGAACGCCGGATTTTGACAGAAAATGCCGAAAGGGACCAAAAGATTCTGGCCAGCTCGCGAAGGAAACTGGACGAGCCCAAGAGGGCTAGAGGCAGCGGGGAGGAGAGCGAGCCGACACGACCATCCGGCGCCGAATAACAAGCCCCCCAGGCATGGTCGCTAGCATCCACGTACATGACAACGTCGTACAAATGCGGGTTGTGGAAGTGGGCGCTGTTGAAAACGTCGAACGGTGTAAGCAAAAAACGCAGCTCTTCAACAGACTCAAGGGTTAGGAGAATGACCGCCCCCCATGAGTGGCATTCAGCGATCTGCAGGAGAAGGTGGTGGGAGAAGGCGTGTGCGACAATGCTAAGTGCCAAGGACATGGAGGCCAACGTGCCGGTGATGCGGGCAGCGCGGCGAACAGGGATGCGACGCCCGTTAGCGCCAAGTGTGCATAAGTCATCCAGCTCGGCAAAAAGCCGGTTGCGCCGATCCGCATCGACAGAGAATGTGGTGGTGCGTGTGTCCAGCAAGAGGCCCAAGAACTTCAAAGATTGTGCCGGCGCGAGTTTTGAGTTTTTGAAATTCACAACAAAGCCCGCGGCTGCGAGGTCGGCGATGATTATGGAGCAGTTGTGAAGTGCCTCCGTTCGAGTGGCACTGATGAATAGGATATCATCGACGTATGGAATAAGGCGGATGCCACGGCTACCCCATCGTTTGGAGATTTGCTTAATTAACTGGGTAAACACAAATGGCACTATAGCCAGCTCAAAAGGCAAGGAGAGGAATTCGTAGTCCTGCCCTTGCAGAGAGAATCCGAGAAACCGCCAAAAGGCGGGGTGAATGTCGACGTGGTGGTATCCGGATTTGAGATCGATCGTGAATAGCCAATCACCTTCTTACACCAAATCAGTAACGCGAGTAAGTCCTTCGTGTCGAAAACGAGGTACCGAGAGGAATGAGTTTACATGCTACAAGTCCAATATCAGCCTCTTTTTAGAGGGTTGGACAATCACGTTTAATGGGCTAACGCATGTAAGGGTTGCGGAAGGAGATACGACCCGAGCTGCGCCGGTGGCGAGAAGCTCGGCCACTGCACCTACTGCGAAAGAGGTGAATTGCAGGGCACTGGCATTATTCTTGACAGAGGGGGCTCAGAGGCAACCCATGGTAGGCGATAGCTTGATGTAATCACAGATAGAATCAAGCGGTTGTCGCACCAGGCGGACCACCATGCAGCACTGTCACGGAGGCGGCCTTGCATGCGGGTTATCTTGGTTGTGTCATCGGCATAGGCCGAACTGGTTCCGAGCTCTGGTGGGAGAGGGAACACAAATAGGGACGGTAGAGAATCAGAAAGATGCTTCACCTCGTTTAGTTCTGAGCTCAACAAGTGAATTGTTGTTGTTGTTGTTTTTTTTTTTTTTTTTTTTTTTTTTTTTCGGGGAGGAAGGCAAACGCTAAGTATAGGTGCCCGCTCGCTCACTATTTTTCGCCCACGTCATCCCTTAAGTGATATACCAGTGGGTTGGGCATGTCAACTTGACATGCTGGGCTGTAGTTGATGGTCATATATGGTGATGCCATGGAAATCTTGTCATGAGTCTTATCAACGTCAGTATTTAAAGAATACACACACATTGTGTATGCGTCTTGTGGGTACGTTCCTGTCTTCTTGCATGGGCCCAACTGGCAGAACCATGTGGCCGTATGACGTGCGCATTAATCTTGCTTGAATGCTAAAATGTGTGTTTTTTTCTTTACACAATCTTAGCCGGCCGATTGGCCCCTTGGCCCCTTTGGGGGCAATTAGCCATCCCATGCCCGAGTTCACGGCAATAGAAACAACGGCCGTCGCCGTCCCTACGCCATGTGTTCCAAAGGCGCTCCCCTTGGCCTCGAGGGCAAAGAGGGGGTTCAGGACGGGAGGTGGAAAGGGTGGGCCGAGTGGGCCTCTTCTTGCTAGCCGCTACAATCTAAGAAGCAGCCTTCACATTCTTATCCTCTACCACTTCCCCGTACTTAATCTTAAGGGCCATTTGGCCACTTCGAAACCGCGTTGATCGGTGGTAAACAGAAAATGAATATTCTCTTCCGCCTCTACTATCTGCTGAAGATAGTCGGCGGCTTGTTCACCACCATCAGGTGGTAAAACTGAGATAGCATGACGTGCAATAGCTTGAATGTGCTCAAAACAAAAAAAATGCATACGAATGCCATCGCTTTTAATTAAGGAAGAACGCAACTGAGGACGTGCAGGTGGAATAGGAGCGAGGGTGAGCGCTGCAGAAGCGCAGTTCGGGCGGGCGGTATTACCTTCGTCGAGCGTGGCATGGGGTGCTTCCTCGTCCATTTCGTCGTCGACGAGCTTGGGGGCGGGCGCCGGGAGGCGAGAGCGTGGGGCCGCCACCGCTGCGACGCGTGTTGTTTCCGGTGGCGGTACGGGATCGGCGCCATTGCCACGCTGGATCGCCGCGAGAAGACCGAGAACGTGGTGAATGGCCTCGTTGTTGGTGCCGGCGTTAACATTGTTGTCGGTGTAGCGAGCAGAATTATGGTCTGCAGAATGGGGCGCTGTGGATGCAGTGGAGCGCGCTGTAACGCGTTCACCAGCAGCAGCTTCTGTGACGATTCGCTGGAGATATCGCTGGGCTACAGGATCCAGGCGCGCAATCATGTCGGCAATTTCTACTGCTCTAGGGGTCGAGATCTGTGGATTTCCACGCGGATTCAGTGTGGCAGGAGGAAAATCCGCGTGGCGATCTGCACGATCCCGGTCTTGATCCTGGCGATCCTGGCAAATCTGGGATGCTGGGGCGTTGAGATCGCGCTCATGATGACGCCCTGCGAGCGCAGGATCACGATCATGATTGTGGTCCTCGAGCGCAGGACCGTCATGATTGCGTTCGATAGGTGGCTGGTGTGACAGGGCGTTTTCGGCATGCGGGTTCGTGTCGACACGGTTCTGGTCGTTACGCCGCTCGCCTTGAAATCCGGGGGGGAAATCGCAATTGCGTGACGTGTTACGATCCGCGTTTTCGACGTGCTGAACAGGGTCTTGACGCGCACCACTCAGCAAATCCAAAGCGGTAACACCGCCGTTACCTCCGCCAGGACGAGGAGAACGAGATCGTTCTCTATGCTGAGAGGAAGAGTTTTGGTCCCCCTCACCTACAGGGGACCCACGCCTTCCACCACTCCGAGTATTCACGCGAGGAGCGGGAGGCCTACCACTTGCAGCGGAAATAAGTCCGCTGACCATTGTAGAATATCTAACAGACTCTGGGCATAAGGGAGGTTTAGAGTGTGCTGGTGGTATACAAGTTGGAACAGAAAAATGCAAATGAGACAAGGTGGCAGGTCTGAAAGACCTGCCAATAGATGAAGGAGTTTGTCTCCTTTACAGCAAACTCCTCTTCTAGTCGAATCACAATCTGTATTTTTTTTTATTACAAAAAAATACTCATATCTGTGTAGCAGATTCCTCATTAGCAGTTGCTTGGTGAAGTTCTGGCCTCAAAGTGCCTGTTACAGCCCAAATTCATTTTGGATTTTACATAAGGCATGGGCTTTACATTTTTCCAGCCTATTGTTAACACCCATACGTTTTTTAATGAAATTTTGACAATACCCTAGGGTGTTATATACGGGGGAATACGGTACAAGTAATCCTCGATATGACTGTAAGTCTTTAGCCTTGTGACGAGCGTAATGATTACGCCGGCCTGACGCGGTCTTGAGGTCGAGCTGCAATTGATGGTCAGAAGCGTCGAAACGATCGCTTTTAATCTCAGCCATCGAAGATGGTCGAATTCTGCTGACCAAACGGGCAAGGGTAAATACTCCCGTGGAAGCCTGTGAATAGTGAAAATTGTCGAGTGGTCGATTGATGATGGCGTGTGGCAGATGGATATCTTGCAATAATGATTGATGAATAACATGATAGTCGATGAAATGAAGAACCCGTTCATCAAACGCGAGGTCGTTTCATTCACATGCGAGAGCACGCGTCCGTGTCCCACGAAAGTCAGCGAACTCCATCAATGAAGTGACGAAATCAAGCGCGGAAGCATAACGGTGACGAATGTTGCTCGAAGATGGATGATGAAACACGCCGAAGGGTCAGACGGAAGATTGCAGCACAGCTGCACTTCTCCCCCTTCCATGAAGAAACAACTCCCAATTTCCTAGGTAAAACTCCAGGCAACCCAATGCTCCAGGGTAGTCGAGATAATCCCACACTGTTGCTTAAAATTCTCACACCCAGCTTCAAAGATTCCGCTGCAAAAATCCAACCGCGAGAAATCCCAAATATGCTCCAAATATCAAATTCCTCCGAAGGGTACACTTGTCCAAGTGTCTTGAAACTCAGAAGTAACTGCTCCGGAAGACTCCCATACGAACTGAAAATTCTGCACGAGTAGGAACACTGCTTGCGAGCTGGTCCCAACACAGCTCCAACAGTACTGCTGCAAAATCTTATCATTTCGATACTGCTCCTGATGGGTGGCGATGATGCGGCGAGGTTGTGTTCACACTGTCGGGCGAATCACGCGAATTGACAATGGAGGCGGTAGCGGGTGGTGGTGAAAGAATACGACGATGGCGAGGACCTGTAACCTGTACTGAAACCACTCCAGTGAAAAACCTCGAACAGAACCACGTGTCAAATGATGCCAGCTGCATCAGCTACTTTGTCCGTACACAACGAAAAATTCGGGACGAGACGAAAACTGTTGCTGAGCGTCTCCTCCTCCCTGCACCCAAAATATTCCGAGAATATCGGTCAATGTCACTCGTACCCCTGAAGATAGCGGGCACAACTCCAGCTGTAAACCTTTTAACTTCTCCTCAAACCCACCGAAAATGTCGGAATTCCATCGATACTTAATCAAGACGGCATGATGTTTTGGCATACACCGTCGATTTCCGTCCAGCTGTTACCCAATATTCTTCAAAATACCATTGTACCCCTGCCAGCAGGCCTTGCAGACGTTCACCCATCTCGCGGCTGCTACAGGTTACCCAAATCAGCTTCGCTGCTGCTTAACTAACTAAGAGAATCCGCAGAGATTAGAGTGCGCACGCTTCTAGTCAGAGGAGCTTTAACGAGCTTGCCTACTGACCGCTGGACAGCTCCCTCCTCCGTCGGAAACTCGTCAAACTACACCCGCAAAAGTCGGAACCTCCTTTTGCTGCACCAGGTGAAACCCTCAGCTCCGCTGCAATAGTAACTCCGAAAATGTCTGGGACAGTCCATCAGCACAGTGTAGTTCGCAGGTTCAACCCCCCTTATTCCGCCAGAAGCCGTCGATTAATAAGTCGACACTGCTACCTGGTGGGGATGGTGATTTTCGGGCGACGTAGCTGAGCGAGCAGTGGCCCGAACGCCGTGAACCCATCTGCTCCAGCACTCCCATCGTTCTTCTCCCACTGCTTCAACTCCTGGCAGTAAACGCTTTCGACGACCGGTGGAAAAACACTTTATACACACCCAGGGGTGGTGGCCTTCATTTCCGTTGATCGTGGGGGTATGAATCGCTGGTCCACGAAAAACTCCTCCCCACGCGGGAAGTCGCCTCGCTGAGAACACTCACTCCAGCACAGCGTCATCACCTCTAGATGGCCGTCGTCAATCCCAACTGCTCCGAGGTCGTTAATCCCAACTGCTCCCACACAACTGCACACCCACACGTCCTCGTGCGATCGTGTCATTCTGAAATTATTGGATCCGCCCATTGCCAAAATAGTGTTGACGTCCCGTCCATTGTCTGCAACTAGCCTGCCGGAAACGCAGGTACCCGCGACATAGCTACAGTTCACCCTGCAGCTTCATGGCACATCCCGCCATTGTCGCCCCCCCGCGCGCTCCTGACGACCAACTCCCGACCGCCTGAGGACTCCCGTGCACTCGTCTCCTCGTGACGAAGACTTCGCTTTTTTCGGAAGCGAATCCGAAGACTCCGTCCGACCACCCGAAAATTACGAAAGCTCTAACGAACATACCCGAAAAACAGGGTGAAAACGCCGCCCTTTCTTCGACGGGAAATAATTCCGTTTACGACCGGGGAAGGGGAGGACCGGCCAATCCCAACCGTCCATCGGACATGATCTGACGGCATCGGAGACGCCTGCGCAATTAATCTTCGCGTCGTCCGCTCGCCATCAGCATCCTTCTGCCCCCTTCCCCGATAGGGTCTGCTCTATCAGAAACTGAGAACTTGATTGATTGAAATGAGCAAGAGCATACATCCTTAAGTACCGAGCATCGGAGAGGATGGGAAGGGATAAGGGAGAATCGGAGGGAATCCCAAGGGAATCCTCCCAAATCGTGGGGATTTGGGATGGATTGGGTTGGGATAGGTTGGGGATGAAAACATAGCTACACCCAACCTAACAAATATGAGTATCCCTAAAACCAACAAAGTGTCAACACACAAAATTGTGCCAACCGAATTGCAGCCTATCTCTAACATGCTCCCCTACCAAAAATCTAATGGGCAGGAACGTAGCTCTGATACTAGCTGTAATGAGTTATAACTCAGAGTATAGCGCAGAATACTTTAGGGGAACGTGATTACAATGTTCTAGAATAATGAGGCCTAGGCAATATATAGGTGTGTTGACCAGGGTTGAATGTCGAGGGTTGGACCAGTCAAGGGCTCGATAGCCCCAAGGGTGACAGGGTCAAAATGGGTTCGGGGCGACTCGGGATCAGGTTGGGGACGAAAAGGTCGACGGGGGCTGGTTCTCAGAGAAGAAAAAGTAGCTAGAAGGAGGCATACAGGTTGATTTTGTTCAAGTGGTTGTACCCTTGAGAGCAGGCACCTATCTAGCCTATTATAACATATAAAAATATGTTTGACACACCCCCTAGGCCAGATGAGGAGCAGTGCGTGGAAATCAACACACAACTCAGGGTGGCACTACTAGTCCAGCCACTGAGGCAAGGGTCCGAAAACCAGTCAGCAAGAGTACAAGCTAAACAAGAGCAACCCAGGGCGGTACTACTAGTCCAGCCACTGGGACAGGAGCCACAAGGCCAGTTAAGAGAATATAAAAGGAGTACACAATCAAGGTCCTAGCAAGTGAGAAGCTAAAGGAACTAGACCAAGCAGTACACATGATACTTAGATGCAAGTGCCTTAGTAAAGATCTCAGCTGTGTTGGCACCGGAGGCCAAGTGTACTACGCGGGCATGGCGGCGCTGCTGTAGCTCGCGCAGGAAGAAGTACCGCAGCTGGATGTGCTTCGCTCTGCTCTCTAGTCGAGGCTCCTGACACAAGAGGATCATGGCCCTGTTGTCAGCGTACAGGACTAGGGCAGAGCTAGGCCGCTCACCTAAGTCTGTGAGCAAGAAAGTCAGCCAGCGGAGCTCCTGTGCCGCCATGGCATCAGCGTAGATCTCAGCCTCACAGCTGGACTGTGCAACAGGCGACGAGCTGGTGGACCTCCACGAGACCGCGCCTGCACCAAGGCTAAAGTAGTAGCCCTGAGAGGACCTGAGGGTCTCAGCGTCGTCTGCCCAAGAAGTGTCTGTGTGCCCAGTAAGGACCACTGGCCTGCGTCCTCCCAGCACTAGCCCCATGCCCGATGTACTTGCTAGATAACGCAAAACCCTCTTAGCGGTCGACCAGTGCTGTGGTCGGTGTCGGCTTGTGGCTACAAAGCGAGCCAGGATGCTGAGAGGGTATGTGAGATATGGACGAGTGCAAGTCATCAGGTACATGAGACAACCCACCAGCTCTGCGTAAGGACCACTGGGCGCTACTGACTCCTCAGAAACAGAAGCTAAGAGCCTGTGGTCTACTGGCAAAGGTGTAGGCTGTGCGGAGGAGAATTGAAGACCGAACCTCTGAAGGACCTGGCGCACCAAGTGTGGCTGTGTGAGTGTGATGGTGCGCGCTACTCTGTCCCTGGAGATTTGCAGGTCAAGGTAGCGGCGCAGCTCTCCTAGGTTCGTACAGGTGTGTCTCCTCAGCAGCTCGGCCTCCACGGAGGCCAGTGCGTCTCTGTCTGCAGTAGTGAAGACCAGGTCATCTACGTAGACAAGGATGTAGAACGGAGTCTGGCCAGCACGAATGAAGAGTGAGGGGTCTGCAGCGGACAGGAATATTTGCAAGTCAACTAGCATAGTACGCAGCGTGTCGTGCCACTCACGGGGCGCCTGTCGCAGGCCGTACTTTGGGCGCCGAAGGAGCCACTGGGTCCCAGGGGGGCAGGTACTGGTGAAGCCCTGAGGACGGCGTAGGTAGACCTCCTCGTATAGGCTGCCCTGAAGAAACGCAGTGGAGAAGTCGAGGGAGTGTAACTCATAGTCACGCTGTGCTGCTACATGTACCAGCGCCCGATGAGTAGTCAAATCGGGGTCAGGGCAAAGGTCTGGAAGTAGTCCACACCCTCGTGCTGACTGAAGCCACTAGCCACGTAGCGCGCTTTGAATGTAGGCGGCTCTCTAGAACGTCACTGCCAAGGGCAGGAGCACCCCCGACGAACTGAGGACAGACAAGGTCAGAGACCAGAGCAGTGGCGTAGGCGAGTAGAGGCAAAGTCAGCGACAGCACCGACAAGAGCGTCAAGACTCAAGACAGAAACAGACGGGTCGGTAACGAGGGAGGCAAGGACCCGAGGAACAAGAGAATGAGCGGTACGAAGGTAGTCAGACAGAGGGGGAGGTGCGACAACGAGCGACGACGGAGGAGGCAGAGGCAGGAGAGGATGACGAGACGCATGAGAACAAAGCAACATAGGGTGAGAGCGCTGAACAGGAGAGACAAGACGAGCACGATAGGGACGGTGCGACCAGTCGTGAGACGTAGGTGTCTGGTCAGGAGACAGAGGAGGAGACACAAGAGGGGAACCAGGTGGGAAACGGGCCGGGGATGAGTCTGGCAGAGGAAACACATGACCGTGGACAGGGAGGGGAGGAGGCGGTAGGGGAGGCGCAGGCGAGCGGTTAGGGAGGGGAAGGCCGAATAGGCGAAGGGCGGACACTGGCGGAGACTTCTGCTGCGGCTTCTCGACGCGTACACCTGGACCGCCAGCTGCACTATGGCTACCACCGAAACACTCCACTCCAGCACCCCCAGAGCAAGAAATCTCTCCAGCACCGGTGCCACCCCCAGGCCTGTCAGGATAAGCCATAACAGGAACCCCAGGACTAGCACCCTCCTCAATGCCAGCACCCCCATAGTCCACGGACGGCTGCTGCTGCTGCAGCGGTGGTAGCAGTGGCTGCGGCGGCTGCGGCTGCGACAACGGGAGCAGTGGCGACTGCGAGGACGGAGGAGGGGACACCGGGGAAGAGGCAAGCGGTGAGAACTGCGCTGCGGGGCCACCTGAGTCAGCCGACTACTCGACCGGGACAACCGACGGGAGGGGAGTGACTTGAGACACACCAGATGGAGCAGGACGGAGAGGGAGGGGAGGAGGGGCTACCGGTGGAGTGGGAACCAGAAACAGGGCTGGGGAAACCGGGAGACCACGGTGGGGAAAGCGACTGTAAAAGGAGATAGACTCGTCGAAAGTGACGTCACGCGTGTGAAGGGAGCGGTGAGACGGTGGGTGGTAACAGTGCCAGTCGGACGAGTCAAGGGGGAAACTAAGGAAGATACAGGGGACAATGCGGACAATGAGCTTGTCCGTGCCCGAGGCACTTACGTGAGCGAGGCATCCCCAGACGTGGAACGCAGACGCGTCACCAGGAGACCGGGTCCAGAAGAGGGTCGGTAAAACTTGTGGCCGCTGGGAGTGGGGCCACAGGTTCAGCTGGTGAGCGGCGTAACGAACAGCGAACGACCACATAAAATGGTGTGCACCGGCATGGATCATGGAGGTACAAGCCACCTCCATGACCAAGCCGATGCATCGCTCAGCGACCCCATTCTGTTGTGGGGAGTCCGGCAGGGTGTACGACTGGGTGACGCCCTCTGCACGACAGAACTGGCCAAGCCGACTGGAGGCAAACTCGCCGCCACGGTCGGAGTGGAGACACATCATGGAAAGACCTCGGCGCACTCGCGCAGCTACAAACGACGGGATAAGAACGTCATGCACTACGGCCTTTCGCTTTAGAGGAAACAGCGTGTTGTAGCGCGTGTAGTCGTCGACAAGCACCAGGAAGTAGCGCTCTTGGCGCGGCCCAGGGACGGGGGCTGGACTCCAGGCGTCCAGGTGTAGGGTCTGGAGTGGCGGGATGGCAGGGCAAAGTGAGGAGGAGTGAGGTGCACGGCGTAGCCTGCCCTCGATGCAGGGCGTGCACGGCGGCACAAGCGAGGGAGGGAGGGAAGGGAGCGACGCAGGGAGACCGAGGACAAGACCGTGCTAGGACATGTGACGCAGACGCGGGAGTGCAGGGTGACCTAGGCGGTGGTGCCACAGCAGCGACGGGTGAGTGAGCGACCGACACGAGCAAGCCGCGGCTACCTGGGTGTCACAGGATCGGATGTGTCGAGGAAAGGTTGCACTATCGATCGGTACAAGGCGCTTTTATACTTCCAGAATACATCAGGTAACCAGGTTTATCTTATCCTAAGGGAATAGACCCTTCTAGAAGATAGAATCACCCTGCGTATAGCCACGCGAGGCTATTGGCTTTAAGGGATTACAGCAGGATTACGCTAGATAGCGTGTCTAGAACATTCCATGCCTGGTCGGTGATATAATAATAATAAAGGAAGAAACCAAAGGATAATGGAAAATGGGGAATATGAGGCAAAAGGAGGTGAGATAAAAAGAGGAATGAAATGAAGATGAAATATGGAAAAGGCCAAGTGGTGTAACGGAGTCGTACTCTCACACTTCCCCCCCTCAAAGCTGGGTGGTAGAAGTAACACCCTGCTTGACAAGGTAGTCATGCAGAGGACGACGGGCGTTACCCATGTCGGACTCAGAGACCCAGCTGTCCTCAGAAGGATCATAACCCTTCCAACGGATGAGAAGTTCCACGGTGCCATTCCGACGACGACGATGTGCAAGCACGGACTCGACCTCGTACTCGGGTTCGTTCTGGACGAGGACGGGCGGCGGCGGCGGCGGCTGGCGTCCGACGAAAATTGTGTTCGGGTCCCGATAGGGCTTCAGAAGTTGGACGTGGAAGGCGTTGTGAATCTTCCAGGTAGCTGGCAGGCGTAAGCGGAAGGTAACAGGAGTGACCTGTGCTTCAACGAGAAAAGGCCCGCAGAAGCGAGGTCGCAGTTTAGATGGGAGATGGCTTATGTCCAGGTTGCGGGTGTCAAGGAGAACCTGGTCTCCCACGGAAACGGTGTGGTCGTTGCGATGGCGATCGGCCTGGCGCTTCTGTTGCTGTTGAATGTCAAGGAGGCGCTTATGGGTCCGATCCCAAAGTTGATGCATGGTTGTAATGAAATCATGTGCGGGTTGGACTGTAGGTGATGCTGTCGGTTTTTGTGGTGTGAGTGGGTGGCGTCCGTAGCAGAGGAAGAACGGCGTCTGTCCAGTAGCGGCATGTGTGGCATTGTTGTAAGCAAACTCGAGTACGGGCAGGTGCAAGTCCCATTTGGAGATGTCGTCCTTGCAGGCTGCTCGGAGGAGTTGCTCAACAATTTGGTTGAGGCGCTCGGTCTGTCCGTCTGTCTGCGGATGGTATGCGGATGACATGGCGAGTTTGGTGCCGAGCAGAGACATAAGTTCCTTCCAGAACTTGCTAGTGAACTTGGGGTCTCGGTCGGAGATGAGTGTAGTTGGGATGCCATGCTGTGAGATGATGTGACGAATGAAGAGCTGTGCTGTCTCCTCGGTGCGTGCCGTCGTGTGTGTCGGGATGAAGTGTCCCATTTTGGAGAACTTGTCAATGACGACAAGGATGGCGTCATGACCGCTGGAGGTAGGTGGTAACCCGGTGATGAAGTCTAGGCTAACCACTTGCCATGGTTGTTCTGGGACAGGAAGAGGCTGCAGTAGTCCCGCCTTTTTCTGCTTGCTGCTCTTCATCCGCTGACATGTATCACACGAGGTGACGAATTTCTGGACGTCGTCTGCCATATGGGGCCAGTAGTAGTGTTTGGCGATACCGGTGAGCGTCTTGTTGCTACCGAAGTGTCCGGCGTACAGGACGTCGTGGTATTCTTCGAGTAGTAACTGGCGCAAAGGAGGGTAATTGGGTACCCAGATTTTTGTGGATCCCTTCCGGTACGCGATGGCACTGTCCCACTGTAGCAGATGTCGCTTTTCTGCCAAGGGAATTTCGGGGTCGATGGCGTACCCGTGGGTGAAGAGTCCCTTGAGTAGTGGATTCATCCCTTCGACCTGAATCGCGGCAACGTGTGCAGGCCGGCTGAGAGCGTCTGCTTTGTTCTTGTGGCCGGGCTTGTACACGATGTCGTAGTGGAAGTGTGTCTCGAGGAAGTCGATCCACCGGACCTGCCGCCTGGAAAGGTTGGGTTGTGTCTTCAAATATTTCAGGCTGCAGTGGTCGGTGTAGACGGTTGTTCTGCGTCCTTCGAGATAACATCTCCACGCTTTGAAGGCGATGACAATGGCAAGGGCCTCTTTGTCGTGTATCGGGTAGTTGAGTTCTGCCCCGTGCAGTTTTTTGCTGAGGTAGGCAATTGGTTGCAGTCCATTCCCCTGGTCTTGCATTAAGACTGCTCCCACTGCCTGGTCGCTGGCGTCAGCTTCGATTACGTAGTCGCGTTCGGGATCTGGCAAGATGAGCACCGGTGCGGACGTTAGTGCTTGTTTCAGCTGCTCCACGGCTTCCTGGTGCTTCGTCTCCCATTTGTAGGGCGTGTTCTTCTTCAGCAGATTCGTGAGTGGTGCCGCGAGTTTCGCATACTGTGGCACGAACCTGTTGTAGTAATTAGCGAAGCCTAGGAACTGCTGCAACTCCTTCACGTTCTCGGGTGTCTTCCACGTACGTACGGCTTCGATTTTCTTGGGGTCGACGTGAACTCCTTGAGCGCTCACCATGTGGCCTAGAAATTGGACTTTCTCCAGGGCGAATTCGCTCTTGGACAGTTTGACGTAGAATCGTTCTCGTCGAAGAATTTCGAAGACGCGTCGCAGGTGTTCGACGTGCTGCTTCATGTCGCGCGAGTAGATGAGTATGTCGTCCAGGTACACCACCACGCATTCGTCCAGAAGTGGTCGTAGAATGTGGTTCATTTCGGCTTGGAACGTTGCCGGTGCGTTGGTGAGTCCGAACGGCATGACCAAATACTCGTACGATCCGTACCGAGTTCGAAAAGCAGTTTTGTGGATAGAGTTGTCCGCCATCCGTATCTGCCAGTATCCGGACCGCAGATCCAGTTTGGAAAATACCGTAGCTCCCCGAAGCTGGTCAAGCAGGTCATCGATTCGCGGTATCGGATATTTATTCTTGATGGTCTGCTTGTTAAGAGCTCGGTAGTCGATGCACATGCGCAGGCTTCCGTCCGGTTTCGGTGTGAAGAGTACTGGGGCACCGTATGGCGAAGTAGATGGTCGGATGAGTCCTTTGGCTAGGAGATACTCGATCTGCTTCTTCATGTCGGTCAGCTCCGTAGGGCTGAGCCGGTATGGTGCTCGGAAGGTCGGCTTCGAACCTGGTTCCTCCACGATCTCATGTTGATGTGTGCGGTATGGCGGTAGCTCGTTCGGTAGGTCGTCAGGAAGAATGTCTTGGAACTCCTTCAGCAATTCCTTGATTTTTCCTGGAGTTTCCGAGGCTTTCTCTCTGTCATTCTCCACCTCTGTTGCTATCGCCAGGAACCCGGTGTCGGTCCGCTTCACGTCCTTCTCGAATCGTGCGAGTGTCTCCACTGGGATATCTCCAGTGTCGTCCCAGTTGGGTAGCTGTACTCTCCGTCCATTGTTGTAGATGCTTGCGGTGCGGTTTACCCAGTTGATCTCGGGGTTGAATCTTTTCAGGAAGTCTCGCCCGAAGATCAAGTCAAGCCCTTTGATGTTGGTGATGGGGAGTGCAGGTCTCCAGCGCAGTGGTCCAATTTGTAGATGTAGCACTGCTTCGCCGTGTACTGGTAATTTGCTGCCGTCCACCATCGTTGCAGAGAATCCTGAAGGCTTGTACTCTTCCCGGAGTCGGTCGATCATTGCCTTGTCGCAGACGGTGTGTGACGCTCCGCTGTCCACGAGTGCTTGGAGGCGTCGTCCTTTGCAGATGACCTCGAGCACGAGGGGCAGTCGTTGCTCGGAGTACCCAAAGATAGTTTCATTGATTGGGTCATAGGGTACATCCCAATATTCCGTACACACCTTTGTGTTGTTGTCTACTCCTGAGCTGGCAGCTGGCCGAGGCTGCTTGGAGAACGGCTCTTCTCCAGGGCCCGGAGTTTCCTTGACGACTGTGCGCGTCACTGATGCCGAAGAACTGGATGCATCCGTAGAAGGAGTTCGGGGTTTGTGCAGCTTCTTGTAGACCCCCAGCTTCCTCTTGAGCTGCTTCAGCCCCACCGACGTCTTCCCTGGGGAGCGGGTAGTCGTTATGGGCTGGTGTCGGGAGAGGACGTTGACTCCGTGGAAAGGTCGGCTTCTTTCCACACTCCTTAATTTGGTCCCCAAGTTGTCCGGTACCGGTATAATCTCCACAGCTGTCTGCTTCTTTTGGAGTCCCTCCCGAATTTTCTCCAAGGCTCTAGCCCCTCGAATATCATAAGTTTTCATTAAAGCATCTTTATAAGATAACTTTAACGAATTCTTATAATTTCTTGGGTCTTCAAGGAGTTTCCCCGTCTCGGCAGAGTCTTTTTTCGCGGAGTCGTAATTTTCCTCGGCGATTTTCCCTGGCGAAGACTGGTCGTGGGGTGGAGATTTTCCCCCATCATTTCCTCCTGCTCGCGTCGAATCAGCTTCGTCGAAGTTGATTTTCTCGGAATCCCGCGGCCGTTTCCGGATCTTTTTATTTTCGCCAGCTAGATCCGCAATCACTGGCGACTCCCGTTTTTTGTCTTCTGATTGGCCGGAAGATTTCCGCCACTGTTGCGTGCCCGATACTCTGCGCGTGCGGCCTTCATTTTGTTGCAGTCGAAGATTCGGTGGCCCGGCACCTCGCAAAAATCACACGTCTAGTTGGTATTTTTCGGACGTGGCCGCCCCTCGAATCTGTCGACTTCCATCGGGTCGGCGAACGTGGGGTGAGCCGAGCGGTCGCCATGTCGCGTACTGCCGACGTGCGTCCGTCGTGTTCCGGCGTTGACCATGTCGAAGCGCTCCGCGGCCGAAACGACGTCACTGTAGCTCGCGTAGTTTGACGCTGCCACCTGTCGTTTGACTTCGGTCTTCAGCCCGGCGAGGTACGATTGTACTTTTTCCCCTTCGGTCAGGTCGGGAATGCGGTTATAAAATTCCTCCATCTGCTGCGTGTACTGTGCTACACTCCCGAACTGTCGGTGTCGATGAATTTTTTCGCGGGCAAGGAAACCTGAATTTATCGGTTCGAAGCGTTTCAGCAGGTCGGCGCGGAACTGCTGCCACGTGGCTTCACCGTGGATGAAAGTACTGTTGCCGCCAATCCACTCGAGTGCTGGCCCTCGCATCAGTGTCGCCGCGAGTCGTACACGTTGACCGTCCCAGACTGGCGAGCTCCATCCGACGGCTGCGAAGTAGATCTCCATCCCGGCGATCCATCTGCGGGCGTCGGAGTTTCGATCGCTCGGATCGAACGGCTCAGGTGGGCGCGGTTTCGGAGCCTCGAGAAACTGCTGCGACTGCTGCGTCGTCGCCGTTGTCGTCTCGTGCTGCGCTCCGGCGAGTCGAGTTACTCGCTCGAACTGGTTTCGCCACGCTTCGCGATCCGCTCGCATTTCCTCCTGAAGGGCTGCGATGCGCGCGAAGAGCTGCTGGGTAACCTCGGCGTTGTCGAAGGTTGCCATCCTGTTCAAAACACGCACGGAGGGGGTAATTCGAAAATCGCAGAGCTGGTGCTTACCAGAATCGGCGTCGAATTAGTCGCCCCCGGCGGTTTTTCGAGGCAGGATCCCCGCTGCTGCTGCTTAGCTGAGCGCGGCCGAGTGAGAAAAGCTCTGATTACCAAGTGTCACAGGATCGGATGTGTCGAGGAAAGGTTGCACTATCGATCGGTACAAGGCGCTTTTATACTTCCTGAATACATCAGGTAACCAGGTTTATCTTATCCTAAGGGAATAGACCCTTCTAGAAGATAGAATCACCCTGCGTATAGCCACGCGAGGCTATTGGCTTTAAGGGATTACAGCAGGATTACGCTAGATAGCGTGTCTAGAACATTCCATGCCTGGTCGGTGATATAATAATAATAAAGGAAGAAACCAAAGGATAATGGAAAATGGGGAATATGAGGCAAAAGGAGGTGAGATAAAAAGAGGAATGAAATGAAGATGAAATATGGAAAAGGCCAAGTGGTGTAACGGAGTCGTACTCTCACACTGGGGGGACGCCCTCACCGGGCGGGGGTGCAGTGTCAAACGTAAACAGGCCGGACACAGGGTCCCGGGGGAACGTGGTCAGAGGAGCACCAGTGGCGGTCTCGGTGTAGACAACATACCGTTCGTGTCCGGGGAACGTAGCCGTGACGCCGAGGTCCTGAAGACATCTGACACCAACTAGGTTCCAAGAAAACGAGGGGATGTGTAGGCCTGTAAGAGTGCCAGAGGGGACCACCGGACAGGGAAGGGTGGTGGAGCTACGTGCAACTACCGGACCTGAGGAGGGGTCTGCAAGTGCGACGGCAGCAGGGGTGGCAAGCGACGTAAGGGAAGTATGGTCGCGGAAGAAGCAGGTAGACGCACCAGAGTCAAGCGTGAAGGTGAGCGAAGCGCTATCGGCAGCTGGCACAGGGGCTAGCGCGGAGCCTAGGCTAAACAAGGTAGTCGGTCCTACACCAGACGCAGCAAGAGAGCCTAGACTACACACGGTGGAGACAACTACGCTAGGCAACACCGGGTAATAGGGTCCAATCACACTAGAGTCATCAGCATACATGACTGACATAGCATTCCTAATCTGATCCATGTCAAGCTCAAAGACCGGCACACGACGGCGAGCCAGGGCTTACCATTCCGGAGGGTCCGACGCAGGACCGAAACGGTGGCGGAACAGGTCGTCCAGGCGGCGGTAGTTGTGATCGGCAATGTGGCAGGGCCAGAGGCAGACAGTGCCGCGGTGAGGGCCGGTCTGAAGCTGGTACTGGCAAGTGACCGCGCTCGAGCTGCTACCTGACACTGAGCTGCGGCCGCCCCCCCAACGACCACCGCCGCTAGCGCCGCCAGTCCACCACGGTGGCGGGGGTCCCCACGGCGACTGCTGCTGCTTTGACGACTGCTGAGTCTGCTGCTGTTGCTGCTGCTGAGGCTACGTCTGCTGCTGCGGCTCCTCCGGGGTACCAGCCCCGGTCCCCTCGTCTGAACCATTGTCCCTGCCCTCATCGCCGCCACCCTCCCCATTGCCACCCCCCTTCCCCCCACTACGCCCCCCTTTGGGGCAGCAGCCCTTACCCGGACGCTTCTGCACTGAGGCCGCAGCAGCGGTCTCAGCAAGACAGCAGCAGAGACGTCAGAGTAAGTGCACTGGGAGGGAGCACAGCCCTGAAAGATAGGTACCGCCGCAGTTCCGCTAGACTGAGCGATACTGCATTGGCGGGTCTCTATCTCGGACAGGGCAGTAACAAAGGCGGTAAGAGTGAGGTCACCCGGGTGCTGACTAAGGAAGTGGTCTCGTGCTGTGGCTAGGCGGTCAAGGAGGCGCGTGGCGATGAGATAAAGGGTAGCGCAGGGTGGCGGCGGGAATGCAGTGAGCTGTGCCTCGGTACTGGCAGCGCGGTAGCTCGTCTCAAGCGCGCAGAGGTGCGTGGCAAAGTCAGCGACAGTGGGGAAGGACGCAAGATCAGGGAAAAGCATGGGAAGGATCAGGCGACCAGCAGAGGAAGTGGTGGGAGTGGAATAGCGCGCAATGACAGCATCTAAGAAGTCCTGGGCGTTCGCTACTGTGGTTTAGCGATGACGCTCAGACAGCGGGAGCGCATGGCTGATAGCAAGCTGTGCGACATCGTCGCGCGAGTCTCAGACGGCACGAGCAAGTGCAACAACGGAAAAGGCCTCACGCTATGCAGTGGTGGGGGCATCAAGGAGGGCAGCAGGTGCAGGGGGGCGGGAAAGCAGGCTATCGACATGAACAGCCAGGGAGTGACCGTCCTGGCGCTGATGTGTAAGGTATCGTCGAAGGTCGACCAGCCACGCCTCAAAGTCGAGCGCCCGACCCTCTGCGTCCAGACCGAGTTGTGACCCCGCCATCGCCACTGCTGCAGCTGCTGACGGCCGCTGACAGAGTGAGGAGGACAAGTGGAGAAAGCGGTGGAGAGTGGTGGAGTGTGGTGGAGAGTAGTGGAGTGCGGTGTAGAGTGGTGGAGTGCAGTGTAGTCCGGTGGGGTGCGGTGGAGAGCGGTGGAGTGCGGTATAGTGCGATGGAGTGCAGTGGAGAGCGGTGGAGACAGTCGGCAGGGGAGCCAGTGCTGAAGGGAGCGAAAGCCGGGGGGTCAGCGTTGTGACTCGATGGCCCGGCGGCTGGCCGCTGAAGCGGGGGGCGGCTAGACTGGAGCCGGCTGGCGAGGGCCGACGGGGCGCACAGGGCCGGTAGGGCTCCAATGGAGACGGCGGGGCACTAAGAGGCCGGCGAGGCGAGCAGGGCCAGAGGGGCGCACGGGACCGACGGGGAGCTAACAGGGCCGGTAGGGTGCGAACGGGCCGGCAGGGCGCTAACAGGCCGGCAGGGCGCTAACAGGCCGGTGGGGCGAGCAGGGCCAGAGGGGCGCACGGGGCCGACAGGGCGCGAACAGGGCCGTCAGGACGCTAATGGGTCGGCGGGGCGCTAACGGGCCAGCGGGGCGAGCAGGGCCAGTGGGGCGCACGGGGCCAACGGGGCGCTAACGGGGCCGATAGGGCGCTAACGGGCTTGAGGGGGCGCACGGGGGCGACGGAGCGCTAACGGGGCCGGAAGGGCGCTAACAGCCAGTGGGGCGCACGGGGCTGACGGGGCGCTAAGGGGCGGCTAGGAGCGGGCGGCTAGGACTAGGAAAAAGTAACTAGAATGAGGCATACATGTTTATTTTGTTCAAGTGGTTGTACCTTCTAAGAGCATCACCTATCTCCTTACAAAAACGCAATAAGCATGTTGGCTTGTTCTTGAAGCCAAGTGCTGCACGTCTGTGAAGCACCTCAGATTGTGATGCTCATGTTGAGCACATTAATGTCACATGCCCATTTACTCTCTTATATGGTGTACACAAATGCTCCTAGCATAGACCTCTGGTATTAGGTGTTCATGCAATTGACTTCTGTCTCGATTTCTTCATTATCATCCGGTTCCGTGCAGCCCAATGAAACACCGTCTCATGGTCTCTGTCATTCCCGCGAATTCCTCCCCTTCCCCAAACAAAGGGCTGGGCGTCTGTCGCATGGCTTTCATTCCCGCTATTGTACACCCTTGTAGGCGGTACAGGAGTCGCAAATGTCGGAAACGACATATCACTAGGGTATGAATGGCATCGTTGCGGAGTACACCCTGATGGTGTCATTTCGGCTCCCCACAACTCCCGCGTTGGACAATTAGTAGCACCTCTGCTGCTGCCGAAACTAGTTGAGGAATAAATTAGGGTTTGGGTGCTCGTGAGGGTCATATAATGTGGTAAGGCAAGCTCCTCAGATCGATTATGGGCGCTTGGGTCGTGGTGGTGCCGCGGGGACGTCGCCTTTCCAGCTTGAAGGGAAACACTGCTTGTTCTGCCCAGCATTCCGGCGAAGGTTGAGCCGTGAGTTCCGCGAAGAGTCGCATGGCTACCAGGATGCGCGGCACTTGTTCTGTCCAGCGTCAAGCCGGATGCGTCGCCGCTGCTGCTTTGCCGCGCCACCGCTGAAGTTTGCATCGCACAGGCAGTCGCAGCCTGCGATTGAGTCGCACGGAGTCCGGCTCCAGGTCCGAGGAGTCGTTTCTTAGCCTCGCTATTCGCCTTTCGGAGACGCGCCCACGAATGCGGCCCCTCGCGCGCGTCTCTCTGCAGCGCCGCAAAGTGCGCCGCGTGCTGCTGCGGTGACCGTTGGGAGTTACTGGCACCAGAAACGATACTACTGTGTTGATGCTCTCCTCTAGAATCGTCGATCGACATAGCACCGATAAAATTTATTATCTTCAAAGCAAGGAAGAACGAAGACTGTCAGCACGAACTGTGTGCTGCCAGCTGCATTGATAAATGGAGGCCTGATCATCCCCGC
Organism: Closterium sp. NIES-67; assembly: GCA_027943415.1. Classification (NCBI taxonomy): domain Eukaryota; kingdom Viridiplantae; phylum Streptophyta; class Zygnematophyceae; order Desmidiales; family Closteriaceae; genus Closterium; species Closterium sp. NIES-67. The sequence continues at coordinate 145,943 of BQMB01002151.1, forward strand.
AGTAAATTATGACTCGGAGTCATACTAATTTTGAGCCCTTCAAAGCCGCGATCACCGGTTGTATTCGTCCGACTCGGACAGAATCGAATCATCCCGGGGAGGCCCTTGCCAAGAGCCGCGTGTCGGCGTAATGCGACAATACTAGTACAGTTGGCGACAGCTACTGGTCATAGTCGCACTAATAACGCGGCTGTTTCAGACAGCGTCGTACAGAAGAAGCAACGAGCTGAGGGCGTGTAGCCTAAGGTTTCGGAACTGAGATCCGTTCTTGGGTGAAGTCGGTTACATTATTCAGCAAAACTCGCATGTATTCTCGCCAGCTCTCTCGCGAACAATTCACGAGTTCCGGAACTCGTACTTCCACAGCTGTCCGGGCGCTAGTTTCGAACGGTCGTCCGGACGTCCGTTCGAAATTCTCCCTCCAGTTCCAGCAAAAAGTGTATATGAATCCCGGGGGGAAAAAAAACCGAGACATATTGACGATACCGTTACGCCGCGCGCCAAATCGAGCAATATTTGAGCAGAGTGGGTTGTAGACGACGAACGGGGCGGCTCCAGCTTCTGATTGTTCTTGTTTGTGATAGGATGCAACGTTGTATTATTCGTCATTTCGCGTGGGGGGCTGTCGCATGTCGCTCACGCGTTTGAACATAGGAACTTCGAGTTTCGGAACTCGAGGTTCTGTCTGTGGACAGATTGCCTAACCGAGTTTCGAAACTCGGGGTTCCGTACGCAAACGGCACTGACGGTGAGGGAACCCAGTTCCGGAATTGGGCCCACGAAACCTTAGGCTACACACCCTAAGAGGTAGAGCTGGTCCTTGGGGGAAGGTGCCAACCAGGGACAATAGACTTGCTGAGGTCAGCAAACAGTGTTACTATACACTCAGGCACTGTAACCTTGTTGCCCGAGTCAGTCGCCCCGTGTTCTTGGGCGGCTAGGACTGAAAGGGTCCCGACACTTCGCGCACCTCGCCACGGGAAAAATGGGATTGGTGTGTGTTGAAATGTTACCGCTTTTGGCATACGCGGATTGCGACGGGGGGCTGAATTTGTACATTTAAAAATACCTGGGGGCTAAATTTGTACTTTCTGAATTTGTAGTTTCCCAAATCCCGGCGGACGAAATATGACATGCTGTCATGGCTGGCGAGTTTCACTGTTGCCGTTGTCTTCTCTGAGAGCAGTGCGGGCCATGTTCTAGAAACGGGGGTGCGGTTGCCCGTGCTAGAAACAGAAGTGATGCGGGAAGCTTTTGTGAGTGAACCGGGACGTGACTGACTCGGGCAACAAGGGTAATAGATTACAGTTCCGTTCTAGAGTTTACCTAGAATCAAACCGTATCCTGGCATGTTGCCAGTTTCTTGGCACCACCGTCTCCGTTACCTTATGCGTCCCATGTCGAACTGACGTATCGAATGATATTAGTGGTCTCCAATCCCTTGTAGTGACGGCTCCTATACTACCAGGGCGGAGCCTGTTGTCTGCTGAGGTGTACAGCTGCAATTTCAGCGCGTGAGAAACGCCAGGTTTTTGTTTCTTCGAGTCATGGAAAATTGGCATCAGGGGGAGATTTTTTTTACTAGGGGCGCGAACGTTTACATTAGATTTAACAGGGCGGGCCTAACCCATACTCGGAAATTGGACGTGGGATAATTCTGGCCTGCCTGTCCATGGACGGGTATCGATATTCTGAATGTGTCCAAAGCAGGGTCAGGTTAAACTTTTACTCTGTTTTTCTTGACAAAGCAGTCTAATTACCCTGACTTCCAGAGGCCTGATCAGGGGTATGCCGGGCTATGGCTAAAGAGCGGGGTACATGAGGGCAAGGGTCATGGCGTAATGATAGCGCAATGATTACGCTTCACCGAACTGAAACTCTTTCGAACACTTTTGTCACCGCACTAAATCTCTTTGCAGCCCGTGAACACTTGACCTTAAGGTCTCGACCCTGGCTCGTGACCCTGGAAAACCGTCTCATGTACCGTGCTCTAAGGCCGAAAATTCAGTATCGTTGGATAGGCAACTACAGTAACTCGCTGAAAACTCGCAGAGGACGCGCTACATAGCGGCCGTTTCGACGATCGTTTTGCGATCCTCACACTGTAGAAAGAGGGTAACCCGACAGCTACAGATGCCTAGAAATAGTCGTGTACCAGATCGAAGTGGAAGATCACTTTCGAAACAAAACCGGGAATCAATCTCACGTCCAAAACACAATCAATTCTCCTCGACGAAGTACCAGATCATCCCACCCCCAAAAGCCACGAAATCAGAAGCGCTTCGTTAGCTCGCCATTGCGAAAATGTGACGATGCGAATCCTCCTGACTCCCGCCGCACATGCGAAGGTCCAGAGAGGGTTGCTGGGTTTCAAGGATATATTCTGCGAAATGCCTTGTTGTCCAGCTGCAAAGCGATATTTGATATTAGAAGTTGCAGATCTGGAACATGCCTATGTCACGTATGAGATCGATATTGGCGATCGTTATGATTTAGTCAGAATCGAAATCATAAAAAAAACATAGATTAGAATTCTTTGCCACGGTCCTCCAAACCGGACGCAATGTAGCGTGTCCTGAGCAACACTCGAACATTTTCTTGTTGCCAGAGTCAGGAAGGTTTCGTTCGGTTCGGAACGGGGAGGACAGGCTCGGGGATTCGTTTGGGGGAGGCGTGTACACCTGATATGTGTTTTAATCTCAATTCCCTAACTCCACTTTTCACCAAAGACGTTCCATTTCCTCTCCAACTCAATCCAACGTGTTTTTTTCAGTTCTAAATGTGTCAATCAGCTCAAGATTCGAAAAAAAAAAAAAAAAAAAAAAAAAAACCTTTTATACGGTCTTATTTATTTGAAACCATATATAATGCAATGGATGGTAATCTTTGTAGATGCTTTATTGAGTACGTCTGATGTAGTGATTGTGTTGGTTCTGAATCGGCTTAAAGCAAGGATCTCAAAAAGTGCGAATTTTTTTACTTACAACCTCCGTCAACAGGGTTACCCGTTTTGCCGGGCGACTACCCAAAATCCAACCAGAACGCCATTGATTGGCTGTAAGGAATTTCCATTCCTTATCGACTCAGCGGCAACTTGCACGGAAGGACAGCACGAGTGGTCCGAAGAATTCGGAGACGAAGACGAGACAGATTTGCTGTTTGGTGCGACCCACATTCGCACGTGGGCAACGTGGCGCGCAGAGCTTCGCAAGCGGTTTGAGCACGCTCCTGACTCAGACACAGCGCGCGAGACTCTACGCATGTGGAAGCACCTGGGATCTGTGTCCGAATACACCGCGTCATTCTTGGCATTGGTGGATCGATGTGGCTACATGCACGAGTTGGAGAAGGTCGACAGGTACATGGGCGGGCTGAAGCCTGAAATACAGTACCAAATAAAACTGCAACGACATGCGAAGCGGTTACAAGATTTTATCCAACTCGCTGAAGCCGCTGATTCGCTCACGAAGCCGAGGACGAACTTTTACGACGGAGGTCGCCCTCGATAAAAGTACCAGTGCGCCACGATAAAAGGGATGGACGCAGTGGATACAGTGGCGGAAAGTATTGCTCGGATAATTGCCTTAAAACATTTCTCGTACCGGTTTGGTGCCTTTTTTGTTTAGTTATGAATCAAATTTTGGCATTGGCTGTAAAGTAGTACTGTAGTGTATGTGACGGATGCTTGGTTCAGTTTTATATGGGTCGTTTTTTTACCGAGGACGAGATTTCGTTCGTGTGGGTGCATTTGGACAGCTCATGGCAAGCAGCGTACTAGATCTATTTCCTAACCTTGGTTTCTCTACTTACTTGCCCTCGCGACTATCAAGTAGTTAGGAGATAGGCTAGGACCGCTGCGACGATTAGGCCGTCATGAAACCGATAGATGAGGCGCAACGCGCACGGATCAATACCCTGTTGCGGAGGGGGTATAGCACTCGTCGAATCGTTAAACAGCTAGGTGTGGGCAAGAGCACGGTCCACGATTATGGACTTGAAGAGTCTAGCCCTGATGCCATGCGTCCTACGATGCCCTCAGCCAGTCGCCCTTGCTTAGTGACAGAGAGAATTTGCCGCGGCATAGTTCGTTCGATTACTACCGGGGAGGCCAAAACCTCCGCTCACACGGCGAAGATTGTCGAGATGCAGCACGGCATCACGCTGCATCCTAGGACGGTGCGTAATGCTTTGAATAGCAGCGGACTTGTCGCCATCCAGCAGCCCACGAAGTCGCGACTCTCTCGAAAAAATGTACGCGATAGGCTAGAATGGGCCCGTGCCCACGCCGACTGGACGGTTGAGGACTGGAAGCGGGTGATCTGGTCGGATGAGACCAAGATCAATCGGTTTGCTTCTGACGGACGCTCCTATGCCTAGGTTCGCGAAGGTGCTGCCCTCCAAAGCCACCAAATCAAGCAGACCGTCAAACACTCAGAATTCGTAGCCACTCAGAATTCTATGGGGAAGAAGCCAGAGGAGCGACCGGGAAATGGGTCGCGTGAGTAAGTACCGGGTCCCTTACTGACGGGCAGGCTTTTTCGCCCGAGCCACACAGTCCCCACCGGGTCGTGATCCCGATTGCTGCAATCGACCGGACCCCGACGAATAAGGGGGACGAAACTGCTGATCACTCTGTGGTGGTGGAGGGTACAGTCAACAGGGTGTTGCTGAAAATATTCGTGGATGGAGGCGCGAGTCACTGTCTCATACAGCTGGACATGGCTAAAAAATTGGATATCCCCTTACATAAGTGTCTACCTGTTATCGACGCCCGACTAGTGGATGGAACACCGCTGGCTATACGGGAACGAGTGGAGAACGTCAGTTTCCACTGCGGGGAGTACGTAAAATTCCGACTAGGGCTGCTTGCCACTACACTCGACGGATGCGACGTACTACTGGGACGCGATTGGCTACGACACTACAACCCGAAAATCGACTGGACGACGGGCGGCTGCAAAATCAAAATTGAGGTTACCATCAAATTTGCGTCGCCGCTGAAGATTGTCACAAAATCGCCTTCCGAACCCGCTACGGCAGTTACGAATACCTGGTAATGCCCTTTGGTCTCACGAACGCGCCCTCGACATTCCAAATGACCATGAACGACGTTTTCAGGGAACTCTTGGATAAATGCGTAATTATCTACCTCGACGACATACTAATCTACAGCCGCAGCAGGGAGCAGCACTTACAGGATCTTGATGCAGTCTTCACGCTGCTGCACAAGAATTGCCTCATCACGAAAGGGTCTAAGTGCGACTTTCTTAAGCAGGAGTTGGAGTTTTTTGGCCACGTCGTCTCTACCGAAGGAGTGAAAATCGACCCCAAGAAAATCATGACCATACAGGAGTGGAAGCCGCCAACCAACCTCAAAGAGTTGCGGAGTTTTTTTGGTTTCGTCAACTACGTCCGCCGCTTTATCCCCAATATGGCTGGGTTATCTGCCCCGCTAACCGACCGCCACAAGGATCACGACTGTTTTTGGTGGGGAGAGAAGCAGCAAGCTGCATTTGACCAACTGAAGATCGTCCTCACGTCGCCACCCGTTCTTCGCATCTCCGATCCTGACCGTCCATACGAAGTCGTTACCAATGCCAGCGACATCGCCATCGGTGCAGTTCTCCTACAGGACTTCGGCGACGGGTTACAGCCAGTCGTCTACGAATCACGGAAGCTGCAGGGCGCGGAGAAGACTTACACAGTACACGACAAGGAAATGCTGGAGATCGTCCATGCGTTCAAAACCTGGCGGTGCTACCTGAAAGGCGCTGACGTCACGGTGCGAATTGACCACAAATCCTTACAGTACCTGCGAGCCCAACCGAATCTCAACCCACGACAGATCCGATGGCTCGATTTCCTCGAGTCCAACTTCCATTACACCATCACCTACAAACGGGGTGCCAACAATATTGCCGATGCCCTGACCCGACCTACTGCCCATACCGCCGCCATACTAGTCGCCCAGACCAGCCCATTACTTACTGGACTATTTACCCACGGCTACCGCATCAATCCTTTCTTCAGCTCTGCTATTCATCAACAGCATACCACAGCCGCCGTACATTATTTTAACAAGCGTGATACGTCTCGCATCTAGATACTCGGCTATGATTTACTTCGTACCCTGCTAATACATGAATCTCACGACAACCCGACCTCCGGGCATTTCGGCATCGACAAAACTCTAAAGACATTGCAGCGCAATTATTATTGGCTGAACATGGCCGACGACGTGCGCAAGTACGTGTCCTCCTACACAGCCTGCCAAATCATGAATTCCTCCCATCAACGGGCAGCTGGACACCTACAGCCGTTGGATCCGCCCGAGCGACCCTGGCAACATATTACGATGGACTATGTGACAGGATAGTCAACCGATCCCAGCGGAAACGACGCCATCCTCGTGGTCGTCGATCGACTCACGAAAATGGCGCATTTCATCGCCTGCCAACAGACCATCACAGCCAAACAAACTGCCCAACTGTTCATCGCCAACGTCATTCGACTGCACGGACTGCCCACCGCAATTATTTCAGACAGAGACCCGAAATTTGCATCGAATTTCTGGCGCCACTTGTGGGACCAGTTCGACACCAAACTACAGCTTTCCTCAGCCTACCACCCACAGACCGACGGGCAGACCGAACGTGTTAACCAAACTATGGAGCAGCTCATTCGAACTACCTGTACTGACCCACAGACATGGGAGAAATCCCTTCCGCTGCTGGAATTCGCGTATAACAACGCGCCCTCTGCGACAACCCATTAGTCCCCGCTTTTCCTAAATTACGGCCAGGACCCGGTGTGTTAAAATTATATATTGAGTTATATAATTGTTTGGCTTGGTAGGTTACCGAACTTTACTGTAGAGGGTACAATCCCCTCCTTGTATGCCTCTCTCTTTCTATTCCAACTCTCTTTTCTCTCCTCAACTTTTCTCCTTCCTAAACCTCATGCCACTCCATGGCTCCTCCTAGCTAAACCTCATGCCTTTCCTAGCTTCCTAGCTTAGCTAGCCTTCTAACACGGTGGTACCCTCTACCCCGAACATCGAGACACCCGTGCTCCGGTCCCAGAAATTTGCTGAAGACATTATCGTACAGGCATCAGGAAAGCCAACTTGGTCGCCAGCCGACAAGCCGATCGCCATCGACGTGACGTCACTTACAAAGTGGGAGATCTCGTTCTCCTCGACACTTGCAATTTGCGGCTGCCGATCCCGAGCAAACTCCGCCCCAGATTCTGCGGACCCTTTCAAGTGACGAATACAGTGGCGGAATAAATTGTCCACATGTTCAGCCTTTTTTGGCATTTTGATGAGTGAGCGGCGTAAACATTAAGCCTTAATGTATGGTGTGCATACACGCTGAGAAGATCAGTTAGAGCACTCACTCGAGTTGCCAAACACCAAAGTAGTGCCACACATGGTCCTTAAACACCTAAGCATAGCATAGGATAACATCCGGACAATTTGTACCGAATTCAGGTAGCATACTAGATTCTACGAAAACTAGTACCTAGTCCAGCGTCCCTTTGCCCGAATCACTGCCTTGATCCTCCTCGGCAGGCTGTCGATCAGGTTTGCACACACCTCCGCCGGTATCTTGTCCCATTCCTCCTGCACCCTCTCCCACAGCTCCAGCATTCCACTTGGCGGCTTTTCGTACTTCCCCAGCTGCCTTTTCACGTGTGCCCACAGGTGCTCAATCGGGTTAAGGTCCGGGGAGCACGACGGCCATTCCAACACCGCGTACTCCTGCTCCCCAAGCCAGTCTTGGACCCGACGAGACCTGTGCTTGGGATCATTGTCGTGCTGGAAAATGACCTATGAGGGGGAAAGCTTGAAAAAATCGATGGTCTATTTGAGCTCATCTTGCACGATGCTGCGATACAGCGGCCCATCCATCCTGCCATCTATCTTGCACATGAAACCCGCCCCCTCATACGTCATGCAACCCCACACCATCACAGAACCACCCCCATGCTTAACTGTCGGTTGGACTTGATGGCTCCGAAGGCTGGTGCCCTCGCAAATCCAGGCGTACGCACGTCCGTCGGAGCAGTAGCGGTTTATCTTTGTCTCGTCATACCAAATCACCCGCTTCCAGTCCTCCAGCGTCCAGTCGGCATGCGACCGCGCGAAATCGAGACGATCTCGGATGTTTTTCGGTGAGAGCCTGGGTTTCTTGGGCTGATGCACGGCGATCAGCCCCGCGGATCGTAATGAGTTCCTGACCGTCTTCGAGTCTACGGCGAGATCGTGCTTCTCCAACAACATATTTGCTGCGTCTACAGAGCTTTTCGCCTCGCCGCTTGTAATCGCGCGTATTATTCCGCGCTGGAGACGGGTAGTGATTAAGCGGGGGCGGCCGGCCGAAGGCATCGTAGGTCGCACTGTCAACTTATACATATTAGCTATGTAGAAGTTATAGGCTAGACTGAGGTATGCTTTTAGTGAGTACAACCAACCAGTACTTGTTCTAGGTTTCCACTTCTAGTTATTCATTCAGTTATTACTTCAGCAACATGGTATCACGCGTAGGTTAGCATCCCCCACCTACCGCTTCCGCCTGTACCCTAGCTAGTCCCCGCCGCGCCCCCCCCCCCCCCCCCCCCCCCCTTGGAGCCCCGTCACGCCTCCTAGCCCCATCGCGCCCCTCCTGGGCCCCGTCGCGCCTACTGGCCCCGTCGCGCCCCTCCTGGGCCACGTCGCGCCTCCTAGCCCTGTCGCGCCCCTCCTGGGCCCCGTCGCGCCTCCTAGCCCCGTCGCGCCTCCTAGCCCCGTCGCGCCCCTCCTGGGCCCCGTCGCGCCTCCTAGCCCCGTCGCGCCCCTCCTGGGCCCCGTCGCGCCTCCTAGCCCCGTCGCGCCCCTCCTGGGCCCCATTGTGCCTTTAGCCCCGTCGCGCCTCCTAGCCCCGTCACGCCCCTCCTGGGCCCCGTCGCGCCTCCTAGCACCCCTCCTGGGCCCCGTCGCGCCTCCTAGCACCCCTCCTGGGCCCCGTCGCGCCTCCTAGCCCTGTCGCGCCCCTCCTGGGCCCTGTCGCGCCCTGCCTGGCCCCGTCGCGCCCGCTAGGCCCCGTCGAGCCCTGCCTGGCCCCGTCGCGCCCGCCTGGTCCCGTCGCGCCCTGCCTAGCCCCGTCGCGCCTGCCTGGCCCCTCCGCGCCTACCTGGCCCGGCCGCGCCTGCCTGGCCCCGCCGCGCCTGCCTGGCCCCGCTGCGCCTGCCTGGCCCCGTCGCGCCTGCCTAGCCCCGACGCGCCTGCCTGGCCTCGCCGCGCCTGCCTGGCCCCGCCGCGCCTGCCTGGCCCCGCCTCGCCTCCCTGGCCCCGCCGCGCCTGCCTGGCTCCTCCGCGCCTGCCTGGCCTCGCCGCGCCTGCCTGGCCTTGCCGCGCCTGCCTGGCCCCACCGCGCCTGCCTGGCCCCGCCGCGCCTGCCTGGCCCCGCCGCGCCTGCCTGGCCCCACCACGCCTGCCTGGCCCCTCCGTGCCTGCCTGGCTCCGCCGCGCCTGCCTGGCCCCGCCGCGCCTGCCTGGCCCCGCCGCGCCCCCCTGGCCCCGCCGCGCCTGCCTGGCCCCGCCGCGCCTGCGTGGCCCCGCCGCGCCTGCCTGGCCCCGCCACGCCTGCCTAGCCCCTCCGCGCGTGCCTGGCTCCGCCGCGTCTGCCTGGCCTCTCCCACTGCCCGCCCGGCCCATCTTCATGCCTGCTCGTCCTGCGTGCCCTAGAGACTCGCTATCGCACTGCCAGCACTGCTGCCCAGCTCACTGCGCTCCCCCCCCCTTTCTGCATGACGCTCTATTTTATCGCCATGCGCCTGCCAGACCGCCTCGCTAGTGCTCGCGATCACTTCCTTAGCCAGCACCCGGGTGACCTCACCCTCACCGCCTTTGTCGACACCCTCACCGAGATCGAGACTCGTCAGCGCACTATCGCTCAGTCGAGCGGTGCGCCGGCAGTCTCTATCATTCACGGCTGTGCCCCCTCCCAGTGCACGTTCACTGACGTTTCGGCTGCGGTCGCCACGGCGACACCTCTCACCGAGACGGCTGCTGCGATCCACCCGCAGCAGCGCTCGCGCCGCGGTGGCCGTGGTCGCCAGGGAGGTAGGAAATGTCCTTATCGACCGTCGAGGAGTAAATTTCAACCCCACTTTCCGGTTTGTGTCACAATCGCGCCAAGCAAGAAACGGTTGAAGCAGAACTCGAAAACCTTGTAACGGAATGGCAAAAAACGGGTGTTACTATTTTCGAAACATGTGTGGCATAGCGATACGTTTCAAAGTGTTAAACATCCGGGCAATTTATTCCGCCACTGTATGGTGACACCTGTCACTGCTCACCTTCGACTCCCAGCTGACTGGCGTTACCATACGGCTTTCCACGTTGGCCTGTTACGGCCCTACGTTCCTAGTTCGTCCGAATTGACACGCCAACGTGGGATACCACAGCTGACGCCACTGCAGGAACCGACGACCGAGCCTTTGAAAATTCTCGGCCATCGAGTCACGACGCAGCTGAACCGTCGGATGGTTGATTTTCTCGTCCGCTGGCGCGATCACACGTCCGAAGATGACAGCTGGGTGCCGCTCTCTGAACTAGAATCACATCCGATTCTAACAGCGTATTATCAGCGTCGGAATGTTTCCGATGCCCGCAGTCTCGTTTAGGAGGGGGGGGTAGTGTAAGGAATTTCCATTCCTTACTGACTCGTCACGTTCAACCTCGTTTATCGGGCCCAACCCTTTACCGAGTCGCGTCCGGCACTCTCGCCACATTGCCGAACCTACCCACGTTCCGAGGTTATCGCCCTAGTACGCCAACTCCTATATAACCTCGTGCCTTCATTGCAATAGGACATTGGATTCTCACGTTAACATTGACACTTCCTATATCATAACATTGGCCCTCACTCCACACACCCCCTCCCTGCGACAAATCCGCCTCCACTCCATCGCCCACCTTTCCCTCCCAGGATCAAGAACTTCCACCATCAAGCAGTTTCTAGACTAGCTCGCCCAGGCATCTAGACACACTAGATCTATGCTATTTTTCTAGAACACCGACTGTAGAAACCCTCGTGGCACGGCGAATACTCGCGCCAAAGGCAGTGCACGCGCCCTCCCGCCTCACTCACGCCCTGGAGCCGCGTCGTCTGGCGAAAAAATCGCCCGTAGCATGCGATTTCACGCCGTACCATCCGCCCACCCTTCCCGTCGCGACCAACCCTCCTGCTGCTTGCGCTGGCCGCTGCCCGTGCTGCCCGCTGCTCGCGCTGCTCGCTCTCGCACTGCCCGCTTCCGCTGGCCGCTGTCCCCTGCTCGCGCTACCCGCTGCCGCCCGCTGCTCGCGCTGCCCACTGCCCGCTGCTCGCCGCCCGCTTCGCGTCGCCCGCTGCTCGCCGCCCGCTGCGCGCTTCCCGCTGCTCGCCGCCCGCTGCACGCCGCACGCTGCTTGCCGCCTGCTGCCCGCCGCCCGCTGCTCGTCGCCTGCTGATCGCCTGCTGCCTGCCCGCTCGCGCATGCGCGCAGCCGCCGGCGCAGCAGCCGCAGCCGCAGCTGCAGCTGCAACCGCCGGCGCCGCCACCGCAGCCGCCAGGGCAGTCGCCGCCGCAGCCGCCGCCGCCGCCGCCGCCGCCGCCGCCAGAGCAGTCGCCGCCGCAGTCGCAGATAGAGCCGCAGCCGTCACCGCAGCCTCCGTCGCAGCCACCCGCGCTGCTGCCGCCGCCGCCAGCACAGCCCCCGCCAGCGCCACCGCCCGCCCCGCAGCCGCAGCCTCCAGCGCCGCCGCTGCCAAGAGTGGGGTGGGGAGGGGATAATAGAGGAATGGGGGGGGGGGCGGGAGGGGGATTGGGAGAGGAGGGCAGGTGGAAGGGAAGAGGACGGGAGGGGGAAGGGAAGAGGACCTCAGGAGGGTGGGGAGAGGATGGAGGGGGATGGTAAGAGGACAGGAGGGGGGTGGGGAGAGGATGGGAGGGGGATGGGGAGAGGAGTGGAGGGGGAAGGGGAGAGGACGTCAGAGGGGTGGGGAGAGGACGGGAGGGGGATGGGGAGAGAACAAGAGGGGGATGGAGAGAGAACAGGAAGGGGAAGGGGAGTGGACCTCAGGGGGATGGGGAGAGGACAAGAGGGGGATGAGGCGAGGACAGGAGGGGGATGGGGAGAGGAAAGGAGGGGGACAGGGAGAGGAAAATAGGGGGACGGGGAGAGGACAAGAGGGGGATGGGGAGAGAACGAGAGAGGGATGGGGAGAGAAGAAGAGGGGGACAGGGAGAGGATGGGAGCGGGGTGAGGCGAGGACAAGAGGGGGACGAGGAGAGGGCAAGAGGGGGATGGGGAGAGGACCTCAGGGGGGTGGGGAGTTTGCGAGACGAAGATGGGGAGAGGACGGGAGGGGGATGGAGAGGACAGGGGAGGGATGGGGAGAGGACAATAGGGGGGTGGCCAAGAAGGTATAAGGCTGGAAGAAAGCGGGTGGGGGAAGGAGAGTGAGAGGAGGGATAGCAGGGAGAGGAGATAGGATGATTGTGTGGTAGAGAGATAGGGGGGAAAGGGGGGAAAGGGAGAGAGGCGGAGGGGGAAAGGGAGAGAGTAGGAGGTGGCTAGGGAGAGGCGGGCAAGGGGGGGGGGGGGGGGGGGGGGGGAGACGAGAGTGGAGGGAGAGAACGAGAGCCCTCAATGCCCCCGCTCTAGGACACATCCGACACCCCAACCATTGCCCATCCCCATCTGCCCCACGCGACCCCCGTCTCACTCCCCCCACTTCTCTGCCCATCCCCCTCTTGCCCCTCACGCCCCACTCCCCTTCCCCCCCCAGACTGCCCATCCCATGCTACTGGTCACTGCCCTTCTCTCACTGCCCCCCTTCTCTTGCCCCCCCACTCTTGTTACCCTTCTCATGTACTCAGCCCCCATGCCCACCCTCCTCTGTGCGTCGCCTCTCCCACCCCATCCCCTTCTTCCCTGCCCATCCCAGTCTTGTCCTTCCACCCCAATTCTTCTCAAGCTTCCCCTTTATGCACACCCCCCTTGCCCTTCTGTCGCCCTGCTCTCCCCCCCCCCCCCCATTCAGGCGTGGAAGGGATGGTTGTTCTTTCTCCAAGCTGTGGTGCAGCCAGTCAAAAACAAGACCCCAGCACAAATTTTGGGGCTGCGATTCTGGCGATAGGAAATAGTGTGGGAGGGTAAGGGATGAGGCTTGCTACAGAGCAAAACTCTGCTGGGTTGGTGTGAAGAGAGGATGTTGGTAGTAGGAAAGTGGTGTACTTGTATGGATTGCAGCGCCACAATGCATTGGCCTGTCATTATTGATGGTGGTGGTGTGTGCTGGCAGACACAAAGGTACCATCAAAGAGCCATGGTTATACATTTGCAGGCTATTGGCGACAGTAGCTGAATGAAGTATAATTCACTATACAATCTACAACATTGTGTACTATTTTAGTTTAGGCCCCATTATAGATATTCTCCCCTTCAACTCCAACTTTCTCCCGTGCTGCCTTGTCATGGCCTACTCCTACCATCCATTCACTGGCCACGTGGCAATGCCTCATAATCATCCAATGTAGATGGCCCCACTGGCCACGGGGCAGATAGCTATCGTGAGCACGCAGGCACGGTTGGGGGAGGGGAGCAGAGGGACAGAGAGCATAGGAGAGGGGGAGAGAGCAGGAGGGAGGTTCTGGGAGCATGGGAGAAGGGCAGTGAGCATGGGTGACAGGGACAGGGCAGGGGAGAGGCGGAGAGAGCATAGCTGTGGGTGTTAGTGAGCAGGAGAGGGATGGGGAAGCATGGGAGGGGGCTTCAACAGGCAGGGAGAGAGTGTGAGAGCAAAAGGAAGGGATGGATGTGAGGGCACGAGCAAGAGAGCACGGCATGGGGAAACGATGCCGACTTAGACCATGGACCGGGGCAGGGCTCCAGACGTCCATGTGCAGTGTCTGTAGCGGTGTTGTGGTAGAAGGAAACGAGGAGGATTGAGGGGCGACGCGCTGCCAGTCCTCGACGCAGGAGGTGCACAGTGGCGCGACCAACACAGGCAAGGCGGGGAGCGATGCAGGGAGACCAATGACTAGACCATGCAGGGACAGGTGCCTAAGACGCTGGAGTGCAGGGTGACCTAAGCGATGGTGCCACAGAAGGGTCGGGTGGGTGAGTGAGCGACAGGAAAAGGACGCGACGACCTCAGCAAATGCAGCAACTAACGGTGACTCATTGTATAGGGAGAAGAGACCAGACCCTGGGTCACACTCAAAGGTGGTCAAGTGGCAACTGGTGGCTGTGTATGTGCAAGTTGCGTGGCGCTCACGGCCAGGGAACGTAGTGTTGACGCCTCGGTCTTGGAGGTGACCGACACCCACTAAAGTTCGTAAAAATGAGGGGATGTGCAGACCAGAGAGGGAGCCGGAGGGGACAGCTGGACAAGGGAGTGTGGTGGTGCTGCGGGCGACAACTGTGGCTGAGGAGTCTGCAAGTGCGACGCGAAAATGTGCAGGAAGCGGTGTCAGTGCACTGCTGTTTCGAAAGAAGCAACGTGACGCGCCAGAGTCTAGGATGAAAGAGAGGGTCATCGCAGGAGGGGCAGGGGAGGAGCCTAGGGGACACGAAGTAGAGGCTCCTACACTAGACATAGTGGTGGGGCCTAGACCTCTAGGCCCCAAGGCCCCCGGTCCTCCAGAGAAACCACACTGGCCCCAGGGCAGTGACCGCCCCGAGGCCTCACCTCCAGAGACTCCATCGCACCCAGCACCCCCAAGACCCCACTGCAGCTGCTGCCGCTGCTGCTGCTACGGCTGCAACGCTGGCCAAAGAGCCCAAAAGCAGATGTCGAGATCGCGAAGCCAAAAGCCAAGGAGAGAACTAATGTGATCCTCTAGGAGCGTGCAGTCTAGGTGTGGGCTCACCGACTGTAGATAGTGAGTGAGCAACTGGAGAGCGGAGGGAAGTTTCCGGCGGTCTGGCCGAGGGATTGACCCTAACGAGGCTATCATACCGAGAGGAGAGGCGTCGAGGAACTCTACAAACGAGATGGAGACTAGTGGGAGGCACTAGGTGCTACAAGAGAACTAACTGAGGTAGTAGCAGTGGCGGCTGTGGCCGGAGCAGTGGCAGCGAGTAGGAGGCTAGTAGCACCAGCGACTAGCGGTAGGCTGACGGTAGCTGGAGCTAGTGACAGTAAGTCGGCAGTGGCGGCTAGCTGGCGGTGGGCTGGTAGCAAGAGGCGGCAAGCTTGGATCGGGTGGACAGTGGCTTGTGAGCGGCTGGCAGGAGGTTAGGAGCTGCTAGGAGGTTTAGGGAGCAAACGAGGAGGAAGTATGCGCGAGAGGAGCTACTAGGAGCACAACGTCGAGGAGCTAGCTAGGAGTCACTAGGACTAGTGGCATAGGGCGAATGACAGTCCACAGGGCACAGGGACTTACGAGGCTGGCGATCGACTGCCGCTGGCAGCTGGGTGCGAGTGGTGGCAACCAGCGGTTGACGGCTGGGGGTCGGCGGCTGGTCACCGGTGGCAGCTAGAGCCGGCGGTCGGCTGCTGGCAGCTGGCGACTGGTGCTGGTGGGCAGACTGCTGGAGGCCGAAGCTTACGGTTGGCAACAGCAGTGGCGACAGGAGCGGCAATGGCGGCTGCAGAGGCAGCGGCGGGAGCGGCAGCTGCAAGGGCAGCGGTGGTAGTGGTGGCTGCAAGGGCAGCGGTAGCAGTGGCGGCTGCAGGGGCAGCGGCGGCAGTGGCGGCTGCAAGGGCAGCGATGGCAGCGGTAGCCGCGGCAGCTGCACGGGCAGTGGCGGCAGTAACAGTTGCAAGGGCAGCGGCGGCAAAGGCAGCTACAAGGGCAGCTGTGGCAGTGGCGGCTGCAAGGGCAGCGGCGGCAGCGGCAGCTGCAAGGGCAGTAGCGGCAGTGGCGGCTGCAAGGGCAGCGGCGGCAGGGACGACAGCGACAGCTGCAAGGTGCTGCTGGCGGCGACCTGGCAGGTGTTAAACTAAATACGCTAGGCGGCCATTAAAGTAGGCGAGAGGGTTTAGGAAGGGACAAAAAGTTACGAGAGAAAAGAGTTCGAGATTAGAAGAGAGAGGGATACAAGGAGGGGGTTATACCCTCTACCGTAGGTTTCAGTAACACCTACCAAGCCTACAATTATATATAAGATATAATTTATCACACCCCCTAGGCTTGGTAGTCTCAAGCCCACCCAACACCCAACACCCCCAAGCCTGTGCACCCCCCATGTTTTGCAGCATGAGAGGCTGCTATCCCTCGTGCGAGACGGTTCCACCCCCGGCGAGTGGCGGCAACGGCGTGAGCGGTGGCAGTGGCGGCGGCAGCGTCAACGACGGGCGGCGGCGACGGCGGCACGGCGGTGGCAGCGGCGATGGCGGCACGGCGGTGGCGGCGGTAGCGTTGACGATGGCGGCAGCGACGGCGGTGGCAACGGTGAAACTCACGACGCCCGACGGCATGGCACGGCCCGGCGACGACCGGAACTCAACATCTGCGGACGCGCACTGTTTGCGTGTACGCGCTGTGGCGAGCCCCTGTAAGGAATCGTAATTCCTTACACAGACCACCTGTCGCACAAAACAAACTTCGTAACCCAGTTTGAGCTCTAAGGGGGGGAAATTGTCAGGGGGGGCTTCTCAAAGATCATGCAACGGCCGTGCGACGCACTCTACCCTCCCAGCAGAACCACATCTCCCCGCCACGCCAAGATGCAAAGCACATTGGAATTTATTCTATGCTCGCGATCCATGGCTCCATGCGCACAATCTTCGCTTCCACGCACAGCGCGATGCCACCAATTTCGTAGTTTGTTTGAATAGTGCGGCTGAATAGCGGGTGAGATGGCCTTCCCCAAACTTACGGCGTAATGTTACCAAATATATTTATATAGATTAGCTTGGTCATATTTGTTTCTTGCCTAGCTTGTTTCGTTCTTAGCGAGTACAGCCCTAGTTTTTGTATCTCTCCACATTTTCCATTTGTCCATTCATTCTCTCAATAACCTAACATGATATAAAGCTAGGTAGTTTCCGCATCTCACGCTTCCGCTAGTGTATCGATTTTTTTTTCCGCACCTCCTGCTCTCAAATCCCCCCCTCCCCCCCCCCACCCCCAACCCCCCTTAGCGCTCGCTCGTTTTTCGTACGCCCACCAGCCGACCAACCAGCTAACTCGCTCCCTCCCTCGCTAGTAGCTAGCCGCCAGCCTGTCGTTTCGCCCTTAGCCTCCTATCTCGCTTCTGCTAGTCGCCATCAGCCCCTGCTCGCCTCTTACGTGTCTCGCTAGTCAGCTAACCGCCAGCAGACCTCGCCAGCTCGTCGCCAGCAGATCTCGCCAGCTCGCCGCCAGCAGATCTTGCCAGCGCGCCACCAGCAGAGCTCGCCAGCGTGCCGCCAGCAGAGCTCGCCAGCTCGCCACCCGCAAAGCTCGCCAGGACGCCGCCAACTGAGCCAGCCAGCTCTCCAGCACA
The DNA here is from genome assembly GCA_027943415.1 of Closterium sp. NIES-67. Taxonomy (NCBI): domain Eukaryota; kingdom Viridiplantae; phylum Streptophyta; class Zygnematophyceae; order Desmidiales; family Closteriaceae; genus Closterium; species Closterium sp. NIES-67. Next base: position 163,406 of record BQMB01002151.1, read on the forward strand.
CTCGCCGGCTTGCTTGCACTAGCTGCTGCCCTTGCAGCCGCCACTGACGCCGCTGCCCTTGCAGCTGCTGCTGTCGCCACTGCCCTTGCACAGCTCGCCGCCGGCAACACCTGCCTGCTCGCCACTTGAAGCGCTAGCCTGCTCGCCGCCAGCAGTGCCTGCTGTTAAATTATATCTTATATATAATTGTAGGCTTGGTAGGTGTTACCGAAACCTATTGTAGAGGGTATAAACCCCTCCTTGTATCCCTCTCTCTTCTAATCTCGAACTCTTTTCTTTCGTAACTTTTGTCCCTTCCTATACCCTCTCGCCTACTTTCATGGCCGCCTAGCGTATTGAGTTTAACATGGTACCAGAGCAGGTTGCCCCTTACGGGACTGCTCCCCACGCTTCCGCCGCATACTCGCTCTTCTTTCGTCCCTTCCGTGCCGCCGAGGCAGCCGTGCCGAGCTGCCATGGCGGCTTCGTGGTGCTCCCGTCGCAGCCCGACACGCTTCCGTGCCGAGCTGCCACGCCGTGGCGACGTTGCCGTGCTGCCGTGGCAGCGTCGACGTGCCGCCGCGGCATCGACGCCGCGCTATGGCGGCGTCGTCATGCTTCTGTGGCGGCGTCGACGGGCGGCTGCTGGCCGCACGTCGTTTTAGGCGCCACTAGCTCACCCGCACATCAGCATCTAAGTATGCCTGAGCAGTAGTGAGGGACCTAAAGCGAGGACGCTCGGATGGGGGAAGGGCGTTGCTAATGGCAAGCTGGGCAACAGCATCGCGAGAAAGCCAGACAGAGCGCGCACGGGCAGTGGCAGCAGTAGCCTCACGCTCAGTGGGTGTGGGGTCAGCGGGCAGAATAGCAGGGGGGTCAGGCTCGGCCCTTGGTTATCACGCCAAACCAACCCCTGTCGACCTTTTCGGCCCCAACTTGACCCCGAGTCGCCCCGAACCCGTTTTGACCCCATCACCCTCGGACTATCGAGCCCTTGACTGGTCCAACCCTCGACATTCATCCTGGTCAACTCGCACTATATAAGCCATAGATCTCATTTGGATATGACATTTGTAATCACGTTCCCCTATAGTATTATGCGCTATACTCTGAGATATAATTCATAACAGTTGGTATCATAGCTACGTTCCTGCCTAGTAGGCTTCTGGTAGGGGAGCAGACCCTATCGGGGAAGCGGGCGGAAGGATGCTGATGGCGAGCGGACGTCGCGGAAATTAATTGCGCGGACATTGCCGATGCCATCAGATCCTGTCCGATGGACGGCTCGGATTGGCTGGTCCTCCCCTTCCTTGGTCGTAAACGGAATTATTTCCCGTCGAAGAGTGGACGACGTTTTCGCCGTGTTTTTCGGGTATGTTCCTTACAGCTTTCGTAATTTTCGGGTGTTCGGACGGAGTCTTCGGATCCGCTTTCGAAAAAAGCGAAGGTTTTGTCATGAGGAGACAAGTGCACGGGAGTCCTCAGGCGGCCGGGAGTTGGTCGTCAGGAGCGCGCGGGGTGGCAAAAATGGCGGGCTGTACGACGATGTACGTATGGCACACCATGCAGCGGCAGGGTGAACTGTAGCTGTGTCGCGGGTCCCGGCGTTTCCGGCAGGCTAGTTGCAGGCGATAGACGGTACTTCAAAGCTATTTCGACAATGGGTGGATCCGACAATTTCGGAACGACACGATCGCACGAAGACATGTGGGTGTGCAGTTGTGTGGGAGCAGATGAGATTAATGACCTCGGCGCTATACACCACGACGACCATCTGGAGGTGATGACGTTGTGCTGGAGTGAGTGTACTCAGCGAGGGCGACTTCTCGCGTGGGGAGGAGTTTTTCGTGGACCAGCGATTCATACCCCCGCGATCAACGGAAACAAAGGCCACCACCCTTGGATGTGTATTAAGTGTTTTTCCACTGATCGCCGAAAGCGTTAACTGCAAGGAGTTGAAGCAGTGGGAGAAGAACGACGAGAGTACTGGAGCAGATGGGTTCGCGGCGTTCGGGCCGGTGCTCGCTCAGCTACGTCACCCGAAAATCACCATCCCCACCAAGTAGCAGTGTCTACTTATAAATCGACAGCTTCTGGCTGAATAAGGGGGGTGAACCTGCGAACTACACTGTGCTGATGGAGTGTCCCCGAAATTTTCGAAGTTACTGTTGCAGTAGAGCTGATGATTTTTACCTGGTGCAACAGACGGAGGTTCCGACTTTTGCGGGTGTAGTTTGACGAGTTTCCGACGGAGGAGGGAGCTGTCTAGCGGTCAATAGGCGAGCTCGTTAAAGCTCCTCTGACTAGAAGCATGCACACTCCTATCTCTGCGGATTCTCCTAGTTGTTAAGCAGCAGCGAAGCGGTTTTGGGTAACCTGCAGCAGCCGCGAGATGGGTGAACGTCTGCACGGCCAGGTGGACAGGGGTACCAGAGTATTTTAGAGTTGGGTGACAGCCGGGTGGAGATCGACGGCGTGTGATGCGCATTGACCCTGATCGACGACCAAAACATCATGCCGAGGCGGTGGACTCCGGTAAAGCCTAAGATAAAGGGTGTCGTTCATGCGTACAGCTGGTGGAGAAACCGTGGGGGCACTGCTAAAGGACGCCGTGGCGGCTGGGCATTTTTACGGTTAGTTGTGAAGTGGAGTTACGGTATTGACTAAGTATCGAGTGGTTCCGACATTTTCGGTGAGTTTGTGGCGCAGTTTGCGCGTTTACAGCTGGAGTTGTGCCCGCTATCTTCAGGGGTACGAGCAACATCGACCGATATTCTCTGAATATTTTCGAATGCATAGAGGAGGAGAAGCGCAACAGCAGTTTCGGCTCTTCCCGAAATTTTCGGCGTGTACGGACAAAGAAGCTGATGCAACTGGCGTTATTCGACCCCATGTTTCTTTGAGGTTTTTCACTGGAGCGGGATTCGTATCGGTTACTCTCCATAGTCATCGTCGTCAGCCTCTTGTCATCACCCGGTACCACCTCCATCGCCAATTGGCCTGATTCGCCAGACCGTGTGAACACGACCCCGACTCGCCATCTGAATTAAAAACAGCAGTATTGGATTAACAGGCAATTTTGCAGCAGTACTGTGGAGCTGTGTTGGGGCCTGCTCGCACGTTGTGTTTGAATTCTGAAGATTTTTTGAGTTCATCTGGGATACTTCTGGGGCCATAATTGCGGAATTTCACGACCATTAGAGCGGTTTACCCTGAGGCGGCATTTCACATTTGGAGCATCTTTGGGAACGATAGCGGTTGGAGTTTTGCAGCGGCATCTTGGAAGATGAGTTATGGGATTTTTAGCAGCAGTGTGGGATTTTTTCGACTACCTGGAGCATTGGGTTTCCTGGAGTTCTACCTGGGAAATTGGGAGCTGTTTTCTCTTTCAAGGGGGGGAGAACTGCAGCTGTGCTGCAATTTTTCGTCAGACCTTGCAGCGTGTTCCATTAACAATTTTCGACCGACATTTGTTACCGTTACGCTTTCGCACCTGATTTCGTCACTTCGTTGATGGAGTTCGCTGACTTTCGTGGGACACGGACGCGTGCTATCGCATGTGACACGAACGACCTCGCGCGAGATAAACATGTCATTCATTTTCATCGACCATCACGTTATTCGCCCGTCATCATTTCAAGAAATTCGGCTGCCATGCGCCATCATCAATCGACGGTTTCACTGTTCATTGTCTTCCGCTGGAGTATTTACCCTTGCCCGTTCGGTCACAAGAAGAACTCGACCATATTCGACGATTGAGATTAAAAGCGATCGTTTCGACGCTTTGTGACCATCGCGTTCAGTTCGACCTCAAGACCTCGTTAGGCCGGCATAATCATTACGCTCGTCACAGGGCTGAAGACTTACAGTCACTTCGGGGATTACCGTAATCCCCCGGATATAACACCCGCTGAAATTAAGCACCCCCTGGTGTTATATCCGGGGAGGGTGTTCTATTGAAGAATCCGCAATTATACACCCTCTTTTTGAGGGTTCCAGGAGAGCACCCCCCCCCATTACATTCGAACCCTTCTACCCCTAACAATGCTGAGGGTAGAAGTGAAACAACCTTTTCGGCCCCAACTTGACCCCGAGTCGCCCCAAACCCCTTTTTTTACCCCGCCACCCTCGGACTATCGAGCCCTTGACTGGTCCAACCCTCGACATTCAAGCTGGTCAACTCGCACTGTATAAGCCCTAGGTCTCATTTGGATAGGACATTTATAATCACGTTCCCCTTTAGTATTCTGCGCTATTACTCTTTGTTATAATTCATAACAGTCGGTTTCACCACTCTTGTTCAAAACCCTTAGAACCTTGAAGTTATTACCTATGTTCTCTCGCTAGATAACGAGAGCCTCTTGCTTTTCCAACTTCATTGGGGGCTTTGTTATAGAGTGTATCTGGAATTTCCTCTTATCCGTTCACGTCAGAGAACCCACACTGCTGTCTCCCACGAATAGGCGAAAGGGCCCCCTTCCTCGCCAATCACTGAAACGCCAAGAGCGCGACGATGTGCGACATGGCCACCGATGCTTGTCGGTTTCGCCACGCCACCCAGAATTCCCAACATTTCCGAGCCGCATGTGCTGGCTTGACGGGCGACCAGAGCGCGGTTCGATATGAAATTTCTGCATTGAGATTTGGGGCCCAATAGCAGCATAGAAGCAGCAGCCAGAAAATCAAGTTCCTGCAGCCCCAAGAGCAATCAACCAACCACGACTCCAGGAAAAGGTTGCCCTGGATAGTTTCCTCCTTGCTCTCCCCACTTCTCATCTCATACCCTCCCAGACCCAGACCCGCGAGTTTCGTTCTCCCCGAAGAGTCACCCAGCACACTCTAAAACGCACACTTTCTCCCAGGGTAGCGATTTGGCCAACTCGATCCAACTCGCACTTTCCAAGCCAAGCGCCGCCGACAGCGAACGCTAGTCGCGGATAGGTGGTCGACATGTCTTGGTGGAAGCGAGGGGACGGGATGCTAGAGCGTAAACTTTAGCGGAACCCTGGGCGTCGTGTTGCTGTGCGTCACCAGGGAACGGACAGGCGGTCGACATGACTTAGTGCCACTAAGACATGTCTCAGTGGAAGCGAAGGGACGGGGAGTTAGAGTGTAGGCTTTCGCGGAACCCTGGGCGTCCCATTGCTGTAGATGCGCTAGCGTAGGGGCTTTGGGCACCATTGCTTAGCGTAGGCGCGTATACTCCTACCCGTAAGGACACGTCGGTTTGCTGATGGCAACAGTGTTAGTTTACCCGTGGGTGCTGGGGCGAGTTTTTGGTAGCCCTAGTGTTCGGCGCTGAGTGTTGAAGCTCTTAGTTCGTTGACTTAGCGCGCGTAGATGTCTCAAAACTGTTCGGGGGTGCCGACCCCTAGCTTCACCACACCGTGTGATGCCAAACGCTAGCTTCACCACACCGTGTGATGCCTAACGCTAGCTTCACCGCAGCGTTTGATACCTTCAAGCCTGGGCAATCGCGAGTTGAAGTACTCAGATAATCTCAAATGATTATGGGCGCAAAGTGCAATGCAACGGGTAGGCTCATAACCGCCGTCCGCACATTTTAGCCAGCATTCGAATTTTACGCTCCACGAAAACGGATAGGCGAATATCCGCCGTAGATTTTAGGCTGCAGATAGGGCATCAACTATCGTGCTCGAGTCTAACTTCGAAGAGCAGTTTCGCTAAGCCGTTAGGATTAGAATCACTTCGCTGTAGCTATTTTTTAGGCGCCTCAAAAATAGCTTGTCACGCCTCAAGCATCGAACGAATTAGACATCCTTAGAGCAAGCTGGTGAAGTCTGGCTAGAGGATCTCTAATTTACTGGTTTAAAGACTCTAGCCTTTGGGCGGACCTGTGTAATCGGCGCGCTTCGCAGCATCATACATTACGGTCTCAACTAAACAATGGCGATAGATGCAGTGTTCCGCTCGCCACTCTCCGTCTCGCCATACAGCAAGAGGACTGCCGATAGTAGTAGTGGTTGTCGTATGGATAGCAGCGGCAGCTTATACTCGCGCAGTGTCCTTGTAGCGAAACTGCTTATAACGGGTGAGAATGACGAGGGGAGGAGCTTCAGGAGGCGCGGGGAAGGCGTGGCGCGGAGCAGGAAGTGCAGAGTCTTTCACGGCTTGGCGCCGCTTGCCCTCGTTATAGTCGTCTCGATGAGCTTTGTAGTGCCCGCTGCTCCACTCGCGCTGAAACAGAACCCACGTACGTTTCCACTCCCTCTCGCGCTGACGCGAGTTTCCCTTCGTTTTTGAGAAAATTCAAAAACAAAACTGCTTGAGAGTTCCCTCGCATCATCCTCAACTGCTTGCAAATCCCTATGCTGCTCCTTGCTTGCTCTATGTGTTAACAATGGATGCTACATTTACCGCCCTTTCGACGGGCCATTGCTTTCCTTCCCCACCCGTCCCCTTGGACGGGCGTACCCTTGACCTCGCACCGCCTCTGAAGCTCGTGCCATTCCTTTATGAAGCCCGTTGTGTAATCCACATATCGTTCCAAAAAGCATCCTCGTTACAGGCGGGCTTTCCTACCTTTTCTTTTCTTACAGGCGTGTGTGACTATGCGACGGGGAGCTGGGTACCCGCTCCGATGGGGTTCCCTCGTTACAGCGGCGTCAATTCGACGAGGCGCTACCAGTGCAAATACATGCGCGCGCTTTGGAATTGCGACGGCACGGGCAGACCGGATTATATCTACCGCTCGTACCGCTGGCAGCCGCAGGGGTGTAATCTCACCTACATCAACCCGTGGGGATTCCTGCGACTCATGCGAAACAAGGTGAGCGACGTGGGAACGAAACATACGAAATTGGTAATCGGCTCGTACCAGTGGCATCCGCAGGGGTGTAATCTCACCTACATCAACCCGTGGGGCTTCCTGCGACTCATGCGAAACAAGGTGAGCGAAGAGTTTCGCAGCCAAAGGTTGCATCGTGAACCCATCTAGCTTGTTGTCTAGAATGCATGGTTCGTTACACAGTAAACCCCCCCCCCTCCAACCCCGCCACCGCCTCTCCGCCATTCCCCCCCACCCCTTCCCCCCCCCCTCCCCTCCCCCCCTCCCTCCCCTCCCCCCCCTCCTTCCCCTCCCCTCCCCCCCCCCGCCCCCCCGCCTCCCTCCTCTACACCCACCCCCCTCGTCGTTTCGCCGTTTCTTGCGGGCGGCGCTGCTGCTACAGTACATCCGTGATCATCACACTTTTTTTTCTTTTTTTTTAATGTGTTTGTTTGCCCCAAATTCTTGTGTCCCCGTTACAGAAACTTTTGATGGTGGGGGATTCGATCATGGGAAACATGTACGAGTCGCTGCTGTGCCTGATCACCTCTGGACCCTTCAGGCATAAGGTGAGTCCGAGATGTGTGTGTGTGTGCGTGCGTGTGTGTGTGTGTGCATGTATGTGTGTGTATGAGTGTATGTGTGTGCGTGTGTGTGTGTGTGTGTGTGTGTATGAGTGTATGTGTGTGTGTGTGTGCGTGCGTGTGTGTGTGCGTGTGTGTGTGTGTGTGTGTGTGCGTGTGTGTGTGCGCGTGTGTGTGTGTGTATGTGTATGTATGTGTATGTGTGTATGTGTGTGTGTATGTGTGTTTGTGTGTGCGTGTGTGCATGTGTGTGCGTGCGTGTGTTTGCATGTGCGTGTATGCATGTGTGTGTATACATGTGCGTGCATGTGTGCGCATGCGTATGCATGTGTGTGCATGCGTGTGCTTGTATGTGCATGTGCGTGCATGTATGCGCATGTGCGTGCATGTGTGTGCATGTGTGTGCATGTGTGTGCGTGTGTGTGCATGTGTGTGCATGTGTGTGCATGTGTGTGCGCATGTGCTCTCCCCTCCAAACCCTTCCTGCAGAATGCGAATCTACCCCCCCTCCCTTGCCCCCTCTCCCCCCCCCCCCTCCTCCCTCCCCCCTCCCCTCTCCTCCTTCCCATCCTTCTACAAAGCGAGCTACAGAACGCCCAGCAGCGCTCGTTTCCACAGCTTTTACTTCAAGATTCGCTGCTACTTGCTGCCACACCCGACCCTTCCCTCCCCCCCTTTCCCCACCCTGCATTTCACTCTCCCTCTCTCCCCATTTCTCCCAACCCTTCCCAACCCTTCCCAACCCCCTGTGCTCTTTGCCTCCGTTCTCTTCCATTACCCTCCTCCCAGAAAGTGAGCTACGGAACGCCCAGCGGTGCTTTGCTTCCACAAGTTGTCGTTTCCCGGCTTCCACTTTTGAGCGTCACTAAAACTTTAGATTCGACCATGACAATCCAACTCACTCGTTTCCCAGCTTCCACTTTTGAGCGTCACTTCTACTTCCTACCGCACCCCATCCTTCTCTCCCCCTCTCTCCAGGTTTCAACCAGAACGGCAAGAAGGGCAATAAGGGGTATCAAATCCCAATTACCTCTCCCCTTCCTCTGCTCTTCCTCTCCCCTTTCTGTGCTATTACCCTTTCAGAGAGTGAGTTACCGAACGCCCAGCGGCGCTCGTTTCCTGGGCTTCCGCTTTGAGGGCCATTACTACTTCCTGCCGCACCTCATGCGCTCCTCCCCTCCTCTCCTATCTTCACCCTCCCCTTCCCCCCCTCCAGAAAGTAAGCTACCGCACTCCCAGCGGAGCTCGTTTCCGCGGGTTCTCCTTCCCGGGCTTTCACTTTGAGATTCACTACTACTTCCTGCCGCACCTCATGCGCTCCTCTAAAGGCTATAACGAGGATGGCAAGAAGGGCAACCACGGGTATCAAATCGATGTGGATATTATCGACCCCGATCTGCTGCACGTCATTCCTGCTTATAACGGGATTATTTTCCACTCCATGGCGTGGTGGATGCGGAACGTTCCTGGAAGGAGCAAGGGCAACAACTACTTTCGCGGCGGGCAGGCGGTGGAAATTTCTGACACGGACGCGTACCGTGAGGCCATGCACAACCTTGGGCAGCACCTGAAAAACATCGACTACCCGGGCGTGCCGTATTTCGTCTCCGCATCTCCAAAACATTACGACCCGCCCCGGAATTCCACGAAGCTCGGTGCTTGTGGTGCCACATCCGTTGTTAAAGCCTCCGTTGCGCAACTATACCCGACCACGCAGGAGACCGAAGCCTTTTACGCGATGCAGAAGCTGTCTTTAACGGGTACAGGCAGCCCCATGCGGCTGCTGCGCGTTACCAGACTCAGCGCTACTCGTCCCGACGGGCACCTGGGACTATGGAGCGACGACATTGTGAGAAACCCCGAGTTTTCGGACCTTCAGAAGCGGATGAGCAAGTGGCCAGGGGATTGCACCCACTGGTGCTTGCCGGGGGTCCCTGACGCCTGGGTTGATCTGTATTATACTAATGCGTTGCTCGAGCCGACTTTCTTGCAGTTGGCGAATGCACCGTCGCCCCCGGAGGTGGCGGGAGGAGGGAAGAGGAATGGGACGAAGGGAGGGGAGCAGAAGAAGCCAGTGCAAGGGGGAGGAGGGGGGGTGGGAGGAGGTGGGGGAGGGGGAGGAGGAGGAACAAAGAGTGGAGGAGGAGTGGGTGGAGTGGGAGGGACCGGGGGAGGAGCTGGGGTGAACAGGACAGGTGGCAAACCCCCTACCGTCAGCCCCCCTGTGGTCAAGCCACCTGTTGTCAAGCCACCTGTGGTCAAACCGCCTGTAGTCAAGCCACCTGCGGTTACACCCCCGACAGTCAACCCTCCTACAGTAAACCCACCAATAGTCAAATCACCAATAGTAGATCCGCCTACAGTCAAACCCCCTTCAGTCAATCCTCCTGCTGTCAAGCCACCAGCAGCAAAACCGCCAGTTGTGAAACCACCGGCAGCAAAACCGCCTGTCATAAAGCAGCCAGGTGTCAAAACCCCAGAGGCGCCAGGTGTCATTCAGCCAGGTGTCAAAACCCCAGTGGCTCCAGGTGTCAGGCAGCCAGGTGTCAAAACCCCAGTGGCTCCAGGTGTCAAGCAGCCAGGTGTCAAGCAGCCAGGTGTAAAGCAGCCAGGTGTCAAAACCCCAGTGGCGCCAGGTGTCATTCAGCCAGGTGTCAAAACCCCAGTGGCTCCAGGTGTCAACCAGCCAGGTGTCACGCCACCATTGGTCCGCCCTCCTGCCACTTCCCCTGCTCCAAAAACACCTGTCAGGGCACCTGTTGGTCAGAAAACACCTGGGGCAGCACCTGCTGCTCCAAAGCCTCCGTTGAAAGCACCTGCAGGTGGAAACCCGCCGCAGATTGTAGCACCTGGTGGCGTAACCTCTCCGGGTGTAGTGCGATCTCCAGGAGGGAAAATAGGTGTTGTAGGAAGGTGGGGGCGAGGAGCAGGCGGAACAGGAGCAGTAGGAGCAGCAGGAGGAGCAAGTGGGGAAGGAAGAGGATCGAGAGTAGGACAAGTGACAAATAATAGCACCAAGACCAGCGTGGCAAATACTCCTTGGTCAATTTACACGAGATACTCGTAGTGGAATAGTTGGCTAGAAGGTAAAATCATTAAAATAAGGAATGCGCCACAGCCATTTAGCTAGTAATAATTATGTAATGACATTATTTAATTTCATGAGTTGCTGAAGAGCTCTATAGTGTAAGGAATTGCGCTTCCTTACTGGGGCTCGCCACAGCGAGTACACGTGAACCTCTCGGTTCCGCAGGCTCGGCCCTCAATGTCAGAAACCCAGCCACTAACCACTGGGTTAAAAGGGCTTGTTAAATAGCGGGTACGTGCGTCCATAGCCCCCCAGGCTCTGCACCTGTGGCCCTTCTCCGAGGATCTCAAGGGCAACCCCAGGGGGTCACTCAACACTCAAGTCACGCGCCAAACCAGCCCTCGTCGACCTTTTCAGCCCCAACCTGATCCCGAGTCGCCCCCAGGGTCCTCAGCAGACAAAATCCGTCTGTTTTGTTAGAATACTAGAATCTAGGTAGGAGTAGGAGCCATGAATGGCGTGAGGTTTAGGAAGGAGAAATTGAAGAGAGAGAGAGAGAGAGAGAGAGAGAGAGAGAGAGAGAGAGAGAGAGAGAGAGAGAGAGAGAGAGAGAGAGAGAGAGAGAGAGAGAGAGAGAGAGAGAGAGAGAAAGAGGAATATAAGAGAGGGATACAAGAAGGGGGGTTGTACCCTCTACAGTAGAATCCAGTAACCCCTATCTAGCCTACCATAATATATATCTCAAATATATAATTTCACACACCCCCTAGGCTTGGTACCTGAAAGCCCACCACACACACAGCACACTAAGCCACACACCCCCTAGCACCCCCATACTCAGCAGCAGCGACGGCTACTCCCGCATGGTCAACCCCACGGTGCGTGAGCCGGGGCGACGGCGACAGCAAGGGCAGTGGCTGCAACGACGGCAACGGTGGCAGCGTCGACAGCGGCAGCGGCGTGGCCAGCGGCACCAGCTGCGGCGGCGGCGGCGGCTTCGACGACAGCTGCCGGCGGTGGCGGAGCTCGCAGCACTTGGCGGCGTGGCCGGGCTCCGCAACAGTGGGATGGCCGGCGCGAGTCAGCCGTCGGCTGCGGCGAGGAAGAGGGTACGCAGGGGAAGGAGGGGGGGGGCGGGGCTTTAGCAGTGGAGCCCGGGAGCGTGCCGCCCCGTGTGGCGTGCTGGCTGCATGCGGGCGTGCTGGCCAGCGCTAAGACGGGGCGCTGGCCGCTGCCGACCGCGCCATACGCGAGCTGGCAGCACGTCGCCACGGCAGCACGACGGCGCCGTCACGCCGCCACGTCTCGACACCGACGGCGCCGCCACGGCTTGACGTCGACGCCACGACGGCACGACGCCACAGCAGCGCGTCGAGACGGCAGCGGCAGCACGACGCGGCCGGCGGCACGACGCCGCCGCCACAGCAGCACGACGCATCCGCCATGGCAGCGCGAGAGAGAAAGGGCGAGTACGCGGCGGAAGCGTGGGGAGCAGGCCCGGGAGGGGCAACCTGCTTTGGTACCATGTTAGAATACTAGAATCTAGGTAGGACTAGGAGCAATGAATGGCGTGAGGTTTAGGAAGGAGAAATTGACGAGAGAGAGAGAGAGAGAGAGAGAGAGAGAGAGAGAGAGAGAGAGAGAGAGAGAGAGAGAGAGAGAGAGAGAGAGAGAGAGAGAGAGAGAGAGAGAGAGAGAGAGAGAGAGAAGAGGAATAGAAGAGAGAGGGATACAAGAAAGGGGGTTGTACCCTCTACAATAGAATCCAGTAACACCTACCTAGCCTACCATAATATATATCTCAAATATATAATTTGACGTGTTTGTCTTATTTTTAAACGCGATTTTTCGGTTTCTTCTTATTTTTCAGACGTCCAAAAATAGAAATTACGATGCCTTAGAAATTGAATTTTAGTACTTCTGTTTTCGAGGAACTATGTACTTGTTCTTATGACGTTTCAGGCTTAGCGATTCTGCTCGTCTGTGAGCGGTTGCTGTATACGGCCCCCCTCTAGGCTGTGTAAGGGGCTACTTCGCCCTTAAACCAAAATTACTGCTTGCTTCGTTTTCTAGGTTGTGTGAGGGGCCTGATTGGCCCTTTACCAAATTCCATGCCATGTGTGCTGGAGCGCGATTGATTGGGCTGATTGGCCCTTCGGGCATATAGACGCTTCGTGGGCGGACGACGTTGAGATGCTCAGGTCCTCTCAGGGCTATTACTTTAGCCTTGGTGCAAGCGCTGTCTCGTGGAGGTCCACCCGCTCGTCGTCAGTTGCACAATCTAGCTGCGAGGCTCAAATCTACGCTGGTGCCGTGGCGGCACAGGAGCTTCGCTGGCTGACGTTTTTGCTCACAGACTTAGGTGAGCGGCCTAGCTCTGCCCTGGTCCTGTACGTTGACAATAGGGCCATGTTCCTCTTGTGCCAGGAGCCTCGACTGGAGGGCAGAGCGAAGCACATCCAGTTGCGGTACTTCCTCGTGCGCGAGCTGCAGCAACGATGCCAGGCCCGCGTAGTTCACTTGCCCTCCGGTGCCAATACAACGGCACTGTGTACAGCTTGGTCTAGTTTCAGTAGCTCCTCACTTGCTATGACCTTGATTGCGTACTACTCTTATTATATTCTCCTGGCTGGCCTTGTGGCTTTTGCTCCAGTAGCCGGACTAGTAGTGCCGCATTGGTTTGCTCTTGTCTTGTTTTTACTCTTCTAACTGGTCTTCCGACCCTTGCTTCAAAGGTTGGACTAGTTATGCCACCCTGAGTTGCGTGTCTCTTGCCAGGCATCGCCCCTTGTCTAGCCTTGGGGGTGTGTCAACATATATTTGTATATGTTATAGGCTAGATAGGTGCTTGCTCATAGAGGGTACAACACCATAGCACAAAACCTCCTTGTATGGCACAATCTAGTTCATTGCGTTATTCTAAGGGCGGGTCCCAATAGTTCATTTCACGGTACGGGACACGATTTTACGAATCACGGTACAAATCCCTGAAACGATTCCGTTTCCGTAAATCTTTGTAATTGTGTTCCTGTGCGCACGTAGCGTACAAGCGGGACGCCAATTGTCCACATATGAAAAAACCGAGCTGCGCGCAACAGCCCCAAACACAGTAACCAAATGTAAGCCTGCGCGAAACATAAGTTTCGCACACCGTGCAAAAGACAGCAGGCGGGGAAACCCATCCCGCTATTGCAAACATTGGCAGCGAGGAGCCAGGGGGGCCAATGTTCTCGGCGGGGCCTCTTGTTTTCTGGGGCTTCTTGGGCGGGTGGGGGTGGGGAAACTAGAAACTCACCCCATTCTGTCGGCGCAGAGTGGTCCAACTAGTGGCGCGTTCGGTTGCGGATGCGGTATGGCGTCACGCGCGCAGATGTATTCGCGACGTCGCCCGGTTTTCGCCATCGCCAGCGGGGCGATATCCAGGCGTGACACACTTGGAACCTCGTCCCCGAATCTTGCACCTTCCGGCTTTTTTACGTTTGCAATCCGAAATTTGGTACATGGCCCGACGCATGTGAAAGGTGTCCCAGGTTACGTCAATATTTCAGACGTGTCCTGGCGAAACCTTAAACAAGGTGTCGCTTGTTAAAATCGGGTTACTTTGCACGAAATGAATAGAACGTGAACTATTGGGACCCGCCCTAACACTAATTCCTTACAAGGTCACTATGATTTCTAGAGTGACGAGAGAATCCACCCATGTTTTAAGAGCAGTGAAATCCCAAAGAAGAAATCATGCTGAAGTTTACCGTTTCAAATGCTTGAGGGTGAGAGTGTTTCAATATTTTCGAAGGAACACTACGTGTGTGATTATCTATGCGTTCTAAAGTATCTCAGTATTTGTGATACATTTATCTCTAGTGTGGTGTTCTGCAGTCTTATTCGACCTTTCAGTAAAGCGGTCTGACACAAAGTCCCGCGACAAGGGGACGTGAAAGGTTCCAAACCTCCCGTGACTTTTCTGACGCGACCCGTATCCCAAGCCAGAGAAGTCTGGATGGTGGTCAGAGTAGGTTCCAGACTTGCGGCACGGATCTTGCTCACGGGATGCCAAGGTCATGCTGACCGTCCAAAACAAACGTCCGAGGTTTCGAGGTCAAACAGCAGGGCAGGCGGACTTCCCAGGTCCAGTCCAGACTAAACAACATCTGGATGCCTGGTTTTCACCTGCCCGTAGGGGAACATTGCGGCGGGAAAATTTATAGCGCCACGAAACGAACCGCATAAGCTCGGTGCGCATGGCTGCAGCCCTTCTCGCCGAGTCCTTGTCATGGCATCTCGAATGTTGGACTGAATGCCGCGCCCCGCCGAGATAAGAAAATTTCCAAGCCCACGGCACTAGGAGCTGAGGGCTTCAAAGACTCGCTTTTCTTTCGCGGGACTGTTTTGGTGGAACGAAGGCAAAGCAGTCTGCCAGAACATTCGTAGCAGTGCAGGCTACGAGTACATGATGCATGCCTTGACTGCCGTTGCTGGCGTTTCTCTCCGTCCATTTCCGTTACGCTCCATCCACCCATGCATGGCTCTCTGCCCCCGTGGCCCACTTGATGCGACGGAGACTACTGTATTGTTTCTTGAGCTGTGGCTCTGCTAAACGAGTCCGCACGCACGTAGGCCTTTCCCTGCTGAACCTCTCATTCTCTCCCTCCGTGGCAACGCACCCTCTTTTTCTCTCCCTTTCCGCTCGCTGCTCGCCTAAGTTACGCCTCCTCGTACCCTTCCCGAAATGAGAAGTTCGAGCTTCACGAGCTATCAAGTTCAACCAAGCGCTCGCATCGCGGCCTGACGCTAGCGCGGGTCACTGCCAACGAGGGGAAAGAGAGCAATCTTCTAGTTGCTACTGTCCCTCCTCTCCCCAGTTTTTGCGCAGCCACATCCAAGCAGTCTGAAGCGGGATTTTGGGTCTCATCCCTGCGACTTTTAGCACTCTCACTCGACTTGGTTTCCCTAGAATGGTCCTATGGTGGTACCTTAGAAACAGCTTGTTGACTTATTCGAGGGAATCGTAGTTTTATAAGTCCTGGGCTCGACTCATGCTTCGAGTGGAGGAGAAAGTCGTACATGCAAAGTAGTACCTGCGCAATAGGAGGTGGTTCTTGTAAGCATTCGCTCAGTCCCTAAGCCTGCTCGTTAGAGAGCGACCCGAAGCAGCTGCTAGGAAATTGTACCAGAATAGAAGGCGATGGGCTGGCTGAGTTGTTGCGGAGACGCTTCTAGCGCGGACGATCTCCATCATAGATGGCGAAAGGCGTCTTCAGGGCGCACCGCCGTCACAAATCCAAAAGTTGCTCCCGACATTGTCGAAGGTGCGCTTAACGAGTACTCCTTACAATCACAACAGCCAGCATCCCGTCCAATCTTTGACCCGTGCCTCACAGTCACAATAGTCCTCGTCCGCCTCCCGCTCTTGACCGTTCTCGGCCTTTTGACAGTCTATGAACTTCGCGCCCGCAAGTACAGCCGTTTGTGTCTTTTGAGAGGATGCTAAGTAAAGGCAGCTCGCTCAGAACCGAGACACGAAGCACCGCTTCCTTTCTTAGCTCTGTGCTTTTCGCTTGCCTGCCTTTTGAGTCGACTCAAAAAGTCACTCCGTGCCTCGCCTTCGCAGGTATGACTCCATCACCCTCTTCTAGAAATGGAGAAGACGAAAGGTCTCATGGCGAAACTGCGACTAAGGCCGACGCGTCGCTCCGCACGGACCGAAGTGCGAACTCGCCAGAGCAGGATCAGTCGCAGCAGCAGCCAGTAAGCGGCAGCAGCAGCAGCAGCGCCAGCGGCAGTGGCGGCGGCACCAGATCGATTCAAACTTCGTCTGTCTCCCGGAGTGAGGACGGGGGAGCAGCGGTTCCGTCGGGTGGGGAGGCCGGGGTGACGGAATCTGGAACGGAGAACATTAACGGCCAAACTTCTGCTACAGCTGCAGCCGCCGCTTCCGTTGATGGCGAAATGCGAAAAACAGACGGAGAGTCGCACGCGAGCGATCCAACGTCGCAGCCGTCGCAGCCGGTGCCGTTTAATCCTCTAGGAGGGGTAGCACCGTCGATCGCCGCGCAGACGTTCACGTTTCGCGAGCTCGAGCGGGCGACAGGCGGGTTCTCCAAAAAGAACTTCGTAGGAGAGGGAGGATTTGGGCGCGTTTACAAGGGAAAGCTGGAGTCAACTGGCCAGGTGAGTCCTTGGTACCGAGATGACTTTTGAATCAACGCAAAAGTCCTCGTAGCGGAGGGGTTTCCAAGGGAAGCTGGAGTCCACTGGCCATGTAAGTCGTTCGCTCCTAAGAATGTGCTCTGGTGCTGCTGGTGCTGCTGGTGCTGCTGGTGCTGCTGGTGCTGCTGGTGCTGCTGATGCTGCTGATGGTACAGCTGGTGCTGCAGGTGCTGGCGCTGGCGATGCTCCTGCTGTTTTTATTTTTATTTTTTAGTGTTGCCCTGTGAGACGTATCACTGGGTTTTGACGAGTTTATGTAGAGAGGGCTAAGCTTGAAGGTCAGTTAGGCTGTTTAAACGCGGAAAATTGCTGCCAAATACAGCGTACCCGTGCTTGTTGGCTCGAGCTCACGAACGTCGGTAATCCCTAGGTGCGTAAAATGCTGACGAGGGGGGGCAGGAAATGGAAACCTGCCCAAACCGGGCTGGATCTGGAATTCCGAAACTGAGTCGTGAGAGGCCGAGCCCGTCTGCACGGCAGGAAATACTATGCATGGACGGTTGACGGATAATTTTCTGTGCACCTGCCGGCTTGCAGTTTCCGCACTAAATTGTTTCCAAGATTCCGCTTATTTTGTATAAGTGAGATGATTGCTGGATGCCAACGTGCCTGATTGTCGTAGTGCGTTCGTTGGTTCCAGGGCCTGACGACATTTGTTCCGCCACGTTCCCGCTATTGTGCTTTCCGATTTCAACAGATCGTCGCCGTGAAACAACTCGACCGTAACGGGATGCAAGGCAACAGAGAATTTCTCGTGGAGGTGCTCATGCTGTCGCTGTTACACCACTCGCACCTCGTGAACCTGATTGGTTACTGCGCCGATGGCGATCAGCGGCTATTGGTGTACGAGTTCATGGCGAACGGCGCGTTAGAGGACCACCTTCATGGTGAGAACCCACAGTTCATACATGTACAATTATTGTTGTCACATATTTTATACACATCCTTACTATTGCTTCCAGTTAGACACATTTTACATAGGCACTGATGGCTGTCTATTGTTGCCAGTAACACAAGCTAGTCTGCAAATCGCCTGTTCCATCCGTCCATTTTTCCCGTCTGTTGTATTTTTATCGTCTTCTGATGTTGTTTCCGTCCGTACGCGTTACTGGCAGACTTGCCGGAGGGAAAAGAGCCGCTGGAATGGAACATGCGGATGCACGTCGCTGCAGGAGCGGCTAAGGGTCTCGAATATCTACACGTAAAGGCGAACCCTCCAGTAATTTATCGCGATTTCAAATCGTCGAACATTCTTCTCGACGAATCATGGCATCCGAAACTCTCCGATTTCGGCCTCGCGAAACTGGGCCCCGTCGGCGACAAAACGCACGTTTCTACGCGAGTTATGGGAACGTACGGGTACTGTGCACCGGAGTACGCTATGACGGGTCAGCTTACAGTGAAGTCGGACGTGTACAGCTTCGGTGTAGTGCTTCTGGAGTTGATTACGGGGCGCAGGGCAATTGACATGCGGAGGCGGCACGGGGAGCACAATCTCGTCGCCTGGGTAAGCCACGTGGGAGTCAGTCGTTTCATGGGTGCGTGTGGGGGTTGTGTGGTTGCGGGGTGTATGAGCGAGGGGGTGGGATGGGGAGAGATGAGGGGGGGGGGGTTGAAGAGGGGGGTAATGCTCCTGCTTGTATGCCTTGTATGCCTAATGCAATATATACGGATCGGTAGACCCCTCGGGAACTCCGGGGTCTACCGACCAGTATATATACCCCAATCTGTATATTGTCCTGCAGCTGTCAGCAGAGGCATGCACGTTCCTTCACAGTCCCCCCCCCCGCCCCCCGCCCCCCCCCCCCCCCCCCCCCCCCCCTTTTTTTTTTTTTTTTCTTTCTAGTCTTTGTATCCCGCCCTAAGTTAGTCCTCCTTCCCTCCCCCATTGCCTTTCCAGGCGCGGCCGCTATTCAAGGATCGGCGGAAGTTCCCCGCTATGGCGGACCCCGGGCTTAGAGGGCGCTACCCCATGCGCGGGCTGTACCAGGCTCTGGCGGTCGCCGCCATGTGCCTGCAGGAACAGGCCGCCCAGCGACCCATGATTGGCGATGTCGTTACCGCATTGAGCTACCTCGCCAACCAGCCGTTTGACTCAGAGAAGATTTCAAGGTGAGTATGGTTAGCGGGTGGAGGGTAGAGAGCGACAAAGGCTCTGCCAAAATGCGCAAGGCGTTTTGTTCAGTCTACAGTTCGCTACACTCAATGATTTCTAAACTGCCTTCATTGTGTGCGTTGGCTAAATGCTGTCACTATGCCTTCAACCTGCAAGAAACACACACTGCAATACAACCTGACCCCCAGGCTCACCTTCGCTCCCCGTTCCATTCCCTCCCCTGTTCTTCTCCAATCGCAGGCTGCCACCTGGCACGCCTCAGCACAACGCAATGGACCGCCGAAGCAACTCAAGCGGGGGCGGAGGGGGCGGCGGAGGGGGGGGGAGGAGGGGGAGACCGCAAGGGCTCCCGCTCCCCCGCCCCTCACCACCATCACGGCAGCGTGAGGCGTTCAGCCCTGTCCCCCATGCAATCCCCAGATGTGAGGCACATGCACCATAACCACCACCACCCCCTCAACCACCACCGGTTCTCAGAACGGGGCGAGGAGGATGGAGGAGGGGGAGTTGGTGTTGCTGGTGGTGGTGCTGTTGGGTCAGCTAGCCCGATGAGAGTGAGGGGTGGAGGGGGTTACAGGGAGGCGCCGGTAGGGTATAGGGAGAGCCCGGGACATGGGGTGGGGAGTGGGGGCAGGACGCCCAAAAACCAGAAGGGGGGGTATGGGGAGAACTGGCGGGCGAGAGGAGGTGGAGGGGAGGAGAGAGTGGGTGGAGGAGAGGAGGGTAGGTGAGAGGCGGTGAGGGTAGTGGGGTGAGTTGGCGCACCATTCTCTCAGTTAGAGCATCGGAATGCATGTAGTGAGGGCTCGTTATGGGTTGGTGAAGGGCACAAGGACGAGTTTTGGAGTGCCATGGTGCCATGGAGAGGCAGTGAAGGAGACACATCCCGATGCACGTATTTTGGCAGGGCACGGATTTCAGCAGAGAAGAAGTGGATTTGAAATGGCGGGGGCAGCCAAGCCAAGGGGGAGCTAGTGTGGCAACAGAGCGTCCACATGACAAGCACGCTCAGGCAACAGGTCCTTTCTTAAAACATGTAACTCGCTTGTTCTCGTTCTACGCTCAACCTTCAGGAAAAACCGGTTGTTTAGATAGTGTTCAAGCCTGGTCGTTTCTTGCATAAGCAGGCCTACTCGTCATGCTATCAGAGGGTATAACTGAAGTTCGGATGTGAAGTAGTTCTATGTGGATCCACAGTAGCAGTGCTAGCTTTTGTGGAGTGCTGGATGTGGAGTAGAGGGTGTGATTTGTGTTGTGGTTTATCTATGCTTTCAGGCACAAACAGCTCAAGATGTTATGGTATTTCATTTCTCTTGAATATCGTTTGTCCCTTCAAACATTTGTAGCCGTTGTGGGTCGCCTAACTACCCATATCAAAACCACATGTGGATGAAGTCAATATAGATATTGAAAAAGTGATGCTAATTTGTTCAAATGGAAGACGTAAAATTTCCTCCAAATTTTATAGTGTACTGCTTTCAGTGCAATTCAGCCTGATGATTACATGATCGCCTGTTTTGTTTGGTCTTTTGTCGTGCCAATCAGCCCCGAGGTTCGGGCACTGTTCTCGCCCTGGGAACACCGACCATCCTATGGCGTGTAGCTTGTCCTGGTCCAGCATCCCATCCCATCAACCATAACCGTTGGCGAGAATCTTGGCGAGCTCAGCGAGGAAGAGTTACCTTCCTAAAAAACATTGATGAGGGAGCTGCCGAGCTTGACGACAGAAGGTAACTTTCGCAGCGATCGCACAGAACGAGGCTGTTTGTTCGTGGCCCATGTTGTGTCACGAGTCACGACGATCGGTTGAGCGCCCACATCAGCCGTATCATGTCATGACAGACAGGCACTTGTGCCAAATCAGTCCAATGCTGCTGCTAGAGGTTGTTTCATTGTCAGGCGGCCTAGTTGGTAGGGTTGTACAGGTACAATACACTAATTAGTCCTAAAGCTTGTAAGGCCATTTCGCCTGTCCGTGGCCGATCGTCTGCACTGCACCCGTCAGCGTGTTGCTGCAATCCTGGGTCCTGGCGTCACATCAGCTTAGTTCGTTTTTCGTCATTTTCTGCGTCGCTCCGTCGCGTTATCCGTTTTGGCACGAACGTTGCAATGCTCCCATTCGTGCAAACTCGTACTCGCTTTCCAAGACCCGCGTCCTCTCGTGAAGCTGGGTGTTTCTGTTAACTCGTTTTGCACCGTCGTTTGTCAATCGACGGTTCAGGAGCTACGCTATTTCGCCGACTCCATAGCTGACCCTAGGCTTCTCCAACGGCACCTAAAGCTCCGTCTGATGGGGAACACCTTCGCGATATGAAATGCTGCAATCCGGAGGACTGCCACGTCAGCACTGGCATTGCCACGCATTGTTGCTGCTGCCAACATATTCGTCTTCGCTCCGGAAATCCTCCCGCCGAAACTTCTCCTCGCCCTCCACCTCCTCATCCTGAAAACGCTACGATGACGTCATCATCGGTGTCGTCGACCCCTAGGTCCGGCGTGTTTCAACATCCCTTCCGCAGCCCTCAGGTCAACATCTTCTCCCGGACCTTCCGCAGCAGTCCGCAGCTCAACCCCTTCTCCCGAACCTTCAGCAGCAGCCCTGCGAGCAGCAGCGTCATCTCGACTCGTTACAAGCGGTCTCGCCGACGATGGAACACGGTCTCGCATATCCTCCCGTTATCATGTTTCGGTAATGAGGATATGACATTAGACGACGATCCTCCACCACCTGACGAAACCCCCACGCCTACTAGGTCCGGCACGCCCAGGTCTGGCACGCCTAGGTCCGGTAGGTCTTGGTTCGGCGCGTCTAGGTCCGGCACCAAAGCTGATCCCGTCCCCGAACTTGTATTAGAGCTTCGGGAACGAGGCTGCGCTTCCGAACCTCCTCCTCCTGGGACAGAGATAGCGAAAGGTTTGAGTTCAGCGAGTAGGGATGTGGAAGTAACGAGTAACTATGTTGGGGTAACGGGTAACCATGTTGGAGTAACAGGCGAAACGATGGCTGAGACATGGGTTTCGGGGAGTAAAGGGGAAGGCAGGCGGGACGACGAGGCGGAGGGGAATGGGACTGCTACGCCAGGCGTGTCGAGCTCGGAGCTTGAACGCTCGGGGATAGGGGCGTTACGGGTGCAAGCAGGGGAAGCGGAAGCAGGGGAAGCGGAAGCAGGGGAAGCGGAAGTGTCACTTGCTACTCCAGGGTTGTTGAGTTCAGAGGTTGAACGCTCGGGGATGGGGGTGTTGCGCGCGCACGAAGGCGGCGCGGAAGAGCCACAGGCGGAAGCAGGGGGCGCGGAAGCGTCACTTGCGGAAGCAGGGGATGGGGAACCGTTACACGGGGGAGCACGGGAAGCGGAAGCACCACGGGCGGAAGCAGGAGAAGCGGTAACGGCACAGAAGGAAGCAGGGGAAACGGAAACGCTACAGGGGAGAGAAGGGGAAGCGGAAACGCCACGGGCGGAAGCAGAGAACGCGGAAACGCCAGAGACGGAAGCAGGGGAAACGGAGGCGCTACAGGGGGAAGCAGGGGAAGTGGAAATGCCACAGGCGGAAGCGGGGGACGCAGGAACACCACAGGCGGAAGCAGGAGAAGCGGAAACACCACAGGCGGAAGCTGATGATGATGTCGGTGGTGGTGCTGCTGCTGCTGATGGTGCTGATGCTGCTACTGCTGCTGAAGGTTCTGCGTTTGCTGCTGCTGCTACTGCTTCTGCTTCTGCTGCTGCTGCTGCTGCTGCTGCTGCTGCTCCGGTAGCTGATGACGTGGCTAAGGCTGTGGCAGTTGAAACTTGTCAAATTTCAATCACACCAGCAGGCGAAGCAGCAGCCTTTCGTACAGAAAGCACTGTAGCTCTAGAGGTAGGTACGCCTGTAGATGTCGAGTTGGATGAAACGGTACCATCTGTTCCGAACGACACTGCAGCTGTAGCTTTAAACGAGAGTGAATCTGTGGTTATAGGCGAGAGTGCAGTTACCGAAGAGAGTGCTTCTGTAGCTGTCGAAGCGGGCAAACCTGTGGCATCTGCTCCAGGTGGCGCGGTGACAACGGTTGTAGGTTTAGAAGAGAATGCAGCAGAACGAGAGGGATGGGTCGGACGTGCAGTTGCCAAAGAGAGTGATTCTGCGGCTGTCGAAGCGGGCAAACCTGTGGCATCTGCTATGGGTGGCGCGGTGGCAAAGGTTGCAGGTTTAGAAGGGAGTGCAGCAGAACGAGAGGGATGGGTCGGACGTGCAGTTGCCAAAGAGAGTGATTCTGTAGCTGTTGAAGAGAATGATTCTCTAGCGGTTGAATTGAGCGCAGCAGAAGGAGAGGGATGGATGGATGGGATGGAGAGGAACGGGTTGGGGCTTAACCGGAGCTCGTTCTCTCCTTCTCCTCCTCCCCCTCTTGGTGCACCTTCACGCTCGGTACAATCACACCCCACAGACTCGATTTCTCCTGAGCCGCGCGTGCCGCATGCACACACGCACCCGTCTCATTACCTATCCCAAACGCTAGACGCACCATCCCCAGAGCCGCGTGTGCCGCACTCACACACGCACCCTCCTCATCACCCTTTCCAGATGCCAGACTCGCCCTCCCCTGAGCCGCGCGTGCCACACTCCCACACGCACCCACCTCGCCAGCAGCCCCCAACCTTCCACTCCCAGATCTCTCTCTCCCTATCAGACGCTATTCCCGTCTCCTCCCCCGTTTCCGCCTCCTTCCCTGCTCCCGCCTCCTCCCCTCCTGCTCGCAATGCTCTTACCAATCTTTCCGTGCCTTTTGAGCCGGTTCAGAAGTCTCCCTCTCCCTCTCCCTCTCCCATCTCCCCTGTGTCTTCGCAACGCCGTTCTGAACCTCCCCCTCGCCACCCCCCTCGTTTTAATCCCTCTGCGAACCCCGCTTCCCTGCAGCCGCAAACCCCCGTTATAGGAACGTTCTCCTGGGGAGCGACTTATAGCGGATTCCGCCCGCCAGTGGCCCCCTCTAGGGGGGCGCGCACCCCCACTTCCGCTGGGGAGCTGGGAGGGGGAGAGGGGGGGAGGGGAGATCGGGAGCGAGGAGGGGAGGGAGGAAGAGGAGAGGGGGGCAAGCTAGCTTCTGGGGGAGGGGGTAGTCTGAGTGATAGGATCAGGTCGAAAAGAGAGGGAAGAAGACGCGGGAGTGGAGGAGGTGACAGGGACCCGTCGGGCGAAGAGGAAGGGGATGGGGAAATCGAAGGGAGCGCAGCAGAGGCACAAGGCCCATATTTATCAGTAGCTGGGGAGGATGGCGAGGGGAATTTACCCTGGAAATCGGGCGATCCTGAGTCAGAGCGCACTCCAAGGTCCAACTCCCTCCCAAACGCCTGCTCCCCTTTCGCGCTGCTCATCCCGTCAGAAATCAACAGCCCGAAATGGGGGGTGGGCAGGGGCTTTGGCAGCACGCACGGCAGCAGTGGGCATGGCAGCAGCAGTAGCAACAGGCAGTCCAGGTACGGCAGGGCTCAGGATCAAACTCAGGGGCAAATTCAGGGTGAGGACCGGCCTGGGAGCAGTCACAGCTGGTACAGCCCGGGCGGCAGCAGCAGCCGCCGCCGCCCGGCTACAGCCGGGCCGCTGGGGGATGCGGACTCGGCTACAGCTGGCACCCCTACAGCCGAAACCGCTGTAGCAGGCACCCCTACAGCTGGCACCCCCACTGCTATCACCCCCACGTTTGGCAGAAGGCTTCGCAGGCAACGGGGCCCATCGTTCGGGGCGTCTAGTGAGCTGCTAGGGTTGATGGGGAGGGGGGCGATCAAGAAGGGGCTGGCGGCGGGGCTGAAGAGTGTGCAGAGATGGAGGGAGGGGGGGAGTGGGGGCGGGAGTGATGTGGAGTGGGATGGGGAAGGGGCGCTGTGGGCGGGGGAGAGCTTTGATTCACCGCGAACGGGAGAAAGTGGGAAGGGAGGAGGGGGAGGAGGAGGAGCGGAAGCAGGGACTGGCGGTTCTGCTGGCGCTAGTGCTGGTGTTGGTGGTGCTCTTGCTGGTGGTAGTGGCAGCAACCGATCCGGAAGGAGATCGCTTCTGTCAAGCTTTCTTTCAGACGCATCAGCGGATAGGGATAGGCCAGGGTCTGGTAGGAAGCGGTCCCAGGACGGTAGCCCGGGTAATTCGGCTGCGGCTGCTGCTGCTGCTGCTGCTAGTGCTGCCGCTGCTGGTGCTGCCGCTGGTGCTGGTGCTGGTGGTGTTAAAAAAAGGGGCTTTGATCATGATTCTGGGGAGGCAAGGGAGGAGGAGGAGGATGGAGAGGATGTGGCGCAGGAAGGGATGCTGTGGGAGCAGCTAGAGGAAAAATACCAGGAGCCGCTTTCTGCTGAGGCTGCTGCTGCCGCTGCCGCTGCTGCCGCCGCCGCTGCTGCTGCTGCTGCTGGGGCTGCTGCTTCTGGTGGTGTAAATCCCAACACACCCTCCCCTACAGCAGCGTCGCCCTCGCTTGCCATGGCTCTAACCCGTAGCATGTCGCTCTCTCGGAACAGGGGCCTCTCACGAGGCATGTCTATGGTCAGCAGCCGCGGGGCTGGCAGGGACGCAGGGGACGGGGGTGAGGTGGGCAGTGGCACGGGGGAAGGGGAAAGTCACAGGCCTGGAAGCAGCAGGCAGGGGAGATCGGTAGGGCGAGCGGGGCTGCCTAAGCCCAAGAAGAAGAGGTGGATGAAGAGGGAAGTGAAGAAGGAAGAGAATAAGGAAGAGAAGGAGGAGAGGCAGGAGGAGAAGCAGGAGTCTGGAGCGGAGGAAACAGGGCAAGGGCAAGGAAAGGGTGGGGAGGGTGGGGAGGGTACGGAGAGTGGGGAGGAGGGGAGGAAGAAGTGGTGGGAGTCGAATCTACAGGTGACGGCTGAAGATCCGGAGGAAGAGAGGAGGAATGAAGAGGTGAGGAGGATTCTGGGTAGCTTGGGAGGAGGGGAGGGAGGAGGAGAAGGAGCAGGAGGAGGTGGTGGGGGAGGGATGGAAGAGGAGGAGAAGCGGCCGACTATGGCAATGATGTTTCAGAGATCCATAAGCCTGAGACTTGCCCCGGGGGAGAGGCTAGGAGGAGGGAGAAGAGGAGGTGGTGGAGAGGGGTTGGGAGGTATAGATATTTTCAGGAAGCAGGTTACGCTGAGGGGTAGGCCTGAAAGGATAGAGGAGGAGCAGGAGGATTTGGAGATGGGTGGAGAGCGGTTGGGATTCATGAGCTTGAGGAAGCAGGTCACGTTGAGGGGAGACGGGAGGAGAGCAGTACTGGGGTTTAAGAGCCTTGCTGCGGCGGTTTCAGCACTGGTGGGAGGGGGGGGGAGGGAAGGGAAGCAGCAGAGGGAGGAGGCTAAGGTTGGGGAGCTTCAGGGGCAACAAGAGGAGGGTCGGAAGGAGGAGGAGGAGGAGAGTGACGATGGGGAGAAGGAAGAGGTGGGGGAGGAGGAAGGGAAGGAAGGGAAGGAAGGGAAGGGAGAAAAGGAAGGGGGGGCAGGACAGGAACGGGAGACCGGATTCTCAGGGATTAAGGAGGAGGAGGAGGAAGTGGGGGATGAGATAGAAGAGGAGGATACTGAGGATGGCAATCTGGGTGGTAACCAGCAGGTTCGGGGCCGTGGGTTCTTCCGATCCTGCTCGGTAGCTTCGGCACCGGATGACCAGGGGGCAGCGGAGCGAGTTTGGCTTGTACGAGCCTCTTTGCTAGGCTTGGCCGAGGCTGATGCTGATGCTGATGCTGGTGCTAGTGCTGGTGCTGGTGCTGGTGCTGGTGCTGGGGCTGGGGCTGGTGCTGGTGCTGGTGCTGGGGCTGGTGCTGGTGCTGGTGCTGGTGCTGGTGCTGGGGCTGGTGCTGGTGCTGGTGCTGGTGCTGGTGCTGGTGCTGGTGCTGGTGCTGGTGCTGGTGCTGGTGCTGGTGCTGGTGCTGGTGCTGGTGCTGGGGCTGGTGCTGGTGCTGGTGCTGGTGCTGGTGCTGGTGCTGGTGTTGGTGTTGGTGCTGGTGCTGGTGCTGGTGCTGGTGCTGGTGCTGGTGCTGGTGCTGGTGCTGGTGCTGGTTCTGGTGCTGATGCTGATGGGGTGAGGGATACGGGAGAGGAAGGAGAGGCAAAGCCGACAGATGGAGAAGCAGGAGGGGGGGCAGCAAGGGGAGATCTCACTCCCTCACTTACTCCCTCACTCACTCCCACACTCACTCCCACACTCACTCCCACACTCACTCCCACACTCACTCCCACACTCACTCCCTCACTCACTCCCCCTCTCACTCCCCCGCGCACTCCCCTGCGCACTCCAGTGATCACTCCCAGCACCAGTGCCAGGTTGACTGGCGTTGACTCGGCCACACTCGCCCAAGGGGCTGCTTTTGAGTCCACTCAAGCGTTGACTGGCGTTGACTCGACTCAACCGTTGACTGGCGTTGGCGTTGCTGATGATTCCCCAATGGTGGATGGTGAAACAGAGGAGGAGCAGCAGCAGCAGAAGCAGCAGCAGCAGCAGGGAGAGGGGTTGGAGGTGGGGCAGCAGAGAACAGAGCCAGTGCAGCGGCTTCTAGTGAGGCACCATTCCTTGAGCGGGAACGCAATGGAGGCTGTTGATGGGAAGAAGCTGATAGGTATGGATGTGGGCCTTGGCGTGGGCGTGGGCGTGGAAGGGAAAAACGCCAGCAGAAATACCAGCAATGACAACACCCCCATCACCAGCAATACTGCCATCAGCAGCAGCCAGCCGGCTCTGCTGCGCACTAGCACCGAGAGAATTGTCCGCTCCACTCGGAGTCTAAGTGCCCAGAGGTACCTCTCACCCTCCTCGTTCCGAACCCGAGCAGGGGCAGCAGGGGAGGCAGGAGCAGCAGCAAGGGCGGCGGGAGAAGCAGGGGTGGCAGGAGGAGAGGAGAAGGGGTATGGCAGCGGGGGTGACTGGGAGGGTAGCAGTGGGGGTGTGGTTAGGGCGAGGGGAGGGGGCGGGGCGGCAGGGGTGTCGTTCTACTCGTTTGATAAGCACAGAGAGGGGTTGGCTGCGATGGAGAGGAAAAAGAGGGGGTGGAGGGGGGCGGAGAGGAGGGGGGCTGTTGGGGGGGCGGAGAGGGAGGGGGCTGAGGGGAGGGGGCCTGAGAGTTGGGGGGATGTTGAGGGGGCTGAGAGGTGGGAGGCTGATGGGAGGGGCGCTGAGAGGTGGGAGGCTGATGGGAGGGGCGCTGAGAGGTGGGAGGCTGATGGGAGGGGCGCTGAGAGGTGGGAGGCTGATGGGAGGGGCGCTGAGAGGTGGGAGGCTGATGGGAGGGGCGCTGAGAGGTGGGAGGAAGGGCCGGAGTTTGCCCACACTCGTGACAGGTGGGAGGAGGCTGATGATCAGTTTGAGGGGCAAGTTCTGGGGCACCAACCGCAGCAGTATGAGCGTGAGGAGCAGGTTTTGGGGCACCAACCGCAGCTGTATGGGGAGCAATACGAGGAGCCGTATGCAGAGGAGTATGAAGAGCGAGTGTACTTTGAAGAACGGGGTCGGCAGGGACGGCAGGGCCAGCAGGGGGGGCAGGTGTATGAGGGAGAGTACGAGGAGGAACAGTATGGGCAGCTGGCGTTTGAGGAGCAGGGGTACGGAAGGGAGTATGAAGAGGAGCGGTATGGGAACGGGCAGTATGAGGAGGGCGGGTACGAGCAGCAACAGCAGTACATGCGGCAGCAGCAGCAGCAGTACGAGCAGCAGCAGCAGCAGCAGCAGCAGAAAGGGAGGGCGGGGTTGGATGACTGGGAGTATGTCCTTGAGCGTCGTGGCACCTGGAGCCCTAGTCGAGTGCTGGCAGGGAGGCAGGGCGGGAGGGGAGGGACGGACGCAGAGATGGGAGGAGAGAGGGGAGGAGAAAAGGGAGGAGAGAGGGGAGGAGATAGGGGGAGAGAGAGGGGAAGAGAGAGGGGGGGAGAAGCAGAGATGGAAGAGTTGGAGGGGCAGGAAGTTGGGGGGTTGAGATCGAGGTACTGGGTGGGGTTGCGCTCTGATGAGGGGCAGTTTCGTGACGGGCAGTTTGCTGAAAGCTCCCATGGCAGTGGGAGGAGTTTGGGCGGGGAGTCGGATTATGAGAGAGAGGAGTATATGGGGCTGGAGAGAGAGGAGAGGGAGGATGGGGGGAGAGGTGCGAGGGGGTATGGGGATGAGAGGGAGAGGGAGGAGAGAGGTGTGAGGGGGTATGACGAGGAGTTTGCTGGGGTGAGGGGGGGGATAGACAAGGGTGGGTGGAGGGGGGCTGGAAGGGGATCCTCAGGGGGGAAGGTGGGGGTTGAGGTGGGAGAAGATGGTGAGAGTGAGGAGGAGGAGGAGGGAAGGGACGATTTCGTGGACGATGAGGAGTTTCATGAGTTGATCGATTACAGTGATGCTGCTGGTGCGGGCGCTGCTGGTGCGGGCGCTGCTGTTGCGGGCGCTGCTAGTGCGGGCGTTGCTGGTGCGGGCGCTGCTGGTGCGGGCGTTGCTGGTGCGGGCGTTGCTGGTGCAGGCGGTGCTGGTGATGACGATAGGCATGTCGTTACGCCTCAAGGCAGGTCCAAACGGCACCAGAGTCGCTCCCCACACCAACGGGTACTCTCCCCCCACTCTCCCCAGCAATTGCTGCACTCCCCCCACTACCCTCAGCAGCTGGTACACTCCCCTCACTCCCCTTCTCCCCCCGGCTCCCAATTCTCGCCCCGAAGCCCCGCACTCTCCCCAAGTCCCCATACCAGCTCGGCCCGTGCTTACCGAGCCAGTTTTGGCTCGGAAAACACTGTACCTCGGCCGCAGGCTCGGGGGAGCATGTACAGGGCTGGTTCGGTAAGTGGTTCGGAAGAGGAGGAGGTGGAAGGAGAGGAGGGGTCTGGTAATATTTATAGCAAGAGGTTAGAAAGGGGTGAGGATGAAAGGAGAGGATATGGTGAGGGGGAGGGTAGGGGAGTGAGTGGGGAAGGGAAGAGGGGAAGTGGAATTCTCAGGTCACTTTCTCGCTCAAAACTTGCTCAATCCTCCAGTTTTTCGGGCACAGTGGAGGAAGTCAGCTCGGGCAGGCTGCAGGGATTTGGGCCTGACAGATTGAGTGGTGCTGTTGGGTCAAGTAGCTTTGGCAGGGCAGGTGCAGGGGCCGTGGACCGGACAGACTCAGGTGAATTCAACAGAGGGGGTTCAGGTAGATTCACCAGGGTAGACTCAGGTGAAATCAACAGAGGTGCAGATTTGTTCAACAGAGTAGGTTCAGGTGAATTCAACAGAGGAGGATCAGGTAGACTAGAAGGGTATGACATGGAAGGTGATTATATCGAAGGGGATGATATGGAAGAGAAGGAGGATTCCCTGATGATATTGCAGGCTGAAATGGTTTCTGGCTCTCATGTAAGAGGAGGGAGGGCGAGGGAGCAGGAGGGGGAGCGAGAGAGGGACAGGGAGGGGGAAGGCCAGAGGGGAGTGGGGAGGCAGAGGGGGCGAAGTGGCGAGTTGACTGAGATGCATTGGGGCTATGAGGAGGAAATGCAGGGGCATGGGGATGACAGCGATGGCTATGGCAGTGACGCCAGGCGATCGTCTGCTTACTCAGTGCGGCAGCAGCAGCAGCAGCAGCAGCAGCAACAGCAGCAGCAGCAGCAGCAGCAGCAGCAGCAGCGGCTTCCCGTTCGTCGCAGCCAAACGGAGAGAACGCGGCCCGTGCTACCCCGTCCCGCCCTTGAGGCACCTCAAAGGTCACCTCACAGGCAGCAGACTCGCCCTGCGCCTTCTGGGAGGGGCGTTGGTGGTGGTGGTGGGAGGGCAGCAGCAGCCGTGTTTAAGGGGGCAGCAGCGGGAGCAGCAGCCTCGTTCCCCCGTGCTAGCTCTTTGGACGCAAACACTGACAAACATCCAGCAGCAGCAGCGGCAGGATCAGCAGCAGCAGGGGCAGCAGCAGCGGCAGGAGCAGAGGGAGCACCCCAAACCTTTGGCCGCAGCTTCACTGATAGGATGCGGCCCGTGCCCCACCCTCGTGCTCCTGGCTTCTCTGCTAGAGAGTGGTTATCAGGCGAAGCAGAGGCAAGAGGGCCAGAGGCCCGAGGGCTAGAGACCCAGAGGTCCCCATACCAGCCCAGAGGTCCCCAGCAGTTTCAGCGCAGCTTTACCGATAGGAGAAGGCCTGTACTTGCTGCTGCTCCTCCTGCTGTTTCTGCTGCTCCTCGTGTGTCTGCACGAGAGTGGCTAGCAGGCGATTCCCGGCAGAGTGACCCGCAGCAGTTTCAGCGCAGCTTTACGGACAGGAGGAGACCTGTCCTTACTGCTGCTCCTCCTGCTGTTTCTGGTGTTCCTCGTGTGTCTGCACGAGAGTGGCTAGCAGGTGAAGCAGCACCAGCAGCGGTCGGCACAGGGAGTTTCCACCCCACCCACCCCAGCGATCCCCGGCAGTTTCAGCGCAGCTTTACCGATAGAAGACACGTCGTTCTTGCCCCCCCTCCTGCTGCTGCTGCTCCTGTTTCTGCTGCTCCTCGTGTGTCGGCTAGAGAGTGGTTGGCAGGAGAAGCACCAGCAGCAGGTAACCCAGCAGCATACCACCCCCACCCGAGCGACCCCCGGCAGTTTCAGCGGAGCTTTACCGATAGACGTAGGCCCGCCCCCCCTCCTGCTCCTGCTCCTCCTGTGATCTCAGCGAAGGATTGGATCGCCGGGGCAAGAGTGGGGTTGAAGGGAGGAAGGGAGAGAGGAGGAGGAGGAAGGGGGGGTGGGATAGGAGGTAAAAGGCTGGTAGGGGGCCGGAGGCTGCAGAAGCAGATGTCGGAAAAAACATTGGAGAATGTGGGGCGGAGGGGGTGGGGGAGTGGTGGGGAGGAGCAGGGTGCTGACTGGTGGGGTGATGCTGGTTATAGATCTAATGCTGCTTTTGGCAGCATTGCTGGTGTCGCTGGTGGTGGTGGCATTGCTACCGGTGCGTACGATAACCTGATGGGCCGTGACATCCGGGGAAGTCGGAGTGCTGCTGGTGCAGGTGCCTATGATAACCTGGTGCCTCGTGCGGACTCACCAGAGAGACGCGGAACGCGCAGCGGAGTGCGCAGCTTATCGCGGCATAACTCCCTTGGGGGCCGGGACATGCCGTCCTTTCCCCGCACTGACTCATTCGATAAGCGAGGGACAGACAAGGGAGCAGGCAAGGGGGCAGAGCGCGGCTTAGCCCGGCATGATTCCCTTCGGGGCCGGGACGTCCCGGGCCTCTTGCGTAACGACTCTCTGACGAGGCGCCGGCCGGACGAGTTACCACGTAACGACTCCATGCGAGCTCGTAGGCCAGACGGCCTGCCACGAAACGATTCCCGAGGCCGGCGCGGAGCGGAGCCTCTACTGCGCAACGATTCTCTTGGTAGGGGTGCAGCTGCTGCTGGTGCTGCTGCTGGTGGGGCTACCATCACTGGTGCTGCCTATGCAGCTGCGGCGGCTATGGCAGGTGGTGCTGGTAGCGCTGGCTTTGATCGGAGTGACTCCCTGAAGAGGGCAGGTGTGCCTCGCAGTGATTCCTTGTCCAAAACGCGACTCGCTGGTGCTAGTGCTGGTGGTGGCGGCGGTGGTGGTGGTGGTGGTGGTGGTGTTGGTGTTGGTGTTGCTGCTGGTAACTTGTCTCGTGACGACTCGCTTGGAAGCGGTGACTTCAGGAGCATGGCTCGTATGGGCTCTCTGGAGAATAGGAGCTTTGGGCGCAGTGCTAGCGGTGCTGGGAGTGTTGGGCTCAGCAGCAATGATTCGCTGGGACGCGGTTACCGCATGCGTGAGCAAGCAGGGAGCAGCTGGCATGAGGGAGAAGAGTATAAAGAGTGGTCGCAGCCCCTAGCACCCCAGCAGCACCAGCAACACCAGCAGCACTCCCAGCAGCAGCAGCAGCAGCAGCAGCAGCAGCAGAGGCGTGGGCAGATTCAAGCAGGGGTCAGGTCCGGGCGAGATAGAGGTCCGGGGAGGGCAGGCTTGGGACGATCCCCTGGCAGGGCTGCTGCTTCTAGAGGGGGTTTTGTGAGCGATGCATATGGGTACGGTGGGGTTGAGGGGGACGAGGAGGGAGGAGAGGATGGGGGGGAGGATGTGGGGTACGAGGGGGATGAAGGGGGTGGGTGTGTTTCTCAGGATTCGCTGCAGCGAGCAGCAACGATGAACAGCTCGGGGTATGAGAGCCAGAGGAGGCACCTGGATGTTACCAACTGGTTACCACAGCCAGCACTGGCCCCTCCCTCCTCTTTTGATCGGCCGTCGCAGTTCTAAATGGGGCTGTTTTGAGGGGGAGATAGGGGTATGGGGCGTTTCAGATGTTTCTCAGGTGTCCTTGCAGCAGCTTGGGACGAGATTCAGAATGCAGTTAAATGTTACCAACTGGTTACCATAGCTGGCACTGCCTCCTCCCTTGTTAGATCAGCCGTCGCAGTAGGGGTGCTGTTTTACCGGTAAAAATGAGTGAATTGTTTGCATTTGCGATGCCTTAGATCTTGTTTTTGCTGGCTGTGTGTAGGTGTGGTATTTATGGTCGTCTCTGACTTCTTGTTAGATGGAATTGTACCCGATGCGCTCGGTAGGTACTAGGCTGATGTTCTGTTTGTTTTGTAGATAGGAACCTTGTTATGTGCATGAATAGAGTATCATTGGAGTGGTATTTTGGCCTCCATTGTCACTGTTATGGGTGTTTAACCAGAGTAGCGCTGTTATGAATTAATCAGAGTAATAACATGTAGTGTAATAAAGGAGTCGTGATTCAAGAGTGTCGATACAAATGAGGGCCTAGGCATTTATAGGCACGAACAGAGCTAGCCGAGAACCACGCGAACAGGTTGGGGCGGTCCGGTTGGCGAAAGCCACGGAAGAGCCGCGGATCTAGGTTTGGGTTCACGAAATGGTTCGGGACCAAAGAAGTTGGCCGAGCCTGGACTTCCGAGAGTCGAGGGCGTACGCGCTGTAGTCGAGCCCAGTAAGGAAAAGGGAATTTCCTTACACCACCCCCCCTTCCGGGATGAGACTACCCACATCCGGGACACGCCGTCGGTGTAAATAATCCCTGACCACTATGTGTTCGCCAAGCATAGCTGCGGGGACCCTAAGATCGTCGTCAGTCGTGCGATCGACCCATCATACAAGGAAATCAACGGCTGCAGTATCTCGATGGCCTTGTACGCGATGAGTGAGAATCTTAGATGGCTCGATCGTCGGCTCGGGTACTGGGTCGACCGTAGGGTTTATGTGTTGACGGTCAAGATTAGTCGTACTCGGGACGAACGGTCGTAGGAGACTGACATGGAATGAATCATGAATTCGCCAGTCGCCGGCAGTTGCAGCTGGGCGGTGACTGGTGTCACCATGCGGATGATATGGAATGGGCCGCAAAAACTTGGTCGTAATTTATTTGGGAGGGGAATTCCCAAATTTCTGGTTTCGAGTAGGACCAATCGCCTAGGGGCGAGCGTTAAGTCGCGGCGTCTTCGGTCAGCTTGCTGCTTAGCCCTCTGGTTGGCTTTGAGGATGGCATCGGCGGCTTTTTGCTGGGACTGTCGGAGATTTTCGACGAACTGCTGAGACCTTGGTGCCGGATTTTCTATCGGGGGCGATAGAGGGGTTGTTGGATCTATCCCGTGATTAAGGAAGAACGGGGACTGAGTAGTTGTGGCCGATGGGGCGTTGTTGTACGCAAACTCGATCAAGGGAAGGGCGTCCTCCCATTGGGCTAGGTCTGTGCACGTCGTGCGAATCAGCTGCTCCATCGTCTGATTGGTGCGCTCAGTCTGGCCGTCCAATTGCGGGTGGTACGCCGTGGACAGATGCAGACGTGAGCCGTATTGCTGCTAGGTTTTTGTCCAGAAGTTAGACGTGAACCTTGGGTCGCGATCGCTGATGATTGCTGAAGGGATGCCGTGTAGTCGCACGATGTTCTTGAGGAACAGTTTCGTTGTCTGCTCGGCAGTAATCGTCGTCTTGCAGGCGGCGAAGTGGGCCATCTTGGTCAACCAGTCAACGACGACGAGAATCGCGTCGTTACCAATTGGACCAGCTGGCAGGCCTGTGACGCAATCCATCGTCACTTGTTGCCAGGGTCGACTGGGTGGCTCGAGCTGCTGCAGCAATCCCGCAGGTCGAAGTCGGGAAGACTTCATGCGTTGATACGTGGCGCAGGAGGTGACGTACAGCTGCACATCTGTCGGCAGGTCGGGCCAGTATTAATTATGGCTCAGTAATTTGGCGGTTTTGTCAATGCCGCAGTAACCCGAGAAATTCGAGTCATCTGCCTCCTGGATTAGTAGTTCTTGTAGGGTACGGTAGGCGGGAACCCAAATTTGATTGGTGCCAGATTTTAGGTAATAGGCCCCTTGCTTGACCGTTAGTTGGGGATGACTGTTAGTGGTGAAGAATGGGTCGGTATCGTATCCGTGGGTGAATAGGCCAGTTAGTAGCGGATTAGTTTGGGTAATTAGGACTGCAGCAGTGTGGACTGAAGGTCGAGTCAGTGCGTCGGCGATATTGCTAACCCCCCGTTTATAGGTGACTCTGTGGTGGAGGTTGGACTCGAGGTAATCAAGCCAGCAAATCTGTCGGGGGTTCAGTGTCAGTTGGGCGCGGATGAACTGTAGCGATTTGTGGTCTGTTCGGACTGTCACGTCAGCACCCGTCAGATAGCAGCGCCAGACTTTGAAGGCGTTGCTCGGCCGGGTTCAGCTTTCGTGATTCGTAGGCGATGGATTGGAGACCTTCGCCAAAGTCTTGTAACAGTACTGCACCAACGGCCAGATCGCTAGCGTTGGTGATGGGTTCGAATGGACGGTGAGGATCTGCAATCCGAAGAGCTGGAGGTGTAGTCAGGAAAAGTTTGAGCTGTTCGAACGCAGCCTGCTGCTCTCCTCCACACTCATAAAACTTGCCCTTCTTCAAGAGATCCGTGAGAGGGGAAGTCACCCCCACCATATTCGGAATGATACGTCGGACGTAATTCACAAACCCCAGA
The DNA here is from genome assembly GCA_027943415.1 of Closterium sp. NIES-67. Lineage (NCBI taxonomy): Eukaryota > Viridiplantae > Streptophyta > Zygnematophyceae > Desmidiales > Closteriaceae > Closterium > Closterium sp. NIES-67. Next base: position 199,004 of record BQMB01002151.1, read on the forward strand.
AAAACTTGAAGTTCACGGAGATTAGCCGGCGGCTGCCAGTCTTGTATCGTCGCGATTTTTTTGGGGTCGATTTTAATGCCGTCGATGGAAATGACATGGCCCAAAAATTCCAGCTCGTGTTTTATAAAATCGCACTTAGAGCCCTTGGTGATGAGTCGGTGCTGCTGCAATAGAGAGAAAACTGCTTCCAAATCCTTCAAATGCTGCTCCCGGGTAGTGCTGTAGACCAGTATGTCGTCGAGGTACACGATAACGCATTTATCCAGCAGCGGTCGAAAAACTTCGTTCATAGTTAACTGGAACGTTGAGGGCTCGTTTGTTGAGCCAAAGGGCATAATTGTGTACTCGTAACTCCCGTATCGGGTCCGAAACGCCGTCTTGTAGCAGTCTGCTTCGTGCATGCGGATCTGGTGGTAACCACCTCGCAAGTCAATTTTCGAGAAGAATTTGGCTCCGCGAAGTTGGTCGATGAGTTCGTCGGCACGCGGGATAGGATAACGAGACTCGATGGTAAACCGATTCAAGGCGCGGTAGTCAATATACATTCGTAGACCGCCATCTTTCTTCGGGGTGAACAGGATCGGAGCTGCAAACGGAAATTTACTGGGGCAAACGAAACCTTTCTCGAGCAGGTAGTCTAGCTGGCTTCGAAGTTCATTCAGCTCTGGCAAAGTCAGCCACCATTGAGTCCGAACAGTAGGCTGCGCGCCGGGCTCCAGCTCGATTTTGTGGTCATGGTCTCGTTCAAGTGGCAAACCCGCCGGTAGGTCGTCTGGAAAATTGTCGCCGTGTTTCCGAATCACCGTCGCGAAGTCAGCCGGAAGAGCTGCGCAGAGTTTGTCGATGTCGGTCGGCGTGTTGACAGCCGTTGAAACGATCCATCGGACGGCGTACCGTTGCGCCCCTCGAATCATGGCTCGTTTGATCGTCACTACGCTGACCGTCGATGTGGTCGAATCTTGACAGCTCCACTTGGGTAGTCTTCGCCATTCCCCACTCCATTTTATGCGACAATCGCCCGTCCGCCAGTCGATGCTCGGGTTGTATTCGCGCAGCCAATCGCGTCCCAGCAGCATGTCGCAACCATCCAAAGTTGTTGCCAGCATCTTCGTCGTGAAACTGAAATTTTCGTCGCATGTCACTCGCACGTGAGGTACCCACTCCCGAATTGCAAGGGGTGTGCCATCAACCAATCTCGCGTCGATTTCAGGCAATCGCAATTTTTTCACCTTTGTTACGTCCATCAAACTGTGGCTCGCCCCGCCATCAACGAATATTTTGATGCGGGTGTCGCCAACTCTCCCTTCAACCAGCATAGGGCGATCAACCGGTCCATATGAATTAATCAGAGTAATAACAGATAGTGTAATAAAGGAGTCATGATTCAAGAGTGTCGATACAAATGAGGGCCTAGGCATTTATAGGCACGAACAGAGCTAGCCGAGAACCACGCGAATAGGTTGGGGCGGCCCGGTTGGCGAAAGCCACGGAAGTGCCGCGCGTCTAGGTTTGGGTTCACGAAATGGTTCGGGACCGAAGAAGTTGGCCGAGCCTGGACTTCTGAGAGTCGAGGGCGTACGCGCTGTAGTCGAGCCCAGTAAGGAAAAGGGAATTTCCTTACAAGCGCGGAATTGAATGTCGAGGTTCAGAAGAACAGAATGTGGTACAATGGAATGACGAAGCAAGATATAGCAACACGACAGCAATCCTAGCTGCGTGATTGACTAGGTTCGGAGAAGGCATCCGAGGACGCGGAGCGTTTCGGAATAACGCGGAATGGTCCGGTGCGACGTGTTCGGGCTGAAGCTAGGGTGGATGTCGGTGCAATGTGGGGTCGGTGTACGCGTTAGCGGTGTGGCGCGCTAAGGAGTGGAACATTCCTTACACTACCCCCCTTCTAGCGAAGGTGGTCTACATTTGCGACGTGCTTGCAGGATAAACAATCCCAGAGTATAGTAGGCGACTGTACTTGTACCGAGGGAACCCACGTGTTGTCCTCACCGGTACGATGGGTCCATCGTATCATTAAGTCAACGTGTCGTTCCTGACCGTTGATTCTTACTCGATGGCTCTGGATCTTTGCTGGTTCGATGAGCGTTTCCTCAGCTGGTCGTAGATCCTGGGCAGTGGCGGAGGGTCAATTTTCACGCCTTCCGTCGAAATAACGTGCCCCAAAAACTCCAATTCGGGTTTTAAAAACGCGCACTTAAAGCCTTTGGTGATGAGACGATTCAGCTGCGGTCGCTGAAAAACCGCTTCCGGATCCTTTAAGTGCTGCTCCCATGTCGTGCTGTAAATCAGGATATCATCCACATTTATCAAGTAGATCCCGAAATACCCTGTTCATTGTCACGAACCCCCAAAACGATTGCAGCTCCTGGAGGTTGGTCGGCGGCTTCCATTCCTGAATTGCCCGAATTTTGCGGGGATCAATTTTCACCCCTTCCATCGAAATAACATGCCCCAAAAAATCCTGTTCGGGTTTAAAAACTCGCACTTATAGCCTTTGGTGATGAGACGATTCTGCTGCAGTCGCTGAGAAACCACTTTCGGGTCCTTTAAGTGCTGCTCCAGTGTTGTGCTGTAAATCTGGGTATCATCCAAATAAATGATCACACATCTATCAAGTAGATCCCGGAATACCCTGTTCATCGTCAGTTGGAACGTCAAGGGGGCATTCGTTAACCCGAATGGCATGACAGTGTATTCGTAAGTCCCGTAGCAAGTACGAAACGCAGTCTTGTGGCACTCGTCGGCGGAGATTCGAATCTGATGGTAACCGCCGCGAAGGGCGATCTTCGAGAAATAGCGGGCGCCTTGCAGCTGGTCAATCAATTCGTCCGAGCGCGGGATTGGGTAGCGAGATTTTATCGTAACCCGACTAAGGGTGCAAAATCAATGCACATTCAGAGGCCCCCATCTTTCTAGGGTGTGAATAGGATTGGGGCGGCGAATGGGGACGTGCTCGGTCAAACGAACCCTTTGGCCAGCAAATAGTCCAGTTGGTCCCGTAATTCCTGGAGCTCGGATTGCGTGAGCCGCCAATGTGTCAGGAAAGTTGGCTTTGCGATCGGTTCCAGTTCGATCCCATGGTCTTGAGGGCGTTAAGGTGGTAGTCCAGGTGGCAGGTCGTCCGGAAGAATATATGGGAACTGACGAATCAGTTTTGCCAGATCTTCGGGGACTACTGCACATAGCTTATCTATGTCAGTCGGTTGACTGTCATCCGTCGATTCCTTCAGATGGATGGCGTACAGGTTCGTGCCTTTCTTGACCCCGCATGTCAGCATGTTGGCATTGACATGCGTCATTATCGGCTCTGCTCCTAGCTAGCGTGGAAGTGTCTGCCGACCATTCGCACACTTCACTGTGCACTCGCCAATCGTCCTATCGATATGCGGATTGTATCACGGAAGCCAATCTCGTCCCAGCAGCACATCGTAGCCGTCAAGTGTCGTCGCCAGCATCAGCGCGCTGAATCCAAAACAGTCACCACACTTCATGCGAACAGTTCACTCGCGACCGCGTATCGCCAGCGGGGTGTCATCGACCAATCGGGCGTCGATCTCGGGCAGACACCGTTCCAGGGGCAAGTTTTTTTTTTTAGTCGTCGGTCGGTGAATCAGGCTATGGCTCACACCACCGTCGATGAAGATTTTTTTTTTTTGCCGTTAACCCTTCCTTCTACCAGCACAGGGTGATCCACAAGTTCATTCTCGTTGATTTTTAAATCATCAACAGTAATCCCGACATCATCAAAATAAAGCTCCATCACAAAAAGCCAGCCCATCCTGGTGGTGTCTTTGTCCATGGGGTTAAAAGGGGGCGGCATCGGTGGCTTTATCTTGGCCACTGGTACAGTTGGCGTGGTTGCGGCTGCTGCAGAAACTGTTGCAGTTGCTTCAGAGTGGGTGGGGGCCGTTGTCGCAGCTGCTGCAGCTGCCGTGGCACGTGCGGCGGCATTCATTGTTGCTGCTGCTTCATCATCACGGCGCTCCTGCGACACTTCACGTGCGATTTCGTCCAAGACTGTTTCAACACGTCAAGTGCTGGTGGCGTCCTTAGGGGTAGGCGACTTCTAGAGCGTAGTCTCTTGCCCCTGGCAAAGTTCGGTAACTTCGGCGCGAAGCTTTTTGTTGTCGTCTAGCACGCTGTCAGGCGAGCTTTAGTGGTAACGAATTTTGCCAACAACTCGACAAACCGTGCCTTGTCCATGTGGCGGATACTACGCCGAGTGGGCAAGGGAATATTCGTGATTACGCGTGCTCAAGTAAGAGCGCAAACACTATCGTAGCCGGGCGAATTAATTCGTCGAATTCACGGTCGACCACGTTGCAGCTCAATGAGCGAATCACTCCCGCCCCGAAAAAGTTTCCGCCTACGGAAATGGGTAGGTCAGGAAAGTAGCTCTGAATACCAGATGTTACGAGTGTTTAACCAAAGTAGCGCGGAATCAAATGTCGAGGTTCAGAATAACAGAATGTGGTACAATGGAATGACGAAGTAAGATATAGGAACACCATAGCAATCCTAGCCGTGTGATTGAACAGGTTAGGAGAAGGCATCCGAGGACGCGGAGCGCTTCGGAATGACGCAGAATGGTCCGGTGCGACGTGTTCAGGCCAAAGCTAGGGCGGATGTCGGTGCCGTGCGGGGTCGATGTACGCATTAGCAGTGTGGCGCGCTAAGCAATGGAAATTTCCTTACAGTTACGATGTATCATATCTGTTGAAGTATACTCGACAGAGTTACCACGTGCTTTACTCCAATAGTATCGTGATAGATGTTGAGAGTTTTATCAGCCAAGTTGTAAGGAATTAGTAGTTCCTTATTGAGGCTTGCTACCAGGCCCCCAAATTGCATACTTTTTACTATGATTAAGATTTTTTTCAGAGTTTTTTTTGGGGTGTAGTCTGATTGCAAATACTTTTTTTTGTACCTTACTCTGATTTTTCAAAGAAGATTTTTGTACCTACACTGTTTTTTCATACAATTTTGACTCGTGTACTCTAATGCCTCAGCCCTATATGGGGGGGAGACTCTGATTCGCGTAATACCATGATTTGGGAGGACCGTCATTTGCACTGGTACCCCTGTGGAGGGCGCTGGCTGGCCCTTAGCCAAAATCAGCGCACGCGCGATGCTTGGTGGGGGCTTTGTGAGGGTGATAACAGTCCTTTCACCAAAATCAAAGGTCAATGTGTTTTGGGGGCTGTGTGGTGTGAGGGAGCTGACTGGCCCTTCACAAAAATCTTTGTGGTGGAGGCGGTGTGAGGGGCCGATTGGGCCTTCACCAGAACAATTGCCGATGTGTGCCGCGGGCTGTGTGAGCGAGGGCGCCCATTGGCCCTTGACGAGATTGCCACTTGGATGGCACCGATTTCCCTCCTTCCCTCGCAATTTTGATTCGCCCCGCCCCAATTCCTTTCCTCCCCATTCCACAATTTCGTCGCGCACGCGCAATTTCCACGAACCAGTACCTCCACTCCACCTCATTTCGCCCGTGAAATTACTAAGAGCGTGTTCATAGTGGCCGACGTCTCATTTCGGCCTGACGCACAGAAAACCGAGCGAATTTATTAAACCTTTTGGCACCGCATTACGGCGTCGTTTGTTTTTTTACGCTGGATCTGTCTGAACACACTCTAGGCGCGAGCCGGGTCTTGGGTGGCACGAAATTCTGTGCTTTCGCTAGCACACAGGTAGCTAGAGCATGAATAAGCAAAAGCCCCTAGTGTTAGAACTTAGTCTCTAACCACTGAGTTAAAAGGGCTTGTTAAGTAACAGGTAAGTGCACCCATAACCCCCCAGGCTCTGTACCTATAGCCCTTCCCCGAGGATCTCAATAGCTACCCCAGCGAGTCTCTTGACACCCCCCCTCGTTGGGATAGGCGGAAGACTTGGCACCTCTGCCAGTGCACTGTCACCTCTATCGGTGCACTCTGGGAATTGTGCCCGAGATCTTTGGCTCTCATACCATGTCAGATCTAAGTCACTAACCACCGAGTTATAAGGGCTTGTTAATTAGTAGGTAAGTGTGCCCATAACCCCCAAGGCTCTGCACCTGTAGCCCTTCCCCGAGGATCTCAAGGGCAGCCCCAGCGAGTCTCTCGACACCTAGCATGCCATGCCCGATAAGTCTGAGGGCAATAGGAAAGGGAAGGAGTTGGTAGACAAGACGAGGCTGAGGAGGGCATGCAAGACATTTATTGACATTGACGTATTATAGTTTAAAATCAACTTAAAAATAAATGGGTGACCCTAATTGATCAGACAAAAAATCTAATGTTACTTTGATTCTTTTGATTGCTTTCCAGGGGCAACTCTGACGGCCATACCAAGGGATGGAGGCAAGTCTGATGAATCAGACACCCCCAAAACGAATTTGGGGGTCTGCTTGCTACAGAGTGTACTGTTAACGTGCATATATTTATATGTTAGGAATGTACTGTTTGTAGCCTAGCTAGGGTTCAGACCTATACGGGGTACAATCCCTTACCCATTCCCACTGTATGCCCTCTCTAGTAATACTTTCTCTCGACATGGTATAGTGCTAGGCACTCCTAGCCATCACGCTTCCGCCCTGGGTGCTCTCCACTCCCCTCCCACCCTAGGTTACCGCCTTCTTTTTAGTTAGAACTTAGGGTTTTTCCCCTAGCCCGTGCCCTAGCCTTAGCACTCGTCCTAGGCTGCCGCCCAGCTGTCGCGCTGCCCACGTTTTCCCAGTTAGCCACCGCCAGCTCGCGGTCGCCAGCAACGCCTTAGTCGCTGCCTGCTCGCCACCAGCTGGCCCCCAGCTAGCAACTCGCTCGCGCCGCGCCGCCGCCAGCCAGCCGCCAGCCAGCCGCCAGCTCGCTCGCTCGCTCAACACCAGCTCGCTGTCAGCAGCCGCCGCCAGCAGCTCGCTAGCTGCCAGCTGCCGCCAACCACTCGCCTGCAGCGCGCCGCTGCCCGCTCGCCGCTGGCAGCCGCCATCCGCTCCCTCCCTACTGCTCCCTTGCCACAACTGCCCGCTCGCCAGCACGTGCGCTCGTCGCTAGCACGCTGCTGCCAGCCAGCTCGCCGCCAGCAGAAGCTGCACGTTTGCCAGCCCGCATGCTCGACCCCAGCCAACTCGCCGCCAGCAAGCTACCTCCACCTAGCTCGCCACCAGCGTGCCACTGCCAGCCAGCTCACCGCCAGCAGCAGCTGCCCGCTAGCCAGCATGCACGCTCGCCTCCAGCCAGCTCGCCGCCAGCAAGCTACCGCCAGCCACCTTGCCGCCAGCAGCAGCCGCCCGCTCGCCAGATTGCATGCCAGCCTTTCGCCTGCCAGCTCGCCAGCCGTCGTCTGCCAGCCAGCTGCTCCCGCCCGCCAGCTAGCCAGCCAACCTCTCGGCATGATGGCCTCGTCAGAGTCTGTCTCTCGGCTGGACTCCAAAGGCCCGGCGGTCGACTTCGCTCTTTGGCTCCTCGCCCTCCACCGGCAGTTGGTGAGCCAGCACGTGGACTGCGAGCTCCTGGAGGCCCACATTACTGGTGAGCTCGTTGACCACCTCCACACTCTCGATGTATGCTGCAAGACTGCCTGCCCTGAGCCGCAGCCGCCGTAGCAGCCGCCACAGCCTTAGGGCCACAGCAGCCGCCACAGCAATAGCAGCACCAGCCGCAACAGCAATAGCAAGTGCTGCGGTGGGGTCCTAGGGGTGTTGGGCACAGTAGAGCGCTACTTCCTGGTGGTCGTCGACAACTTTACGCGGTTCACCAAGGTTTTCCCTTTGGAGCGGAAGACCGACGTGCCTGCCGCCCTACATTCGTGGCTTAGTGTCGTCTGCACCCAGCGCTCCCTACCTGTGCTTCGTCTTTACTCCAACTGTGGTGGCGAGTTTGCCTCTGGTTGTCTCGGTCAGTTCTGTCATGCGGAGGGCATCACCCAGACATTCAATCGTTCAGACTCGCCACAGCAGAATGCGGTAGCTGAACGACACATCGGCTTGGTCATGGAGGTGGCCCACACCTCCATGGACCGTGCCGGTGCACCCCATTTTCAGTGGCCGTTCGCCGTGCGCTGCACGGCTCACCAGCTTAAACCTGTGTTCTCGCTCCTCAAATCCATAGGTTTCGCCGAACCTTCTATGGACTGTGTCTCCCTGTGATGCATCAGTGTTCCACATCTGGGGCTGCTTGGCTCACGCTCGCACTCTTGGCACGGACAAGCTCTCAGGCTGCACTTCCCTCTGTGTCTTCCTCAGTTTCCCGCTCCACGCTCCTGCCCGACTATTCTACCACCATGGACAACACCGCTTCTTTCACTCTCGTAATGTTACGTTCAACAAGTCTATCTCCTTCTATGCTCGCTTTCCTTGCCGTGGTGGTTGTGCTTCTCCTCTGCCTCGTTTCCTTGGCCCTCCTCTGCCTACCGCTCCCCTCTCACCTTGCCCGGCCCCATTTGGTGCCTCCCACGTCACTCCCCTCCCCTCAGTTGGGCATGTGGGGGAGTCTGCTGTAGCTGCAACACCCCTCCCGCCAACCCCGGTGCCCCAGGCACCTTAGAAACCTCCCCCGCTGCTGCCGCAGCAGCAGCAGCAGCGGCGGGAGGAAGTGGCCCCTGTGAGTGTTGTTTCATAGGGAGCTGGCTTTGGGGGTGTTGGCTTGGAGAGTACTGGCACTGGTGGGCCTGGGGGTTCTGGCGTGGGTCAGCAGCAGTAGCAGCAGCACTTGCAGCCGCAATCTGCCCTTCGTCTCCTTGGCCTTTCCTCCGGCTCCCTGCTTGACCACCCATCCCTCCTACTGTGCGTGACCCTGTCTACAGCCCACTATCCCTCTCCCCCCCTCTCGCGACTCCTCTCCAGATCGTTTCCCCACTCTCTCTCCTCCGTCCCCTGTCATGTCCCCCGTTTCCCCCCCGTCCCCAGTCCCCCGTCCTTCTCCATTGAGTTCGTCATCCCCCTGTGCTCGTCGTGTCTCTCCTCGTGCTAGTCTCCACCCCATGGTCCTTCGTCTTCGTGCTCCCCAGTCCCCGTCCTACCGTTACCTCGCCAGTCATCGCTCTTGCTGTCCTCTCCTCCGTTCTCTGACTTTGCTCGCACTGCTCATCCAGTCGTCTCCCACTTACTTGCGTCACTTGTCACTGACCCAACTGCTCCTCCTGAGATTGTCTCTGCCCTCACTGCTACTGTTGCAGACTTTGTCTTGGCTACACCTCCGCTCTGGTCTCTGACCGTGCCTGTCCTTTGTCCGTCGGGGTGCATTTGCCCTTAGCAATGACATTCTAGACAATAGGCAGTACGAGCTAGCTTTCCTTGCAGCTGACGTACTTCATCTTTACGCCATGCTTGTGTCCCTTGAGGGTGACCCGAACACCCTCGACATCCCTATCCCACGCTCTTACGCTTACGAGGTCTCGGGTGCCTGGGCAGCCCGGTGGATACAGGCCATGGAGGAAGAGATGGCATCTTATAGATCCACTGGCACTTATGTCGACGCAGATTCCCTGCGTGAGGAAAAACGTAGTCGATGGCATGTGAATTTATAGGATGAAGCGCACACCTGGAGAGCCACCGAAATTCAAGGCGCGTTATCTGGCTAGACGCTTCAGTAAGCAAGAGGGTGTAGACTTCTTCTAGATCTTCTCCCCTACCCCGAAGATGACTAATCTTTGGGTGCTCCTTCATGTAGATGCACATCGTGACTACGACCTTCAGTCCATGGACTTCTCCACAGCATTTCTGCAGGGCTGCCTTTACGCGCAGATCTACCTGCAGCGCCCACTAGGCTTCACCAGGTCCTTCTCACCTGCCAGTGGAGGCTGCTCTGCCCTGTCTACAATCTGCGTCAGGCACCCTGTGAGTGGCATGACAAGCTCTACACTACACTCGTTGCTCTTCAGTTCTTTATGTCCTCTGCTAACCCCTCGCTCTTTGTTCGTACCGGTCAGACTCTGTTAAAAATGCCTGTGTACATAGACTACCTTATCTTCGCTACTCCTGACAAAGTTGCACTGGCCTCAGTGAAGATCGAGCTGCTCAGGCGACACGCCTATACAGACCTAGGGGATCTGCACTGCTATCTGGGCTTGGAGATCTCTCGTGACCATGTCATGCGCACGATCACACTCTCCCAATCCCACATGGTGCAGTAGATCCTCCATCAGTTCGGCCTTCAGTTCTCTTTAGCACAGTCCACCCTGCTGCCTGTGGATCACAAGCCCTCTGCTCCTATTTCAGCAGAGCCAAGCGAGCCCAGTGGTCCATACACAGAGCTAGTGAGGTGCCTCATGTACCTGATGATGTGAGCTCGACCAGATCTAGCGTACCCTCTTAGTATCCTTGGTCGCTTTGTTGCGAATGGCTGTCACCGACCCAAGCACAGGTCGGCTGCCAACAGGGTGGCATGGTATCTGGCGAGTACATCAAGACTGGGGCTTGTTCTCGGAGGATGAGAGCCAGTGGTCCTCACTGGACACACGGACACGTCATGGGTTGACGTCCCGGAGACACTCAGGTCATCACAGGGCTACTTCTGTAGTCTTGGTGCAGGTGTAGTCTCGTGGAGGTCCACTAGGTCATCGTCTGTAGCTCAGTCCAGTTGTGAAGCAGAGATCTAAGTTGGGGCCATGGCTACTCAGGAGCTCCGCTGGTTGACGTTCTTGCTCACTGACTTAAGTGAGCGGCCTAGCTCTGTCCTGGTCCTGTATGCTGATAATATGGCCATGATCCTCCTATGTCAGGAGGCTAGGCTTGAGGGTAGGGCGAGGCACATCCAGGTGGGCGGTACTTCTTACTGCGTAAGTTGCAACAGCGTGGTCAGGCTCGTGTAGTACAAGGGGCCTTAGAGGCCAACGTTGCTGATATCTTCACCAAGGCCTTAGGGACTCGTGACCATCAGCGGCTCAGCACCTAGCTTGGTCTAGTCTCGGCTGCTGCTCCCTTGCTTGTATCATGATCTATACTATACTGGCTCTGTACTTGCTACTCTATACCTGCTGCCTTGTTACATTCATACTGGCCTTATGGCCGCTGTCTTAGTGGTCAGACTAGTAGTGCTTCCCTAAGTTGTTTTGTTACATACTCCAAAGGCCAGACTAGTAGTGCTACCTTGGATGACTGTTTCTTGTTAGGCTCTGCCCCCTACCCAAGCTAGGGGGTATGTTAAAGTTCATATATTTATATGTTGGGAATGTACTACTTTTAGCAAGGGTTATGGGGTACAACCCCTTATACATTCCCACTGTATGCCCTCTCTAGTCATACTTCCTCTCGACACGTACTACTCGAACAGTCCCAAACCACCGCCAAACCACCGCCAAACCACCGCCAGGGTTCCAGACCTATCAAGCCAAGCCTCCTGGGTCTTTATGGATCTCGCTGCAACACTCCGAGGCCCTTCAATACTTTTCATCGTATGACCAGGATTAGCCTAGATTTCCTATAGATTGTCTTGTCTCTTATTTTATTAGCATTCTATTATTCACAGTTTCGCCACTGCCCTCCATAGCTACTATGTATCGTATCGTGAGAGATGTTGAGAATTCTATCAACCAAGACTTTCAAGGTCTTGTGTGATTGTGTCAAGATATACGCTGGGGCTGCCCTTGGTCCTCGAGGAAGGGTCATAGGTGCAGAGCCTGGGGGGTTATGGGCGCACTTACCCTCTACTTAACAAGCCCTTTTAACTCACTGGTTAGTGACTGAGTTCTGATATGGTATTGGAGCTAGGTGACCACCCGTGTTCACTTCCCAGTGTGCACCGAGAGGTGGCAGTGCTGCAGAGGGCTTTGTGTCTTCCGCCTATCCCAGCGAGGAGGGGTATCAAGATACACGCTGGGGTTGCCCTTGGTCCTCAGGGAAGGGTCACAGGTGCAGAGCCTAGGGAGTTATGGGCGCACTTACCCGCTATTTAACAAGCCCTTTTAAGTCAGTGGTTAGTGACTGCGTTCTTATAGATTGTTTTGTACCGGTATTACCGTATACACCCGGATACAACCGCATATGTGCTTATAATGGAACCCCTTGAAAAACTACATGGGCTTTTAATCAAATTATTTTTATTAGCACATGGGCTTAATAAAAGTACCATACAGAAAATAAAATAAAAAAATGAAGGCACCAAAATGTAGCTCTTTGAATTTCACTTCGAATGGGCCAAACTCATATGGGGGTCGTGTTGATGGATTTTGTAGAGTCGGCTCGGGAATGTCCCACTAGCAAATCCTTGCTGGAATCCAGCCAATCAGAGCTGAAATCGAGTGAATTGACTGAGCGCAAGTTGCGTGCCTGTCTCGGGAGGATCTTCGGAGGGCTGTGGGAGGTATGGCACGACATTTCGATACAAAAAATCGTGTTTCACTCGTTTTTTTTACAAGTGTAATGCGCTTATAATAAATGCATCGTCCAAAACAAAAAGTGTGCTTATAATAAAATTAACGGATATAAGCGCATTCGCAATGCATAAGCCCATGGGCTTAATAAATGGCTGCGCTTATATCCAGGTGTATACGGTATGGTACTTTTGCTTTGCTACAAATGATGTATCCTTCCAATGTCCCGGCTGTAATTTATCACCCCACTCAACCACCTAAAGTTGTTTCGCTTCTAGCAATTGCGCGGGGAACTGAGCACATTATTTAGCAGTCCCAATGTCCAACTGGTGAATACTAGTCCGTAATTTATGGCATATTCTTGCAACTTTATTCCTAAGCCTATAAGGGCTTCTAAGGTACAACCTGTCGTGGTCATCTCTTGAAATTGCTGGTGGCTGACGCCCTCAACCCCTCGAAAAATGGCCAGTCAGATGGTTTAAGGCACAAAGCTGACCACAAAAAGTTTATGGGGCAACAATGTCTCCAACTAGAATGAAGGGGCCACACTTCGGAATCCTATGGACTCTTCCACCTTTGAAGACGCATTCCTAAAATCAAACGGGGATTTCCGTAGCAGAACGGCCGTTGGTGTACACTCAAGTGTCGCACTGGAGAAGAAGTGTGCGCTGGCTTGATGTTGCACTAGAGGTGGAGGAGGAGGGGCTGAGAATACTAGTGAATCGTCATGGTATAGTGAACAGTACAGTGGAAGGAACATACGGTACATATGGCACAAGATGACAGATAATATGGTACAATATGGCACATGGTATAGGATGACAGATGATATGGTTATATGTGTTACATCATGGCACTATGAGCACATATGGTATAGCATGGCACATGCGTACATATGGTATAGCATGGCACATATGATCACATATGGTATAGCATGGCACATATGGGTACATATGGTGTAGCATGGCACATACCGTATTCTCCCGGACAAAAGACCCGTCGGTAAGAGAGTCTATGGGTCGCTCAGGTGGATGTCGATCATTTATTTTGGCACAATCCGTGAGGACCCACTTTTTACTAATTGCTATTTTATGACCCACCTTCTTAGTTTCTGTTTCTTTCCATAAGGAAATGGAGAATGTTAAAACAAGGCCTGACATCTCACTGACGCGAAGTCCTTTTTCGCACTGATGCATGGCACATTCAGAACTGACACATAGAATCTGACGCGAAAATTCCGTCGCATTTTCATGGGAAAACATCCGCAGGATGGGTACTATCAAAACATTTCGCATCTCATTCTAGATTAGGGCTACCTCATGTGACTTTCTGATTATTTCATTCTAGTCATGTGGAGTATTGTTTCGTTTCATGTCTCTTGGCAAATTATTGCGACACGTGTCCATTTCATAGCAGAGGAAGGTTGAGCATCATTACGGGCAAACATAAAAATAAAACCCATAGGGGCATGTTTGCCATTCGAAGATGGGTAAACCATGAACTCGTGGTCCTTAAGCGAGTTCAAGGTTAATGTAGGCCCCTATGGGTAATTTTGTTTTTTCGTCTCTGCCCAATAACAACGCTCCGAATTCAGGTGTTGGACACGTGCCGATTTTTTTTCCTAGGAGACATGAAATTAAACATTACTTACATGACGAGAATGAGAAACAACGAAAAGTCGCATGAGGTAGCTCTTATACAGACTCGGACGCAAAATGTTTTGATAGTACCCATCCTGCAAATACTTACCCCATTTTCATTGGTTTCGGGAGATGCTCCTTTGCGAGATTAGTAGAGCCCTCTTAGTAGCTAGCAACAGACTCTGTACAACTAGAAATTGAGTTCCTTATCGTGTAAAATAGATGAGTAAGGGTCTTATCTATTTCCAGCCTCGATAATGTCCACCCTAGCTTTTTTCCCTGCATTTTTCTGAAGTCCTGGGGTCTCTTGTCCGGGAGAATACGGTATGAGTACATATGGTATAGCATGGCACATATGAGTACTTATGGTATAGCATGGCACATATGAGTACATATGGTATAGCATGGCACATATGAGTACATATGGTATAGCATGGCACATGAGTATATATGGTGTAGCATGGCACATATGAGTACATATGGTATAGCATGGCATGTATGAGTACATATCGTATAGCATGGCACATATGGTCACACATGGTATAACATAGCACATATGGTTACATGTCGTATAGCATGTCACGTATGGTCACATACGGTATAACATGGCACATATGAGTACATATGGTATAGCATGATACTTATGGGTACAAGGGGTTACACATGGCATACCATGGCAAACATGATGACATGGTATTGAATGATATGGGTAAACATGGTATGCTCACACATGGTATGGGAACATGTGGTGTAGATGATTTGAGGAACCTCACGTTAGTGAGATCCAGGTTAGGAGAGTAATCTAGAGGTAACATCTCGGTGGTACGCCATGAAATACTCCCCCTGCTCCTTATTTATCAACCGAGTGCTCAACGTGCAGTCTTCCGCGGAGCCATAACCTAAGGTCAGCCGCGGATGTCTCGTTGGATGGGTTGGCTTTCGACAGAGAAAGTGTCGCGATTCTGGTGCAATGGGGAGGTGAGGAACAAAGAAGTGACGGCGAGAACCATTGAAGGAAATGTTAAATTTGTGAATATTTATGTCAGAAGGAATAGGAATGGCGCAAAGAATCAGCACTATGTGAGATCGATCCAACAGAAAACGACGTGATACACTGCTGGGAATTCTTTTTGGCAGCAGCACAATTGCAAAAGGGAGCGGCGGGGAAAATAACATCTGGCGCGGGTTGCACTTACGTTTTCCCCGTGTGGCACACGGATCCGGCATCGCCGCCCTACATCGTAATCCGCTTCCAGTGGAAACAATACCAGCTGGAAGGGGGATTTGCACGGGGACTACTACTAGTAGCAGTTGCTAGCTTCTGAGAAGCTCAATTGCAAAATTCCCGCTAGGATTGCTGATGATGAATTGGCTTTCAGAACTTGTAGAAGTGAACCACTTGTTTAGGGTGGCCAGGATCTAGAGTTGGTGGAACCACGATTAAAAGTCAGCGGACGTCATCACGCTCGTCCTTCCGTATGAGGTATCGCGCTATAAGTACAGTCTAAGTGTTACATCAGGAATGCATAAGTAAACTCTACCGGGTATACTTCAACACTCCCCTTCATTCCTGAGTGTATGTCTCTGGGTAAGTGTCACAGGATCGAATGTGTCGAGGAAAGGTTGCACTATCGATCGGTACAAGGCGCTTTTATACTTCCAGAATACATCAGGTAACCAGGTTTATCTTATCCTAAGGGAATAGACCCTTCTAGAAGATAGAATCACCCTGCGTATAGCCACGCGAGGCTATTGGCTTTAAGGGATTACAGCAGGATTACGCTAGATAGCGTGTCTAGAACATTCCATGCCTGGTCGGTGATATAATAATAATAAAGGAAGAAACCAAAGGATAATGGAAAATGGGGAATATGAGGCAAAAGGAGGTGAGATAAAAAGAGGAATGAAATGAAGATGAAATATGGAAAAGGCCAAGTGGTGTAACGGAGTCGTACTCTCACACTTCCCCCCCTCAAAGCTGGGTGGTAGAAGTAACACCCTGCTTGACAAGGTAGTCATGCAGAGGACGACGGGCGTTACCCATGTCGGACTCAGAGACCCAGCTGTCCTCAGAAGGATCATAACCCTTCCAACGGATGAGAAGCTCCACGGTGCCATTCCGACGACGACGATGTGCAAGCACGGACTCGACCTCGTACTCGGGTTCGTTCTGGACGAGGACGGGCGGCGGCGGCGGCGGCTGGCGTCCGACGAAAATTGTGTTCGGGTCCCGATAGGGCTTCAGAAGTTGGACGTGGAAGGCGTTGTGAATCTTCCAGGTAGCTGGCAGGCGTAAGCGGAAGGTAACAGGAGTGACCTGTGCTTCAACGAGAAAAGGCCCGCAGAAGCGAGGTCGCAGTTTAGATGGGAGATGGCTTATGTCCAGGTTGCGGGTGTCAAGGAGAACCTGGTCTCCCACGGAAATGGTGTGGTCGTTGCGATGGCGATCGGCCTGGCGCTTCTGTTGCTGTTGAATGTCAAGGAGGCGCTTATGGGTCCGATCCCAAAGTTGATGCATGGTTGTAATGAAATCATGTGCGGGTTGGACTGTAGGTGATGCTGTCGGTTTTTGTGGTGTGAGTGGGTGGCGTCCGTAGCAGAGGAAGAACGGCGTCTGTCCAGTAGCGGCATGTGTGGCATTGTTGTAAGCAAACTCGAGTACGGGCAGGTGCAAGTCCCATTTGGAGATGTCGTCCTTGCAGGCTGCTCGGAGGAGTTGCTCAACAATTTGGTTGAGGCGCTCGGTCTGTCCGTCTGTCTGCGGATGGTATGCGGATGACATGGCGAGTTTGGTGCCGAGCAGAGACATAAGTTCCTTCCAGAACTTGCTAGTGAACTTGGGGTCTCGGTCGGAGATGAGTGTAGTTGGGATGCCATGCTGTGAGATGATGTGACGAATGAAGAGCTGTGCTGTCTCCTCGGTGCGTGCCGTCGTGTGTGTCGGGATGAAGTGTCCCATTTTGGAGAACTTGTCAATGACGACAAGGATGGCGTCATGACCGCTGGAGGTAGGTGGTAACCCGGTGATGAAGTCTAGGCTAACCACTTGCCATGGTTGTTCTGGGACAGGAAGAGGCTGCAGTAGTCCCGCCTTTTTCTGCTTGCTGCTCTTCATCCGCTGACATGTATCACACGAGGTGACGAATTTCTGGACGTCGTCTGCCATATGGGGCCAGTAGTAGTGTTTGGCGATACCGGTGAGCGTCTTGTTGCTACCGAAGTGTCCGGCGTACAGGACGTCGTGGTATTCTTCGAGTAGTAACTGGCGCAAAGGAGGGTAATTGGGTACCCAGATTTTTGTGGATCCCTTCCGGTACGCGATGGCACTGTCCCACTGTAGCAGATGTCGCTTTTCTGCCAAGGGAATTTCGGGGTCGATGGCGTACCCGTGGGTGAAGAGTCCCTTGAGTAGTGGATTCATCCCTTCGACCTGAATCGCGGCAACGTGTGCAGGCCGGCTGAGAGCGTCTGCTTTGTTCTTGTGGCCGGGCTTGTACACGATGTCGTAGTGGAAGTGTGTCTCGAGGAAGTCGATCCACCGGACCTGCCGCCTGGAAAGGTTGGGTTGTGTCTTCAAATATTTCAGGCTGCAGTGGTCGGTGTAGACGGTTGTTCTGCGTCCTTCGAGATAACATCTCCACGCTTTGAAGGCGATGACAATGGCAAGGGCCTCTTTGTCGTGTATCGGGTAGTTGAGTTCTGCCCCGTGCAGTTTTTTGCTGAGGTAGGCAATTGGTTGCAGTCCATTCCCCTGGTCTTGCATTAAGACTGCTCCCACTGCCTGGTCGCTGGCGTCAGCTTCGATTACGTAGTCGCGTTCGGGATCTGGCAAGATGAGCACCGGTGCGGACGTTAGTGCTTGTTTCAGCTGCTCCACGGCTTCCTGGTGCTTCGTCTCCCATTTGTAGGGCGTGTTCTTCTTCAGCAGATTCGTGAGTGGTGCCGCGAGTTTCGCATACTGTGGCACGAACCTGTTGTAGTAATTAGCGAAGCCTAGGAACTGCTGCAACTCCTTCACGTTCTCGGGTGTCTTCCACGTACGTACGGCTTCGATTTTCTTGGGGTCGACGTGAACTCCTTGAGCGCTCACCATGTGGCCTAGAAATTGGACTTTCTCCAGGGCGAATTCGCTCTTGGACAGTTTGACGTAGAATCGTTCTCGTCGAAGAATTTCGAAGACGCGTCGCAGGTGTTCGACGTGCTGCTTCATGTCGCGCGAGTAGATGAGTATGTCGTCCAGGTACACCACCACGCATTCGTCCAGAAGTGGTCGTAGAATGTGGTTCATTTCGGCTTGGAACGTTGCCGGTGCGTTGGTGAGTCCGAACGGCATGACCAAATACTCGTACGATCCGTACCGAGTTCGAAAAGCAGTTTTGTGGATAGAGTTGTCCGCCATCCGTATCTGCCAGTATCCGGACCGCAGATCCAGTTTGGAAAATACCGTAGCTCCCCGAAGCTGGTCAAGCAGGTCATCGATTCGCGGTATCGGATATTTATTCTTGATGGTCTGCTTGTTAAGAGCTCGGTAGTCGATGCACATGCGCAGGCTTCCGTCCGGTTTCGGTGTGAAGAGTACTGGGGCACCGTATGGCGAAGTAGATGGTCGGATGAGTCCTTTGGCTAGGAGATACTCGATCTGCTTCTTCATGTCGGTCAGCTCCGTAGGGCTGAGCCGGTATGGTGCTCGGAAGGTCGGCTTCGAACCTGGTTCCTCCACGATCTCATGTTGATGTGTGCGGTATGGCGGTAGCTCGTTCGGTAGGTCGTCAGGAAGAATGTCTTGGAACTCCTTCAGCAATTCCTTGATTTTTCCTGGAGTTTCCGAGGCTTTCTCTCTGTCATTCTCCACCTCTGTTGCTATCGCCAGGAACCCGGTGTCGGTCCGCTTCACGTCCTTCTCGAATCGTGCGAGTGTCTCCACTGGGATATCTCCAGTGTCGTCCCAGTTGGGTAGCTGTACTCTCCGTCCATTGTTGTAGATGCTTGCGGTGCGGTTTACCCAGTTGATCTCGGGGTTGAATCTTTTCAGGAAGTCTCGCCCGAAGATCAAGTCAAGCCCTTTGATGTTGGTGATGGGGAGTGCAGGTCTCCAGCGCAGTGGTCCAATTTGTAGATGTAGCACTGCTTCGCCGTGTACTGGTAATTTGCTGCCGTCCACCATCGTTGCAGAGAATCCTGAAGGCTTGTACTCTTCCCGGAGTCGGTCGATCATTGCCTTGTCGCAGACGGTGTGTGACGCTCCGCTGTCCACGAGTGCTTGGAGGCGTCGTCCTTTGCAGATGACCTCGAGCACGAGGGGCAGTCGTTGCTCGGAGTACCCAAAAATAGTTTCATTGATTGGGTCATAGGGTACATCCCAATATTCCGTACACACCTTGGTGTTGCTGTCTACTCCTGAGCTGGCAGCTGGCCGAGGCTGCTTGGAGAACGGCTCTTCTCCAGGGCCCGGAGTTTCTTTGATGACTGTGCGCGTCACTGATGCCGAAGAACTGGATGCATCCGTAGAAGGAGTTCGGGGTTTGTGCAGCTTCTTGTAGACCCCCAGCTTCCTCTTGAGCTGCTTCAGCCCCACCGACGTCTTCCCTGGGGAGCGGGTAGTCGTTGTGGGCTGGTGTCGGGAGAGGACGTTGACTCCGTGGAAAGGTCGGCTTCTTTCCACACTCCTTAATTTGGTCCCCAAGTTGTCCGGTACCGGTATAATCTCCACAGCTGTCTGCTTCTTTTGGAGTCCCTCCCGAATCTTCTCCAAGGCTCTAGCTCCTCGAAAATCATAAGTTTTCATTAAAGCATCTTTATAGGATAGCTTTAACGAATTCTTATAATTTCTTGGGTCTTCAAGGAGTTTCCCTGTCTCGGCAGAGTCTTTTTTCGCGGAGTCGTATTTTTCCTCGGCGATTTTCCCTGGCGAAGACTGGTCGTGGGGTGGAGATTTTCCCCCATCATTTCCTCCTGCTCGCGTCGAATCAGCTTCGTCGAAGTTGATTTTCTCGGAATCCCGCGGCCGTTTCCGGATCTTTTTATTTTCGCCAGCTAGATCCGCAATCACTGGCGACTCCCGTTTTTTGTCTTCTGATTGGCCGGAAGATTTCCGCCACTGTTGCGTGCCCGATACTCTGCGCGTGCGGCCTTCATTTTGTTGCAGTCGAAGATTCGGTGGCCCGGCACCCCGCAAAAATCACACGTGTAGTTGGTATTTTTCGGACGTGGCCGCCCCTCGAATCTGTCGACTTCCATCGGGTCGGCGAACGTGGGGTGAGCCGAGCGGTCGCCATGTCGCGTACTGCCGACGTGCGTCCGTCGTGTTCCGGCGTTGACCATGTCGAAGCGCTCCGCTGCCGAAACGACGTCACTGTAGCTCGCGTAGTTTGATGCTGCGACTTGTCGTTTGACTTCGGTCTTCAGCCCTGCGAGGTACGATTGCACTTTTTCCCCTTCGGTCAGGTCGGGAATGCGGTTATAAAATTCTTCCATCTGCTGCGTGTACTGTGCTACACTCCCGAACTGTCGATGGCGATGAATTTTTTCGCGGGCAAGGAAACCTGAATTTATCGGTTCGAAGCGTTTCAGCAGGTCGGCGCGGAACTGCTGCCACGTGGCTTCACCGTGGATGAAGGTGCTGTTGCCGCCAATCCACTCGAGTGCCGGCCCTCGCATTAGTGTCGCCGCGAGTCGTACGCGTTGACCGTCCCAGACTGGCGAGCTCCATCCGACGGCTGCGAAGTAGATCTCCATCCCGGCGATCCATCTGCGGGCGTCGGAGTTTCGATCGCTCGGATCGAACGGCTCAGGTGGGCGCGGTTTCGGAGCCTCGAGAAACTGCTGCGACTGCTGCGTCGTCGCCGTTGTCGTCTCGTGCTGCGCTCCGGCGAGTCGAGTTACTTGCTCGAACTGGTTTCGCCACGCTTCGCGATCCGCTCGCATTTCCTCCTGAAGGGCTGCGATGCGCGCGAAGAGCTGCTGGGTAACCTCGGCGTTGTCGAAGGTTGCCATCCTGTTCAAAACACGCACGGAGGGGGTAATTCGAAAATCGCGGAGCTGGTGCTTACCAGAATCGGCGTCGAATTGGTCGCCCCCGGCGGTTTTTCGAGGCAGGATCCCCGCTGCTGCTGCTTAGCTGAGCGCGGCCGAGTGAGAAAAGCTCTGATTACCAAGTGTCACAGGATCGAATGTGTCGAGGAAAGGTTGCACTATCGATCGGTACAAGGCGCTTTTATACTTCCAGAATACATCAGGTAACCAGGTTTATCTTATCCTAAGGGAATAGACCCTTCTAGAAGATAGAATCACCCTGCGTATAGCCACGCGAGGCTATTGGCTTTAAGGGATTACAGCAGGATTACGCTAGATAGCGTGTCTAGAACATTCCATGCCTGGTCGGTGATATAATAATAATAAAGGAAGAAACCAAAGGATAATGGAAAATGGGGAATATGAGGCAAAAGGAGGTGAGATAAAAAGAGGAATGAAATGAAGATGAAATATGGAAAAGGCCAAGTGGTGTAACGGAGTCGTACTCTCACAGTAAGTGTCACCGCATTTGCAGATTCCAACCAGGTTGGAGCAGTACTGAAACTTGCCGCTTGGGAGTTTCTTCGTCTGAAAATCAGCTGCCATTTCTTCTGTAGGGCAGTATTTCAGGATGACCTTCCCTTTGTCGATTTCATCTTTGACGAAGAAGTAACGGAAGGCGATGTGTTTTGTTCTGTTGACAAAGCCTGGCTTGTTTGCAATCTTGATTGCGCTCTGGTTGTCGCAGAGTAATTTGAAGTTACGTGTCGTTGCCATTTTTGCCTCTTGAAGTAACTCTTGAAGATAGAGTCCTTCTCAAACTGCAGAGCTTGCTGCAACGAATTCTGCTTCGGCTGAAGAAAGTGTGATGACTTCCTGTTTTGTTGAGTTCCAAGAAATGACACCTCCCGGTTCAAGTTTGAAGATGAACCCTATACGCGAACACCTGTTGTCGGGGTCAGCAGCGTAATCCGCATCAACGTATCCAGTCAGTCGAAAATTTGCTGCCGTGTTTGTCGTGTCGCTGATGCCGATTGTAGACGTAGAAATGAAATATTGGAGGGCTCGACAAAGATGGGCCATATTCTCCCCTTCAGGTCGGCTCAGGTATTGTGCGATATGACTCGTGATGTAGGGACACAAAGTGTCTGAGAGGGGAATGAAGTGCGGTGTTTCGGTGTTGTTGGCACGTGTCGAAGGAATGTAATAGTCGAACAGTGGTTCGTCTGCTGACGTAGACTGATGTGGAACTGTAGAAGGTCCTGCTGCTGCACTATCGGGTGGATAATATTCTTCAGCTGCATCTTCTTTGTCTTGAGGAGTGGCGAAACTCCGTTCTGCACTATAGCGATCCGGATCCCGCGCTGGCGTTCCTTGTCGTAATCGAAGTCATCGAGAAAAAAAAATCTCGTAGAAGATGGAGTCTCGGGCATACAAAAACTTCCGGGTTTCGTAATCCATAATTATCCAGGAGTAGGAATCTTCAGGGTTCCGAGGTGTATTCCCCATCGAGCACGTTTAGTAAACCTGCCCACAGTTGCACTCGGAGGTCTGTATTGGACCATGCATCCCCAAACTCGTAACAGTTGAGTGTCGGAGGGGTGTTTTGTCCACATGACATGTGGCGAGCTGAATTGAGAGAGAGCTGTTGAAGACAAGCAGTTGTGTAGGCGGACAGCTTGCGCCATCGCAAACGGCCAGAAGTCTGCTATCAAGCTGGACTGCTATCAACACGTACATCTTCTCTTACAGCGTCTTGTTACTTCTCTCGGCTACTCCATTTTACTGATGGGCGTAAGGCACAGTCTTGTATCCGAATATCCCTATCCGCGCCAGGAATTCATCGAACTGCTCGCTAGTGTACTCGCCCGCGTTGTCTGTCTGGATCTCTTTCAGCTTGATGCCGCTCTGCCGCTCCGCAATTTTCAGCCATAGTTTGAAGGCGTCGAGGGCTTCAGACTTGTGAGAGATATTCTTGTGCCAGACATATCGAGTAGCACCGTTGATGAAGGTAATGATATTGCGGTTGTCGTTGCCGCTGATATCTTCTGCTTCCTGCGGCATGAAGAGTATGTCGCTGAAAACGACATCCATAGTGAGTACTTAGTAGCACTTGGAAAGGGCGACGGGAACGGAGCGTGACTTAGGTGAGCTCCGGGGCAGATGGTGCAGGTTAGTTGACGACTGCTAGGTCAAAGCTCTTGGCCGTTGGTTAAAAGGAGAGCGTCCTTGTAAAAAACCGAGGCTTTAATCGAGTTGTTGAGAGCTTCTTGCGAGGGATGACAGAACCGCTTGTGCCAGATTTCTGTTGTAGTCTTGTGTCCCTTTGAACGCACGTACAAGTCGGAGTGAAGGAAGAAGGCCGGCGAAAAATGAATTATTGGCGCAGAGTTAACGCAGCGGCTGGTGCCGAAAGGCTGGATGAACCCGGCTTCTTCTGCAGTTTCAACCCAAGGTATGCTGAGATGTCGGCGACGCGCCCAAGCATCAGGTATGATTAACTGTTTCTTTCCCCATGTGCGTTCAACCTCCATAGGTTCTTCAACTGTAGCAGATGTCGGTTCTTGATTGTCGTCACCCCAATTTCCATCTCCAGATGCCCATGTACTTTAAACTACTTCTGCTGCTGCCGATGCTGCTTCTGTTGGCTCTGATGCAGGTTCGTTGAGGGAGTTGGTACGAGAAGGCTGAGGCGTGATGCATAAGACATTGAGACCACGATGGTCTTGGCGTTGAAGATCCGTTTCCCAGTGATGATGCCAAGGAGCAAGTGAGACGTTCTTCTCACTGTCACCAGATGCCTTCACTGGTGAAAATCGTAAAACAGAAAGGCCGTCTTTAATTTCTGCGGCGCCGACTAAATTGTTTTTGTCTTCCTTCTTGTCGCCCAGGTACAACTCTATGAGCATCGTGTTGGCTGTGCTAATGAAGCAGATGCCACTTTCCATTAGCTGCGCTTGTGATAATAAGTTGAAGCCGAGTCCCGTGGCGACGAGAACCTTGTTAAGGTGAAGTGAAAATTCGGTGTCGTCGGACTCTAGTATCACATCTCCAATTATGGTGGCTTCAATATGTTGATTGCTGGCCACTGTGATGTTGTATTTTTCTCCGTTTGGCAGGTCTCGACAGTTGAGGAGCTAGAGACTTGAAGGCGCCATGTGGTAACCGCAACAGCTGTCAAGAAACCAAGTATTAACGTATTTAGGATACGTACGCTTGGCGATGTGGGCGTATGGCTGCACGTTCAACCATTGAGGAAACCTTTTTGGCTGCTCTGGTTCTTCTTCGTTAATGACAGCTGGTTCTGGAGTTTCTGAACGAGGACGAAGACTTGGAGGTAGATTGGCTGCTACTTCTTCCATGTCACTATCGATATCATTGTCTCGTTGACTCCAGTATCATATACCACTAGACAAGTGTGGTCCAATCATGCAATTAATGATTGCCTTGCCTTTTGCAGGTTGAGTTTATGAAGCTGAAGGCGGCGAGATAGTCTTGACAGGGGCAGCTTCACCCGACTGCTCCTGGTTTCTGTTCTTCAGTTTCTGACACTCTTCAATATTATGACCTGCACGTTTGCATAACTTGCAGAAGCCCTTTCCTCTTTTTCTTGTCTGCTCCCATTGATTTGATGCACCTCTTGTCTGCTCCCCTTGACTTGATCCACCTGTACAGGAGCTTAACCCACTCTTGGATTTGCCTCCTTTTGCGTTGTACAAGTCCATGTTCTGCTGCTCTGCCATTAGAGTAGCGCAAAGAGAAGTTTCTGAGATGTTCCCTTGAGAACGAAGAAGGGACTTGCACTACCTCCATTCGGATCCAAGTCCAGCTAGAAGAATAGTGACGAGCAGCTCATTGCTGATATTTCCTCCGCACTTGCCAAGCTCGTCCCGAAGATTTATGCACCTGTTGATGTAACTGCCGGGTTTTTCTCCTGGAAGCATTTGCATTGCTGTAAGTTGACTTAGCAGATTTCTCTGTGAAACGAAATCTTGTGCTTGATGCAACCTACGCAGATAATGCCAAGCGTAGAAGGCTGGAACGATGAAAGGTTTGAAGCACCAAACTCCCAACTGCTCTTCAAGTGAGAGATTCCGCACCAGTAGTGTATAGGCCATAAGCGAATACTTGTAATTATGCGCCTGTTCTTCGGTCGTTCCTGTCCCTGGATAATGGATTGAACCGTCGAAATATCCCCAGATACCAGAAGATTGCGCGAGGAGTTCGAACTCGAATCCCCAAGTATAGAAGTCGTGGCCATCAAATTAAGTTGAGGTCTTCAGCTTGGAGATAGTTAGAAAATCTGCTTGATTTACGACAGCTTCTGCAGCAAATGGTCTTTCTTCTGCCACTTGATGTTGTTGCTGTTGTGGCTGTTATTGCTGTGATTGAGCAGGTCACCCATGGAAGGCAAAAGACCCAGCAGATTCATCTCCAGGGGCTGATGGCCTAGCGGCAACAGCAGCTCTTGCATAACTAGAGTTATCAAGGCTCATAGAAGCTGTACGATGCGCTGGAGCTTGTTGTTGTTGTTGAGTAGACTGATTAGCCATCAAAGAAGTGAAGTCAGATAGATCGTCAGTAGAAAGACAAGAAGTATGAGAATTTGTAGTTGAATTTCCTGTCTTAGAAGCTGACATAATTATAGATCTATTACTTAAGCTTATGGGCATAATCAAAAGCAGCTTGTATCGGTTGTTGTAACTCCACTAGCTCTGATACCATATAGAAGTGAACCACGTGTTTAGGGTGGCCAGGATCTAGAGTTGGTGGAACCATGAGTAAAAGTCAGCAGAAGACTTAACTCCTTGTATTGGAAATGTCTGAAATGACAAGGATAATAGTAATGAGTAATACAGGCATATTTATAGTCTAGGAAGTACCTATTTGGAATGTACCTGTTCGTATTGTAACGCCACTATTCGCGTGACATGACTAGTGATTGTTCGTGTGACTGAGAGTGGCGTGACCAGGGCTGACGTTATCAGACTATTTAGTCAGATTAGTCCGAAATTTCAGACCCTATTGTTGGCCAAACCTGGATTTTCATATTACCCATTTTCCCAGTCCTGGTCACTTCAGAGTACGATTTTAGGGATCCTGAAAAAATCAGACTTGTTGCTAACCCAGTACTGAGTTTCCAGAGCATAGCGCGTACAGACCCTGAAACACATGTACCTACTACTAACATGCGACCCATAAAATTTCGGCGAAGTCCCCGCACGCTCGAGACACTCGACAACCTATTGAAAATTTCGGTCAAGTCCCCAAACACTAGAATCCCCCACACACCCCACAACCCATCGAAAGTTTCGGTCAAGTCCCTGAATGCTAGAGACATCCCCCACACACCCCACAACATATCAAAACTTTAGGAAGTGGGGTTATCAGACACAGTCTCCCTAACACCCCGACCCCAAACAGCCCAAACTTTTGACTAAGTCATAAACAGATATATAACAGATATGAGGGTGAGCTGGGCACGTAGACAAACCTTCCCTGAGGGGAGGGGGGAAGCGAAATGGAGGGGAAGGGGGGAGATCGAAACGGACGAAAGGGGGGAAGTGAAACAGAGGGGGAGGGGGGGATCAAAACCGGGGAAAGGGGGCAAGCTGAGCGAATAGAGCGGTGGGAACTTCGCACCCTTGCAGCGCCCCGGTTGGGAGATCCTGGACGTTAATCATTAGCGACAATCGAACGGTCGAAACATGTCGAAATGACCGCAATCAATCGAGGCCATCGATTTTTGATAGACTTTCAGCTGGTCAAACGGGCAGCTGACGAGAATTTCCCTAAAAGGGACGACTACTAGAAAATATTTGTTTCGTTTCTCCCCGTCTAGGGTCAAAAACATTTTCTTACTAGGGCGTCGTAGTCAGTACCCTTAAAAGTTCCGCAAAATTCAGTCTCTATTTTTTTTACTTTGGTTGTACTCGCTGGACCCTGAGAAAATTAGACAAGCTCAGTTCTGGATTCTGACATTTCAAAGTACCGACCGATATTTTGGCTGAAGGCCCTTCTGACCTCTTTTTTTTTTTTTTTTTTTTTTTTTTTTTTTTTTTCGAGGGGGTTGGCTCAGGCTGCCTTTTTTTGAAACGTCAGCCCTGGGCGTGACCCTTCGGATGACTATACGTGCAAGCCTACTGTTCACGCGTTGACTCGCTACTGATGATGTCATGACACGCTTCCTTCCATATAAGGTATCGCACTACTAGTACAGTCTAAGTGTTATATCAGGAATGCATAAGTAAACTCTGCCGAGTATACTTCAGCAGAACTCCCTCGCTATTTCGCAAACGCTTTGAGGTAGCATGCAAATATGCAGTGTGAGAATGGAAGGTACTAGGAGCAAGCCCCTAGATTCGTTTTCATGCATGCTGATCACTCAGGATTCCCCCTGAGTTTTTCCCTGATTTTTCAGGGTAGGCCCAAAAAAACATTCTTACGAAATCTTTCCTGAATTCTTGAAGCTTTGTGGTTACTTTTTCCCATAGTGAACGTTAGAAGTGTAGGGCAACGGGAATTGTCGCCCTCACAAAGCTCCAAGGTACACATCGGGCCCAAATTTTTGCTAAGGCCCATAAAGTGCCCTCACACGGCCCCCAGCACGCATCGAGCCTCAAATCTGGCTCAGGGCGAATCAGAGCCCTCACACAGCCTAGAGGGGGGAAGAACCTCAAATCTCGGGAGACCCCCCAAATCAAGCATTGGCGGAAACGGGTACAGTTCGTTACAAAGCTGAAATTTCAGGGTTCGCTAAGAAAACCTTGCGGAGCAATCATAGTTGACCACTAAAAAAAGGCTAAAAAATCAGGACATGCCTTCAACAAAATCCTGCACAATCAGGGCTGGTACCAGCTACAACCCTGTTTTTTTCCTGAATCAGGAAAAAATTCCTGCAACCTAGGGGCCTAACTAGGAGGCTGCTTTCATACATGGTGAAAGGAAGGAGAATCATTTGGCCCAGGGAGTTTTTTGGGGAGAAGGAAATCGAGCCGCGTGCATAATTCACATGGAATTTGGGGGTTGTGAAATTCGTTCTCTGCAGCAATAATTTGGGTGGGCGTATCAAATTAGAGAAGTGAATGATGATAGAGTGAGAGTACACACAGATATACCTAAGTTTTGTACCCTCTAAGAGGCAACCCTATACAGTCTATACAAACATGACAAATACACATGTTTGACACACCCCCTAGACTGCATAGGGGAATATCCTAAAAAAGCAGCTCAGGGCGGCACTACTAGTCCAACCTCTGAGACAAGGGTCTGAGAGACCAGTCAGAAGGAGTACAGACAAGGCAAGAACAAGAGCAGGGCGGCACTACTAGTCCAGCCACTGGAAGAGGACACAAGTCCAGTCTGAGTATACGTATAAAGGACAGTACAAAGTCAAGGTCCTAGCAAGTGAGAGGCTACAGGAACTAGACCAAGCTGTACACAGTGCCGCTGATGATCTTTAGGCGCAAGCGCCTTCGTAAAGATATCAGCCGTGTTGGCACCTGAGGCCAAGTGTACTACGCGAGCCTGACGTCGCTGCTGTAGCTCACGCAGGAGGAAGTACCGCAGCTGAATGTGCTTTGCTCTGCCCTCGAGTCGAGGCTCCTGACACAGGAGGATCATGGCCCTGTTGTCAGCGAACAGGACCGGGGCAGAGCTAGGCCGCTCACCTAAGTCAGTGAGCAAGAAGGTCAGCCAGCGGAGCTCCTGTGCCGCCATGGCACCAGCGTAGATCTCAGCCTCACAGCTGGACTGCGCAACAGACGAGGAGCGGGTAGCTCTCCACGAGACGGCTCCTGAGCCAAGGCTGAAGCAGTAGCCCTGGGTAGACCTGAGTGTCTTAGCGTCGTCTGCCCACGAAGCGTCTGTGTGTCCAGTAAGGACCACTGGCATGCGTCCTCCTAGCACTAACCCCATGCCCGATGTACTAGCAAGATAACGCAGAACCCTCTTAGCGGCAGACCAGTGCTGCGGTCGGTGTCTGCCTGTGGCCACAAAGCGAGCCAGGATGCTGAGAGGGTACGCGAGATCTGGGCGAGTGCAAGTCATCAGGTACATGAGGCAACCCACCAGCTCTGCGTAGGGGCCGCTGGGCTCTACCAACTCCTCAGACACTGGAGCGGAGACTCTGTGGTCTACAGGCAGAGGGGTGGGCTGTGCAGAGGAGAACTGAAGGCTGAACCTCTGAAGGACCTGGCGCACCAAGTGTGACTGAGTCAGGGTGATGGTGCGCGCAGCTCTGTCCCGGGAGATCTGCAAGCCAAGGTAACGGCGCAGTTCTCCAAGGTCAGTGCAAGTGTGTCTCTTCAGCAGCTCTGCCTTCACGGAGGCCAGTGCGTCCTTGTCTGCTGTGGCAAAGACCAGGTCGTCGACGTAAACAAGGATGTAGAACGGAGTCTGGCCAGCACGAACGAAGAGTGAAGGGTCTGCGGAAGACGGAAAGAACTGCAGGTCAGCAAGCTTAGCACGGAGAGTGTCGTGCCACTCACGGGGAGCCTGGCGCAGGCCGTAGACGGGGCGCCGCAGGAGCCACTGGGTCCCAGGAGGGAAGGTGCCAGTAAAGCCCTGAGGACGACGCAAGTAGACCTGCCCGTGTAGGCTGCCCTGAAGGAAGGCAGTGGAGAAGTCGAGGGAGTGGAGCTCGTAGTCACGCTGAGCAGCTAGGTGTAACAGAACCCGAAGAGTAGTCATCTTCGGGGTCGGAGCGAAGGTCTGGAAGAAGTCCACCCCCTCACGCTGACTGAAGCCTCTAGCCACATAGCGCGCCTTGAAGACAGGCGGCTCTCCAGGAGGGCGCTTCACCTTGAAGAGCCAGCGGCCATCGACTACGTTCACCCCAGGTGGGGGAACTGCGTCGACGAAGGTGCCGGTGGATCTCCAAGATGCCATCTCCTGCTCCATGGCAGCTATCCACTGCGAGGCCCAGGGTCCCGAAGTCGCCTCAGCGTAAGTGCGAGGGGTCGGGATGTCGAAGGCGTCTGGGTCACCCTCAGGGACTAGCAGCATGGAACAGAGATGGGGAGCAGCCTCGGACAGGAAAGCAAGCTCAAACTGGCGGTCCTCCAAGACGTCACTGCCAAGGGCAGGAGCACCCCCGACAGACGGAGGACAGGCAGGGTCAGAGACCAGAGCGGAGGCGTAGTCAAGGCGGCGGGTAGAGGCGAAGTCAGCGACAGCAGCGACAAGAGCGTCAAGGCACGAGGCCAGAACAGACGGGTCGGTAACGAGAGAGGCAAGGACCCGAGGAACAAGGGGACGAGCGGCACGAAGGTAGTCAGACAGCGGGGGGGGTGCAACAACAAGGGAGGACGGAGGAGGCGACGGCAGAAGGGGAGGACGAGACGCGTGGGAACGAAGCAACATAGGGTGGGAGCGCAAGACAGGCGAGGCAGGACGAGCACGGGAGGGACGGTGAGACCAGACGTGCGACGGAGGAGTCGGGTCAGGAGACAGGGGAGGGGAGACAGGAGGGGCAGGGACAACTGGGGAAGGAGTGACCAGGAACAGGGGGGGGTAACCGGGGGACCACGGTGGGGGAAGCGACGGTAGTAGGAGACAGACTCGTCAAAGGTGACGTCACGAGAGTGAAAGAAGCGGTGAGACGGCGGGTGGTAAAAGTGCCAGTCGGACGCGTCAAGGGGAAAACCGAGGAAGACGCAGGGAAGGGTGCGGGCAGTGAGCTTGTCCGTGCCGGAGGCACGGACGTGAGCAAGGCAGCCCCAGACGTGGAACGCAGACGCGTCACCAGGAGACCCAGTCCAAAGACGGGTCGGCGAAACCTGCGGCTGCTGAGGGTGCGGCCACAAGTTAAGCTGGTGAGAAGCGTAGCGCACAGCGAACGGCCACAGAAAATGGGGTGCACCGGCATGGATCATGGAGGTGCGAGCCACCTCCATGACCAAACCGATGCGTCGCTCAGGGACCCCATTCTGCTGTGGGGAGTCCGGTAGGGTGAACGTCTGGGTGATGCCCTCCGCACGACAAAAGCGACCAAGGACACCTGAGGCAAACTCGCCACCACGGTCTGAGTGAAGGCGCAAGACAGGGAGACCACGGTGGACACGCGCAGAGACAAGCCAGGGGATGAGAGCTCCAGGACCGTCGGCCTTGCGCTCCAGGGGAAAGACTGTGGTGTAACGAGTGAAGTCGTCGACAACCACAAGGAAGTAGCGCTCTCGACGCGGCCCAGGGACGGGGGCGGGGCCGCAGACGTCCAGGTGCAGGGTCTGCAGCGGCACGGCGGTAGGGGGAAACGAGGAGGAGTGAGAGGCACGGCGAAGCCGACCCTCGACACAAGGCGTGCAAGGTGGGGCTGGGGAGGAGGGAAACGCGGGGAGGCAACCTTGGAGACCAAGGACAAGACCGTGCTGGGACATGTGACGCAGACGCGGGAGGGCAGGGTGACCTAGGCGGTGGTGCCAAAGGGGGGTCGGGTGAGTGAGGGACCAACCGGAGCAGGCAGCAGCAACCTGGGTGAGCGCTCCAGCCGGGGGGGTCACGGTGTCCAGAGTGAACAGGCCGGACACCGGGTCCCGGGGGAACGTGGAAAGGGGGGCACCAGTGGCGGCCTCGGTACAGACAGCATACCACTCGTGACCAGGGAACGTAGTGGTGACGCCAAGGTCCTGGAGGCAGCCGACACCAACTAGGTTCCTGGAGAACGAGGGGATATGCAGACCTGTAAGAGAGCCCGAAGGAACCGCCGGACAGGGAAGGGTGGTGGAACTGCGGGCGACTACCGGACCGCCGGAGGGGTCAGCAAGAGAAACGGCAGCTGGAACAGGAAGCGGCGTCAGGGTGGTGGAGTCGCGGAAGAAACACCGAGAAGCGACAGAGTCCAAGGTGAAGGAAAGCGAAGCAGAGGCGTCTGGCGACGGAACCACGGCGGAAGCACCAAGACTACACAAAGCAGGAGATCCTACGCCTGACGCAGCAGGGGAGGCTAAGCTAGGCACACCTACACTATGCAACAGTGAGTAATAGGCGGGAAGCACACTAGAGTCATCAGCCTACATCACATGCAGAGCAGAAACAATGGCATCCATGTCCAAGTCAAAAATTGGAATACTACGTCTAAGCAAACAGTCCGGGAGGTCTGGCGACGGGCCGAAGCGCTGACGAAAGAGGTCGTCCAGGCGACGAAAACAGCGGGGAGTGGAGTGACCGATCTTACCGCAAACAAAGCCGCGGCGAGGACCGGTCTGGATCTGGTACTGACAACGCCCGCCGCCAGAGCCACCACTCGGCACACCACCACGCGCCCGGCCACCGCCAGCGCCGGGCCACCCGGGCGGGAGGACACTCGTCTGCCGCGTCTACGACAGCTGCTGCGGCTGCGACTGCGGCGGCTGCTGCAACTGCAGGGGCGGCGGCTCAGCTGGACTGGGTAGGGTCCCCTCATCCGCTCCAGCACCAGAAGACCCGGCACCACCACTACCCCCTCCCGCACCCCCGCCGCCGCCGCTGCCGCGCCCAGCCTTGGGGCGGCGGCCCTTCCCAGAACGGGCCTGCGCTGCAGCAGCAGTCTCAGCCACTGCGGCAGAGCCGTCGGAGAAGGTACACTGGACGGGGGCACAACCCTGAAAGATAGGGACCGGCACGACACCGCTCGCCTGGGCGATGGAGCGGTGACGGGTCTCTATCACAGTCAGGGTGTCTACAAAGTCAGTGAGGGTGTGGTCGGCGGGGTGAATGCTAAGGAAGCGGTCGCGGGCGACAGCAAGGCGGTCAGGGAGGCGGGTGGCAAGCAGGTAGAGGGTAGAGGTAATGGGCGGCTGGTGTGCTCTAAGCTGTGCGTCAGTGCAGGCAGCGCGCCAGGTCTCATCTATCGAGCGCAGGTGGGCAGCGAGGTCAGAGACAGTGGGGAAAGATGCAAGGTCAGGAAAGAGCATCGGGAGGATCAGGCGACCCACCGAGGCAGCCGGAGGGGTGGAATAGCGCTTGATGACAGTATCTAAGTATGCCTGAGCAGTAGTGAGAGACCTAAAGCGAGGGCGCTCGGACAGGGGAAGGGCGTT
This sequence comes from Closterium sp. NIES-67, assembly GCA_027943415.1. NCBI lineage: Eukaryota > Viridiplantae > Streptophyta > Zygnematophyceae > Desmidiales > Closteriaceae > Closterium > Closterium sp. NIES-67. The sequence continues at coordinate 231,969 of BQMB01002151.1, forward strand.
GCTAATGGCAAGCTGGGCGACAGCATCGCGAGAAAGCCAGACAGAGCGCGCACGGGCAGTGGCAGCAGTGGACTCGCGCTCAGTGGGTGTGGAGTCAGCGGGCAGAATAGCAGGGGGGTCTGGGCAGGGGAGCGTACCGTCAAGGTGTGCGGAAAGCGGTTCACCATCCTGCCGCTGGCCAGTGAGTTGGCGACGGAGGTCGGCAAGCCACGCCTCGAACTCCAGAGGCTGGCCTTCAGCGTCGAAGCGAAGCTCCGCCGCCATCAGGAACAGTGCAGTGCGGTGCAGGGCAGTGCAGCAAGGTGAAGTGCGGTGCCGTGCGGTGCAGTGCGGCGCAGTGCGGTGCAGTGTGGTGTAGGGCGGTGCAGTGCGGTGCCAGGCAGTACAGGGTGGTGCGGGGCGGTGCAGTGCGGGGCAGTACGGTGCAGAGCAGTGCAGGGGGGGGGGGGGAAGAACCGTACCAGTGAGGAGGACCGGGCCGGGGCAGGGACGAGCGCAGGGCCGGGCCGGTGCAACGGGGTCGGGCGGGGCGACGGGGCCGGCAGGCGCGACGGGGCCGGGCTGGTGCGACGGGGCCGGGCGGGTGCGACGGGCCGGGTGAGTGCGACGGGGCCGGGCGGGCGCGACGGGGCCGAGCTGGTGCGACGGGGCCGAGCGGGTGCGTCGGGGCCGGGCTGGTGCGACGGGGCCGGGCGGTTCGACGGGGCCGGGCCGGTGCGACGGGGCCGGGCGAGCAGGACGGTGGCCCAGGAGGGGCGCACCGGGGCTGGGCGGGCGCGACAGGGCCGGACGGGTGCGACGGGGCCGGGCGGCTGCGACGGAGCCGGGCAGGGGGCGACGGGGCCGGGCGGGTGCGACGGGGCCTGAAGGCGTGACGGGGCCCAGGAGGGGGGGGCTCGACGCGGCCCAGGAGGGGCGTTTCGGGGCCCAGGAAGGGGCACGACGAGGCCCAGGAGGGGCGCTACGGGGCCTAGGAGGAGCGCGCCGGGGCCCAGGAGGGGCGCTACGGAGCCCAGGTTGGGCTCGACGGGGCCTGGGAGGGGCGCGACGGGGCCTAGGAGGGGCGCGACGGGGCCCAGGAGGGGCGTTACGGAGCCCAGGAGGGGCGCGACGGGGCCTGGGAGGGGCGCGACGGGGCCCAGGAGGGGCGCTACAGGGCCTAGGAGGGGCGCGACGGGGCCCAGGAGGGGCGCTACGGAGCCCAGGAGGGGTGCGACTGGGCCTGGGAGGGGCGCGACGGGGCCCAGGAGGGGCGCTACGGAGCCCAGGAGGGGCGCGACGGGGTTTGGGAGGGGCGCGACGGGGCCCAGGAGGGGCGCTACAGGGCCTAGGAGGGGCGCGACGGGGCCCAGGAGGGGCGCTACGGAACCCAGGAGGGGCGCGACGGGGCCTGGGAGGGGCGCGACGGGGCCCAGGAGGGGCGCTACAGGGCCCAGGAAGGGCGCGACGGGGCCCAGGAGGGTCGCTACGGGGCCCAGGAGGGGCGCGACGGGGCCCAGGAGGGTCGCTACGGGGCCGAGGAGGGGCGCGACGAGGCTAGGGGGGTCGCGACGGGGCGAGGGGCACGACGGGGCTAGGGGGGGGGCGAGCGGAAGCGGTAGGTGGGGGAGGATCCTAACCTACGCGTGATACCATATCAAATTAGAGAAGTGAATGATGATAGAGTGAGAGTACACACAGATATACCTAAGTTTTGTACCCTCTAAGAGGCGACCCTATACAGTCTATACAAACATGACAAATACACATGTTTGACAGGGCGACGCGTTTGATAGGAGCGAGCGAATTATTGCTGAAAATCACGAAACGCATGACTACTAAGAAGCTGTTCGATCAGCGGAGGATAGTTGGGAAACGCGCTAATTACCGTTCGATGCCGAGGTGACGCGTTGCCTCTTTGCATAGAGCTCGCCGCTTGACAAAATCTGATCAGGCAGCCCTTCGCTTAAAGCGACCGTACAGACCAAACGCAAGAGTCAAAGGTTTTGAGTCCCCCGACGCACGAAAAATAACGCGAAACAAACACGGTAACCATATACCGGCAGTTGGGGGTGTGATTTTGATTTGGGAAGATTCTGATTGGCTATGCGACTCCCCACCAACTCAGTGACGAAACAAGCAAAGAGTTATGAATTACAACTCAGATTATAGCGTAGAATACTATAGGGGAATGTGATGACAATGTGTCCTATCCAAATTAGACCTAGGGCTCATATATTGCGAGTTGACCAGGTTGAATGTCGAGGGTTGGACCAGTCAAGGGCTCGATAGTCCGAGGGTGACGGGGTCAAAATGGGTTCGAGGCGACTCGGGATCAGGTTGGGGCCGAAAAGGTCGACGGGGGCTGGTTTGGCGCGATAATCAAGGGCCGAGCCTGCGGACGCGCGCTGTTTGCGTGTACTCGCTGTGGCGAGCCCCAGTAAGGAATCGTAATTCCTTACACAAAGCCTCTTCCCCCCGCCACACCAAGACCCAAACCTTTTGCTTTCTACTATGGCTCCTTCCCCGCCATTCTTGCTCCCTAACACAGCGCTTACCTCCTATTTCGTCATTCACAGGAAAGGTGCGGCTTATTAGTAACGTTTACACGTTCCCGTAACCCTGTGCACGACAGCTACCTGCCGCATCTCCGTTACTTTACGCGACCAGTGATTTCGTACCTTATCGCCCACTTTTCTGCATGCTAGCATGCCACACTATCATTTTAGGCCGTGCCACGCGAAGACCTTATTAGCGAGCCCTAAGGTATTTCCTCGCCAGTGTGCCCAAGTACCTCGCCCGTCGCCTCACTTCCCACTCCCCACTCCTCGCAGCAGCTGCGAGAGCGCTGCCCCGCTTTCCCACTCATCCGCATTCCCCGTTTCCCGCCCTGCCCGCTGCATCTGCCTGCATTCGCCTCCCCGCTTTCCCGCACTCAAGCTGCCCCTGCTCTCCCGCTTCCCACTATCCCATTATCCTGCTTCCCCGATTCTCCGCTTTTCCCGCTTTCCGATTTCCCGCTTTCCCGTGTTCCCGCTTTCCCGCGTTCCCACTTTCCCGCTTTCCCGCTTCCTCGCTTTCTCCCAGCACCCATTCTCCCCCCCTTTCCCATCCTCGCCGGCCCTCCCATGTCTTCCCGTCGCCAATCCCCACCCTTCCTATCCCCGCGCCTATCCCTTCCTATCCCCGCGCCCTTCCCTTTGCGTAGCTCATTGGTCCATTCTCTCACTCAAGCTCTTGCCCTGTCCGCCCACCCCTCCCCCTGTTATCCCTCCCAACCTTCCCACCATATCCCTATATCCCCTGTTATCCTCACACTGCCCCTCTCTCTCTCCCGCGTTCCGCCCATCTCTCTCTCCTCCGCAGCCCACATCACTCTCCCCCGCTCTGCGCACCTCTCTCCCCTCCCACTGGCTACACCTCTCATGCCTACTCCACGTCATCATTCCCCTGACTCCCGTCCCTCGTTACCCTTGCTCTGCCCACCTCTCTCCCCCCAGCTCTTCCGAAGGTGGGCTCTGGTGGGGGGGCAGGTGGGTTCTGGTGTGGGGGGAGGTGGGCTCTGGTGGGGGGGGGGTGGGCTCTGGTGGGGGGGAAAGGAGGGCTCTGGTAGAGAGGGGGGGTGGGCTCTGGTTGGGGGGGGGGGGGGGAGAGAACTGGGGCATTTCGAAGCTGGGGAGGGGGCTCGCTGCCCGCTTTCTCCCTCTCTCCCTCCCATCACCCTTTCTTTCAGCCCTGGTCGCTATCTAGGCACTCCCTCCCTTCCCTTCCCATCCCTCCTTTCTCACACTCTCCTCTGCCCATCTCACACTCCCCGTATTCCCTCATTCATCTCACTACCTCCCTCCCTCCCTCCCTCCGTCCCTCCCTCCGTCCCTCCCTCCCTCTCTCTCTCTCTCCCTCTCTCTCTCTCTCTCTCTCTCTCTCTCTCTCTCTCTCTCTCTCTCTCTCTCTCCCTCTCTCTCTCTCTCTCTCTCTCTCTCTCTCTCTCTCTCTCTCTCTCTCTCTCTCTCTCTCTCTCTCTCCCTCTCTCTCTCCCTCACTCTCCCGTCAGCGTTAGTGGGGAGGTGAGCTGCTGAGGGATCACCTTGCGGCAGTGGGGGTGCTCGGCAACCTCTCCTGCTCTACCTCTTTCTCTCACCCACCCTTTCCAGCACATCCCTGAAGCTCAGCCCACATCTCTCTCTCAGCCCAACCCTCTCTACTTCGCCCACTACCCCGTGCCCTGCCCCTCCTCTCCCCCCCCCCCTTTCCCCCATCCATCCTCTCTCAATCTTTTTCTCTCTTCCCCTTGTCTGCATATCACTATTTTTTTCTTAGCAGAAGTCCAAGCCTTCCTCCCTTTTTTTCCCAACACCCTTCCATTCTAACTGCATGTTCGTGCCGCTCCTTTTCAGGGTTTGTCGCAAGTGAGTGTTAGAATAAGATGATAATGACTAGGAAGAGAAACCTAGAACATATACCTGTTGGGTTGTACTCACTAGAAGCACACACCTAGTCTAGCCTATAACTTTTACATAGAACATATGTATAAGTTGACACACCCCCTAGGCTAGGTAAGGGGTGGAGCTAACCAAGAAGCACACAGCTCAGGGTGGCACTACTAGTCCAACCACTGAGGCAGGGGTCCGGAGACCAGTCAACAAGAGTACAAACAAGACTAATCCAAGCCAGGGCGGCACTACTAGTCTAGCCACTGGATTTAAGGCCACAAGGCCAGTCAGACAGATATAAATAGTAGAGTACAAAATCAGGGTCCTAACAAGTGAGAAGTGACAGGAACAAGACCAAGCTGGACACAGCGCCGCTGATGATCTTTAGGCACAAGCGCCTTAGTAAAGATATCAGCAGTGTTGGCACTGGAGGCCAAGTGAACTACGCGGGCCTGGTGACGCTGCTGTAGCTCGCGCAGGAGGAAGTACCGTAGCTGGATATGCTTCGCTCTGCCCTCGAGTCGAGGCTCCTAACACAGGAGAATCATGGCCCTGTTGTCAGCGTACAGGACCGGGGCAGAGCTAGGCCGCTCACCAAAGTATGTGAGCAAGAAGGTAAGCCAGCGGAGCTCCTGTGCCGCCATGGCATCGGCGTAGATCTCAGCCTCACAGCTGGACTGAGCAACAGACGACGAGCGAGTGGATCTCCAAGAGATAGCACCCAAACAAAGACTAAAACAGTAGCCCTGAGATGACCTGAGAGTCTCTGAGTCGTCTGCCCAAGAAGCGTCTATGTGCCCAGTGAGGACCATTGGCCTACGTCCTCCTAGCACTAACCCCATGCCCGATGTACTTGCAAGATAACGCAAAACCCTCTTAGCGGCAGACCATTGCTGAGGTCGGTGTCTGCCTGTAGCCACAAAACGAGCCAGGATGCTGAGAGGGTATGCGAGGTCTGGGCGAGTGCAAGTCATCAGGTACATGAGGCAACCCACCACCTCTGCGTAGGGGCCACTGGGCTCTACTGGCTCTTGAGGAATGGGAGCAGAGAGCCCATGGTCTACAGCTAGAGGTGTGGGCTGTGCGGAGGAGAACTGAAGACCGAACCTCTGAAGGACCTGACGCACCAAGTGTGACTGTGTCAGAGTGATGGTGCGTGCTGCTCTGTCCCTAGAGATCTGCAGGCCAAGATAGCGACGCAACTCTCCAAGGTCAGTGCAGGTGTGTCTGTTCAGCAGCTCGGCCTTCATAGAGGCCAGTGCGTCCCTGTGAGCAGTAGGGAAGACCAGGTCGTCTACGTAGACAAGGATGTAGAACGGAGTCTGGCCGGAACGCACAAACAGTGAGGGGTCAGCAGAGGACGAAAAGAACTGCAGGTCTGCTAACGTGGCCCGCAGCGTGTTGTGCCACTCGCGGGGAGCCTGACGCAGGCCGTAGACCGGGCGCCTGAGAAGCCACTTGGTCCCAGGGGGGAAGGTACTAGTGAAGCCCTGTGGTCGGCGCATGTAGACCTGCTCGTGTAGGCTGCCCTGAAGAAAGGCAGTAGAGAAGTCGAGGGAGTGAAGCTCGTAGTCACGATGTGCTGCTACGTGTAGCAGCGCCCAAAGAGTGGTCATCTTCGGGGTTGGGGCGAAGGTCTGGAAGAAGTCAACCCCCTCGCGCTGACTGAAGCCTCTGGCCACGTAGTGCGCCTTGAAGACAGGCGGCTCTCCAGGCTTCGACTACGTTCACCCCAGGCGGGGGAACTGCGTCGACGTAACTGCCGGTGGACCTCCAAGATGCCATCTCCTGCTCCATGGCAGCTATCCATTGAGAGGCCCAAGGTCCCGAGGTCACCTCAGCGTAAGTCCGAGGGGTCGGGATGTCAAAGACGTCTGGGTCACCCTCAGGGACTAGAAGCATGGAGCAGAGATGAGGAACGGCCTCGGAAAGGAAAGCAAGCTTGTACTGCCTGTCCTCTAGAACGTCACTACCAAGGGGAGGAGCACCCCCAACGGACGGAGGACGGGCAGGGTCAGAGACCAGAGCGGTGGCGTAGTCAAGGCAGCGGGTAGAGGCGAAGTCAGCGACTGCAGCGACAAGCGCGTCAAGGCGCGAGACAGGAACAGCAGGGTCGGTAACAAGAGAGGCAAGAACCCGAGGGACAAGGGGACGAGCGGCGCGGAGGTAGTCAGACAACGAAGGAGGTGCAACAACAAGCGACGAGGGAGGAGGGGACGGGAGGAGGGGAGGACGAGACAAGTGGGAACGGAGCAACATAGGGTGGGAGCGCAGGACAGGAGAGACGGGACGAGCACGGGAGGGACGGCGAGACCAAACGTGGGATAGAGGTGTAGGGTCAGGAGACAGCGGGGGGGACACAGGAGGGGAACGAGGGGGAGGAGAGGCCGGAGACGAGTCTGGCGGCGGGAACACAGGACCGTAAATAGGAAAGTCAGGAGGCGGTGGGGGAGACACCGGCAAGCGGTCAGGGGAAGGAAGGCCGAGCAGGCGGAGAGCGGAGACCGGCGGCGACGGCTGCTGCGGCTGCTGCGACTGCTGGGGCGGAACCCTCGGACCGGCAGGACGACCGCTAGCAGAACACTCAACAGCAGCACCCCTAGAACCAACTCTCCCAGAGCGAGAACCCCCCCCAACACCAGCGGCACCCCCAGGGGCCGCAGGACGAACACCTTCCTCAACGCCAGCATCCCCAGAGGCCAAGCGCGGCGGCGGCAGCGGCGGCGACGGCGGCGGCGGCGATAGCGGCGGCGGCGGAGGCAGCGGCGGCGGCTGCGGTGGAGTCAGCGACTGCGACAAAGGGGGCAGAGACACCGGGGGAGGGGGACGCGGCAAGGACGGGCCGGGGGTACCACTAGAGTCAGCAGACTCCTCAACGGGGACAACCGACGGAAGGGGAGTGACGTGAGAGGCACCAGACGGGGCAGGACGAGGCGGGAGAGGAGCAGGGGCTACCGGGGGAGAGGGAGCAAGGAACAGGGGCGGGGCCACCGGGAGACCTCGGTGAGGGAAGCGACGGTAGAAGGAGACAGACTCGTCAAAGGTGACGTTACAAGAGTGGAGGAAGCGGTGAGACGGCGGGTGGTAGAAAAGCCAGTCAGACGAGTCAAGGGGAAAACCGAGGAAGTCATTAGGGACAGTGCGGGCAGTGAGCTTGTCCGTGCCAGAGGCACGAATGTGAGCAAGGCAGCCCCAGACGTGGAACGCAGACGCGTTACCGGAGGACCCGGTCCAAAGGAGGGCCGGCGAAACCTGCGGCCGTTGGGAGCTTGGCCACAGGTTAAGCTGGTGAGCAGCATAGCAAACAGCGAACGGCCACAGAAAATGGGGGGCATCGGCATGAATCATGGAGGTACGAGCAACCTCCATGACCTAGCCGATGCGGCGCTCAGCAACCCCATTCTGCTGTGGCGAGTCCGGCAAGGTGTACGACTGGGGGATGCCCTCCGCACGACAGAACTGTCCAAGCCGACCAGAGGCGAACGCCGTGGTCAGAGTGGAGACACAGCACGGGGAGCCCGTGGTGAAGACGCGCAGCGACAACCCACGGGAGAAGAACGTCGGGCACGTCGGCCTTCAGCTCCCGGGGAAACACTGTGGTGTAGCGCGTGTAGTCGTCGACGAGCACAAGGAAGTAGCGCTCACCACGCAGTCCGGGGACGGGAGCAGGGCCCCAGACGTCCAGGTGCTGGGTCTGAAGGGGGGCAGTAGCAGGGCGCAGCGAAGAGGAGTGAGGAGCACGGCGGAGTCGGCCCTCGACGCAAGGTGTGCACGGTGGCGCAGTCGAGGGGGGAAGGGCAGGGAGCGACAGAAGGGACGGGTGAGTGAGGGACCGACACGAGCAAGCTGTAGCAACCTGGGAGGACACACCAACCGGGGGGAAGCGGTGTCTAGGGTGAACAGACCGGACACCGGGTCCTGGGGGAACGTCGCAAGGGGGGAACTTGAGACAGCCTCAGAACAGACAGCCAACCGCTCGTGCCTGGGGAACGTAGTGGTGACGCCGAGGTCCTGGAGACAGCCGACACTAACCAGGTTCCTCGAGAACGAGGGAACGTGGAGGCCTGTAAGCGAGCCCGAGGGAACTGCTGGACAGGGAAGGGACGTGGAGCTGCGAGCGACGACAGGACCCGCAGAGGGGTCAGCGCGAGAGACGACAGCAGGCGCAGAAAGTGGCGTGAGCATAGAACGGTCGCGGAAGAAGCAGGCAGAAGCACCGGAGTTGAGAGTGAAGGACAGCGAAGCAGTGGCGGAGGCCGGGAACGGAGCCGGTGCAGAGACTAGGCTAGGCAAACTAGGCAGTCATACGCCTGACGCAGCAGGGGAGGCTAAGCTACACAACAGTGCAACACCTAAACTAGAATACACAGGGTAATAAGATCCAGCAACACTAGAAGCGTCAGAATACAAGGCATGCAAAGCAGCACCTATCTGATCCTGTCTAACTCAAAGATCGGCACGCCCTGTCAAAGCAGGCTGTGCCAGTCGGGGAGGTCCGGGGCCGGGCCAAAGCGACGACGAAAGAGATCGTCGAGGCGGTGGAAACAGCGGGCGGTCGGGTGCGGGCGACGGCACAGAGTGCCGCGGAGAGGCCCGGTCTGAAGCTGGTACTGGCAGGTCACAGCACCAGAGCCGCCGGTAGACGCCGAGCTGCGCGGGCCACCACCACGGCCACTACCGCCGGAGGTGCCGGGCCAACCAGGCGGGAGACGGGCCCACGGCTGTGGCGGCTGCTGCTGGGATGGCGGCTGCTGCTGGGGTTGCTCCTGCTGCGGAGGGGACTGCGTCTGCTCCTGCCCACCGGTGGTAGTCCTCTGAGGCAGACTACCGTTACCACCACCACTCCCACCACCCCCAGCGCCACCACCCCGACCTCCCTGGCGGCCACGGCCACCGTGACGCGAGCGCTGCTGCGGGTGGACCGTAGAAGTAGTCTCGGTAAGGGGGGTCGCAGAGGCGACCGCAGCCAAAACGTCAGTAAACGTGCACTGGGAGGGGGCACAGCCGTGAAAGATAGAGACTGCCGGCGCATTGCTCAACTGAGCGATAGTGCGCTGGCGAGTCTCGATCTCGGTGAGGGTGTCGACAAAGGCAGTCAGAGTGAGGTCACCTGGGTGCTGGCTAAGGAAGTGGTCGCGAGCACTAGCTAGGCGGTCTGGCAGGCGCATGGCGATAAAATAGAGCGTCATGCAGAAGGGGGGGGGGAGTGCAGTGAGCTGGGCAGCAGTGCTGGCAGTGCGATAGCAGGTCTCTAGGGCACGCAAGCGAGTGGCAAAGTCTGCGACAGTAGGGAAGGCAGCAAGGTCTGTGAACAGCATCGGGAAGAGCAAGCGGCCGGCAGAAGCGGATGCAGGTGTGGAATAGCGAGCAATAACGACGTCTAAATAAGCTTTGGCCATATCAACCGTAGCAAAACGTGAGCGCTCAGACACTGGGAGGGCGTGACTAATAGCAACCTGAGCTACTGCATCGCGGGAGTCCCAGACCGCACAGGCAAGTGCATCAGTAGAGAAGGCCTCACGGTCATCAGAAGAGGGATCAGCAGGGAGGGGAGCAGGGGCAGGGGGGCGGGGGAGCAAGCCATCGACATGGACAACCAAAGAGTGGCCATCCTGGCGCTGACCTGTAAGGTGGCGGCGGAGATCGGAGAGCCAGGCGGCAAAGTCAACCGCGTGGCCCTCAGTTTCGAGTCGGAGCACGAAGTCAGCCATCGTGCAGGGTCAGCGACACAACTCCACAGCGACACAGTAGCTCAGCTCCACAGGAACACAGCAGCACGGGGACACGGCGGCAGCACTCTCCAGCAGGGCGGCCGCGAGGTGCCGCAGGGCGGACGAGCAGAGGAGACAGGGCCCGAGGAGGCACGGCACGCCGAGCAGGGAGGAGGAGGGGCCGGGCAGGCAGTAGGAGGGGCCGGGCGGGCGCTAGGAGCCTGGCGGGCGCGAAAGGGCCGAGCGGCACTAGGAAGGGGCCGGGCCAGCGCTAGGAGGGACCGGGCGGCACTAGGAAGGGGGCTGGGCCAGCTAGGAGGGGCCGGCGCGCGCAACAGGCCGGGCGGGCGCGGTGGGGCCCAGCGGGGCGCTAGAGGGCCAGGCGAGTGTGGTGGGGCCAGGCGGGCGCGACGGGGCCAGGCGGGGCCAGGCAGGCGCGACGGGGCCAGGCAGGCGCGACGGGGCCAGGCGGGCACGACGGGGCCAGGCGGGCGCGACGGGGCCAGGCGGGCGCGACAGGGCCAGGCGGGCGCGACGGGGCCAGGCGGGCGCGACGGGGCCAGGCGGGCGCGGCTGGGCCAGGCAGGCGAGACGGGGCCAGGCAGGCGCGACGGAGCCAGGCGGGCGCGACGGGGGCCTAGCGGGCGCAACAGGGGCCGAGAGGGCGTGACGGGGGCCAGGAGGGCGCTACAGGGCTTGGAGGGCGCGACGGGGGGCCAGGAGGGCGCTACGGGGCCTGGAGGGCGCGACGGGGGGCCAGGAGGGCGCTACGGGGCCTGGAGGGCGCGACGGGGGCCAGAAGGGCCGTACGGGGCCTGGAGGGTGCGACGGGGGCTAGGAGGGCGCTACGGGGCCTGGAGGGCGCGAGGGGGCCAGGAGGACCGTACGGGGCCTGGGGGGCGCGACGGGGGCCAGGAGGGCCGTACGGGGCCTGGGGGGCGCGACGGGGGCCAGAAGGGCGCTACAGGGCCGGGAGGGCGCGACGGGGGCCAGGAGGGTGCTATGGGGCCTGGAGGGCGCGACGGGGGCCAGGAGGGCGCTACGGGGCCAGGGGGGCGCGACGGGGCCAGGACGGGCTAGGTCGGTAGGGGAGGGGGGAGAGGCTAGGGCGCGGGCGGAAGCGGGCAGGTTGACCTAACCTTCTCGATACCATGTTAGAATAAGATGATGGTGACTAGGAAGAGAAACCTAGAACATATACCTGTTGGGTTGTACTCACTAGAAGCACACACCTAGTCTAGCCTATAACTTCTACATAGAACATATGTATAAGTTGACAGTGAGGGCAGCGAAGGACTGTTGGGGTGCTTGCTTGTAAGACAGTTTTAGTTGATTGTGATGTGCTGTGGGTAATTTCCAATCTTGTGCACATTTGCTGGCCCAATATAACTTTAGTTGAGGACAATTGTTCTATAAAGAACAAATGGAGGTACTTTATTCTACCTACACCACGATACCTATTTTTGCCGTCATGTACTTGTTTCATCGCTATGGAAATGCCCCGATAGCTGTCAGCTTGTACATTGGGGGGGAATCGCGAATCGCTAAGAGGGCTTCAAACCTGTGCAACCTCGCTAGGTCGTGCACGACCTCGCCTGTCCAGATTCCTTTCGCCGCTGGTTTTTCTGTCTCGCTAACTCGCCCATCCCCACTCAAGATTCAAAACCTTAGAATCTTGAGTTTGGTATGTTTGGTCGCTTTAACGATGGTACATTGTATATGCGGTGTGCTATCATACCATAAAAAAACTCTCAACCACATCTTGGCCAAGTTAGAAAGTTCGTCGGCACGGTTAGGTAAGGTGCTTGCCATACGATTGTATGCATTCTCCGAGTTATAGGAATACATCGTACCGTACATACCATAAAAAAAGGGGAGGGAAAGGATTCTTTATAGGGAAAGTATACCGGCGCTCTGTATTAGGGGCCTCAATAACATGAACGGTCAGTGACATTATATAAACAATCAGAATTAGCGAGTTTGTAGCATGTTTAATCAGTCGGGTTCCATCGTTAGTCAGAAAATGCAAGAAAAAAGTGTTAACAAATATAATTGTCTATGCTAGGTACAGTATATTTGTTATAGCCTTAGTTAGGTCAGTTCTTAGAGGGTACCTTACCACCTTTGTAACTCTCAGCCTTCCTCCCTTAGCTCAATTTTCTCTTGACATTCTAACGTGGCATCTAGAGCTAGGTCTCGCCCTCTACTCACGCTTCCGCCCTAGCACTCCCTAGCCTAGCGCGCCTCGCCCCTAGTTGCGCGCTGTGTAGATCGTCCCCTCCCCGCCCTACTTTGCTCGTCGCGTAGCTCGCGTCGGCTAGCGCCAGCCGCCACCAGCTAGTGCTGACCAGCGCCAGCCGTCGCTAGCCCGCGCCACATTGGCGCCTTCGTTAGTCGCCGATCCCCCCCCCCCCCCCCCCACTCGATCGTAGCTTGTCCCTGACGCCAGCGCCAGCCAGCCCGCCAGCTCGCCAGCGCCAGCTCACCTGCGTTAGCCAACACTAGCCACTAGCGCCAGCTCGCCAGCGCCAGCTCGCCAGCTATTAGCCGCCAGCGCCAGCTCGCCAACTGCTAGCCGCCAGCACCAGCTCGCCAGCTGCTAGCCGCTAGCTCCAGCTCACCAGCTGCTACCAAACAGCGCCAGCTCGTCAGCTGCTAGCCGCCAGCGCGCCAGCTCGCCAGCTACTAGGCGCCAGCTGCTAGCCGCCAGCTCGCCAGCTGCTAGCCACCAGCGCCAGCTCGCCAGCTGCTAGCCGCCAGCACCAGCTCGCTAGCTGCTACCAGCTGGCGCCAGCTCGCCAGCTACTAGGAGCCAGCGCGCCAGCTGCTAGCCGCCAGCGCCAGCTCACCAACTACTAGCCGCCAGCGCCAGCTCGCCAACTACTAGCCGCCAGCTCGCCATTTGTTAGCCGCCAGCGCCAGCTCGCCAGCTGCTAGCCGCCGCCAGCACCAGCTGCTAGCCGCCAATTGATAGACGCCAGCGCCAGCTCACTAGCTACTAGCCGCCAGCTGCTAGCCGCCAGCACCAGCTCGCCAGCGCCCGCCCGCCGCTTACCCGCACTAGTTAGCAGCGCCAACTGACGCCACTGCCTCTGCCACTGCTGCAGCTTGCTCTGCCGCTTGCTCTGCCACTGCAGCCACTTGCACCGCCACCGCGGCCACTGCTGCAGCTGCTGTTGCCACTGCTGCTGCCGCCGCTTTAGCTGCCGCTGCTACCACTGCCACAGCCGCCACTGCCGCTGCCGCCACTTCCCTTGCAGCCGCCGCTGCAGCCGCTGCCCTTGCAGCTACTACTGCCGCTGCTGCCCTTGCAGCTGCCCCTGCCGCTGCAGCCCACACTGCCACTGCAGCCGCTGCTGCCACCATTGCCACGGCTCGCCCGTACCCACATAGCCGCCTTCGCTAGCCAGCTCACTGCTGGCCTGCTACCATCCTCACCTCGCTGCTAGCTAGCCGCCCTTGCTGCCACCGACTCCTGTAGCAGCTGCCCCAGCTGTTCCTGCTTCTGCCGCCACTGTCTTTCCCGCCGCAGCTTCCAGCATGGCGTCGCCCGGCGTCTTCGTTCTGCGCCTGAATGGGGAGGGGCGGGCAGTCGGTTTTGCCGCCTGGCAGGAAGCAGTTCTCCTTCAGCTCACAAGTCAGCGCATCGACGACGAGTCTTTGGACGCCCACGTCTCTGGTGAGCTCCCCACTATCCCTCGCCTGGGCGTTCCTGCTCATGACGCGACGTCTGAGCAGCAGGCTGTGCACGTTGCTGCTCATACTGCCTACTCTATTTGGCCGTCTCGCGACGCCACTGCTCGAGCCGCCATCCTCAGGTGCCTCCCGGTTGCTGAGCACTCCCACTTTGTGGGTGCTGCGTCAGTCTGCGCCCTCTGGCTGGCTGGTTAGAGACTCTTCACCGGGCCCCGCCTCATCGGCCCTCTCCTTTGTCTTAGACTCTGGAGCGTCTCGGTGTTTCTTTCGAGACAGTACTGCTCTCACCTCGCTTCCTACGCCTGTCCGTGTCGCACTAGCAGACTCTTCCGCCTCAGTTGTCGCACGTGGCACCACCACTCTCCCCTGTCCGGCTGTCCCTTCCGGCTTCCTCACAGGTTTGCACATCCCCTCGTTTGCTAGGAACTTAGTGGGTGCCGGTCACCTTCAGGACCGAGGCGTCACCACTACGTTCCCTGGCCGTGAGAGACACGGTACTTGTACTGACACAGTCACCAGTCGACACTTAGGTACCTTTGAGCGTGACCCTTGATCAGGTCTCTTTACCCTGCACACTGAGTCCCCGCTCACTGCTGCGTCTGCCGAGGTCGCCGCGTCCTGCTCCTGTCGCTCACTAGCCCACCCGACCCTTTTGTGGCACCACCGCTTAGGTCACCCTGCACTCCCGCGTCTTAGGCACATGTCGCAGTACAGTCTAGTCACTGGTCTCCCTGCATCGCTCCCCGCGTTGCCTCCATCGGTAGCGCTACTGTGCACCTCCTGCGTCGAGGGCCGGCAGCGCTCCGCCCCTCACTCCTCCTCGTTTCCTCCTACCACAGCACCGCTACAGACACTGCACATGGACGTGTGGGACCCTGCCCCTGTCCATGGTCTCAGTCGGGAGCGCTACTTCCTAGTCGTCGTTGACGACTTCTCGCGGTTCACCACATTTTTCCTGCTGGATCGGAAGGCCGACGTGCCGACCGTTCTCCTCCCGTGGCTTCTCACTGTTCGAACCGCCCACCGACTGTCTGTAGGTCGCTTACACTCTGACCGCGGTGGCGAGTTCGCCTCTGGCTCTCTAGGACGATTCTGTCGTGCGGAGGGCATCCGGCAGACGTACACACTGCCGGACGCCCCACAGCAGAATGGGGTCGCTGAGCAACGCATCGGCCTGATCATGGAGGTGGCTCGCACCTCCATGGTCCACGCCGGTGCACTCCATTTTCTGTGGCCGTTCGCCGTGCGCTACGCTACTCACCAGCTTAACCTGTGGCCGTGCTCCCAGCGACCACTGGTTTCGCCGACCCTCCTCTGGACGGGGTCTCCTGGTGACGCGTCTGCGTTCCACGTCTGGGGCAGCCTTGCTCACGTCCACGATACTGCCGCGAACAAGCTCTCAGCCCGCACTCTTCCTTGTGTCTTCTTGGGGTTCCCGCTTGACGCCTCTGACTGGCAGTTCTACCACCCCTCCCACCACCGTTTTTACCACTCTCGTGACGTCACCTTCGACGAGACGCTCCCCTACTACCGGCGCTTCCCGCACCGCAGCACTCCTGTGCCTCCTTCTCCTCTCTTCCTTGTCCTTGCCCCCCCTGCCGCACCCCTCTCGCCCCGCCCAGCCCAGTCTGGTGTCTCTCACGCCACTCAGTTCCCCTCGGTTCCCCCTGTGGGGGAGTTGGCTAACTCTGGGGGCCCAACTGCTAGGGGTGCGCCTGCTGTCCCTGTGGCGCCTCCCCCAGCCTCGGTCCCCCAGGCCCCTCAGCCGCCTGCTCCCTTGCCTCAGCAGCAGCAGCCGTCGCCGCAGCAGACTCCACGGCCGCAGCAGCAGCAGCAGGGAGCAGTGGGCTCTGGGGGTGCTGGTTCTAGGGGTGCGAGTTCTGGGGGTGCTGGCTCCAGGGGTGCTGGTTCTGTAGGTGGTGAGACCGAGGGTGCTAGTCTTGGGGGTGCTGTTTCACGGCGTGCGAGTGGCAGCTGGGGTGCCACTGGAGGTCCTGGAGCGGGCAGGCAGCAGCAGCAGTAGCAGGTGCAGCCGCCGCAGCAGGAGCCGCCGCAGTCTGCCCTTCGTCTCCTTGGTCTTGCTCCAGGTTCCCCTGTCAGCCTGTCCGTTCCCCCTCCGATGCATGACCCTGTTTACGGCCCGTTGTTTCCTCCTCCGGACTCCTCTCCGGCTCGTTTCCCCCGGCGCTCCCCTCCGTCCCCTGACCTGTCCCCCGTCCCCCCTTGTTCCCAGTCCCCAGTTCTTCCCCACTGGGTTCGTCGCCCCTCTGGTGCTCGTCCTGTCTCTCCCCGTCCTAGTGTCCACCCTATGCTCCTTCGTTCGCGTGCTCCTCCCGTCACAGTCCTCCCGTTGCCTCCCCCGTCGTCGCTACCGTCGTCCCCCCCTCCTCGCTCCGACGCTGTTCGCACTGCTCGTCCAGTCCTGTCGCGCCTGCTTGCGTCGCTTGTCACTGACCCTACTGCTCCTCCTGAGTCTGTCTCCGCTCTGGTCGCTGCTGTCGCTGACTTTGCTGCTAGCCACCGCCTTGACTACGCTACCGCTCTGGTCTCTGGTACTGTCCGTCCTCCGTCCGTCGGGGGTGCACCTGCCCTTGGTAGTGACGTGCTAGAGGACAGGCAGTACGAGTTGGCCTACCTTGCTGCCGATGTTCCCTATCTCTGCTCTGTGCTTGTATCCCCAGAGGGCGACCCAGACGCTCTCGACATCCCTGTTCCACGCTCTTACGGTGAGGCGGTGTCGGGGCCCTGGGCAGCCAAGTGGATACAGACTATGGAGACTGAGATGGCATCCTACAGATCCACTGGCACCTACGTCGACGCAGTTCCCCCGCCTGGGGCGAACGTAGTCGATGACATGTGGATCTACAGGGTGAAGCGCATATCTGGAGAGCCCTCGAAGTTTAAGGCGCGTTACGTGGCTAGAAGCTTCAGTCAGCGTGAGGGAGTGGACTTCTTCTAGACCTTCTCCCCGACCCCGAAGATGACTACTCTTCGGGTCCTTCACATAGCCGCACAGTATGACTACGAGCTTCACTCACTCGACTTCTCCACAGCGTTCCTGTAGGGTAGTCTGAACGAGCAAATCTACCTCCGGCGCCCTCTAGGCTTCTCTGGGTCCTTCCCACCTGGGACCCAGTGGAGCCTGCGTCGTCCTGTCTACGGCCTTTGTCAGGCACCCCGTCAGTGGCACGACACGCTTCGCACCACTCTTGCTGAACTGCAGTTCTTTCCGTCCTCTGCTGACCCCTCTCACTTTATTCGCACGGGTCAGACACTGTTCTACATTCTAGTGTACGTAGACGATCTTATATTTGCTACTCCCGACAAAGTCGCACTGGCCTCAGTGAAGGCCGAGTTACTTAGGAGACACACCTGTACAGACTTGGGGGAGCTGAGGCGCTATCTGGGCTTGGAGATCTCTCGTGACTGTGCCACTCGCACGATAACACTCTCCTAGTCCCATATGGTGCAGCAGATCCTCCAGAGGTTTAGTCTCCAGTTCTCCTCAGCACAGCCCACCCCCCTGCCTGTGGATCACAAGCTCTCTGCTCCTGTTCCGACTGAGCCGGTCGAGGCTAGTGGTCCATACGCAGAGCTGGTGGGGTGCCTTATGTACCTGATGACCTGCACTCGACCAGATCTAGCGTACACTCTCAGTCTCCTGGCTCGCTTTGTCGCGACAGGCAGGCACCGACCAGTCCACTGGTCGGCTGCCAAGAGGGTACTGTGGTATCTGGCGAGTACATCAGGACTTGGGCTTGTGCTAGGAGGACGGGAGCAAGTGGTGCTCACTGGACACACAGACGCGTCGTGGGCAGACGACTTGGAGGCACTCAGGTCGACTCTGGGCTACTGCTTTAGTCTTGGTGCTGGTGCAGTCTCGTGGAGGTCCACCAGGTCGTCGTCTGTAGCTCAGTCCAGCTGTGAGGCAGAGATCTACGCTGGGGCCATGGCCGCTCAGGAGCTCCGCTGGCTGACGTTCTTGCTCACTGACTTAGGTGAGCAGCCTAGGTCTGCCCCGGTCCTGTTTGCTGACAACAGGGCCATGATCCTCTTGTAACAGGAGGCACGATTTGAGGGCAGAGCGAAGCGCATCCAGCTGCGATACTTCCTACTACGAGAGTTGCAGCAGCGCGGTCAGGTCCGTGTAGTACAGTTGGCCTCAGAGGCCAACACCGCTGATATCTTCACCAAGGCACTTGCGTCTCATGACCATCAGCGGTTCTGTACTCAGCTTGGTCTAGCCTCAGTAGCAGCACCTCTCCTTGTATCGTGAGTCATACTATACCTGCCTGTACTTGTTGTGTTATACCTGCTTGTCTTGCTACACTTGCTGACTAGCCTTGTGGCCTCTTGTCTCAGTGGTCAGACTAGTAGTACTGCCCTAAGTTTTTTTTCTTATTACACTCATCAGAGGTCGGACTAGTAGTGCTGCCCTGGTGTACTTTTCTTTGTTAGGAACTGCCACTATCTTGGCTAGGGGTTGTGTCAACAAATATAATTGTCTATGCTAGGTACAGTATATTTGTTATAGCCTTAGTTAGGTCAGTTCTTAGAGGGTACATTTGATGTAAACTGAACTAGCAAGAAAGGAGAAGGCCGCCATGAAATGGCGGCCGAGGTTTAGCTAGGGAAGATTGACGAGAGAGAAGGTATCGATTAGGAAGAGAGAGGAGTACAAGGAGGGGATTGTACCCTCTATAGTAAGGTTCAGTAACAACTACCAAGCCTATCAATTATATATAACTTATATAATCTTAACACACCCCCTAGGCTTGGTAGTCACACACCCACCCAACACCACACACCCCCGACACCCTTACACCCCCATGCTCGTAAGCAGCCAGGCATCTACCCCTCGTGCATGACGTGGTGACATCCCCACCCGCCGAGAGGCAGCAAAGGCAACGGCCACGGCTGAGGGCTCTCTGCGGTGTGTTACGGCCCGGCGACGACCGGGTAGGAGTCAGCAGCTGCAACAGGAGCAGGAGGAGATGCAGGGGGAAGGGAGAATGGGGGAGGGCGGTAGCGAGTCTTCAGCGACGCGCCATAAATGGCGCGGCGCTTACTGGCGGGAGGACGGCGTCCTGAGTGACGCCCGTGGCTGGCGAGCGGGCGGCAGGTCCGGCGGCGCCACAGACGTCGCTCGGCCGGCCGCAGCCCGACGATGCCGTCGACCGCCCTAGACGCCGCCACAGCGCGACGTCAATGCTGCAGCGGCGAGGCGAACGGGCGACGGCTGCACCATGAGCCCGCGGCGGCACCCCGTAACAGCCGTCGCAGCGGCACAAAGACGAGAAGCTGTCGTGGTGGCGCGACAGCAGAAGGCCGCCACGGCAGCAGGATAACAAGTGGCCGCCACAGCGGCAGGGTACTGAAGGGCCGCAACGGCGGCACATACGCAAACGGTGAAAGCATGCAGCGGAAGCTTAATGAGCAGGCCCGGGACGGGCGGCCTGCTCTGATACCATGATGTAAACTGAACTAGCAAGAAAGGAGAAGGCCGCCATGAAATGGCGGCCGAGGTTTAGCTAGGGAAGATTGACGAGAGAGAAGGTATCGATTAGGAAGAGAGAGGAGTACAAGGAGGGGATTGTACCCTCTACAGTAAGGTTCAGTAACAACTACCAAGCCTATCAATTATATATAACTTATATAGTCTTAACAACATTCCCACCTTTGTAACTCTCAGCCTTCCTCCCTTAGCTCAATTTTCTCTCGACATTCTAACAAAAAGTTCCACGAATGGTCAGTAGAAGTAACCCCCGGCCGTCGAGGAACGTTTTCCCGCTCGCGCCAGCCCAATTTCGTCATCATTGCGGCTGGCGCGATATTTTTCCGGAGCTCCAGGCGCAGTTCGAGAGAACTACGTAAAGTATTCCCAAATAAAAAATCGTTAGTCTTCGCACACACAAAATTCCAAAATTGAGACCTTGAGCATTTATATCACATAAGCAAATTGGGCCACAGCGGGCCGCACATCGGGTGCGACATTTTTGAAACATCAACAAACGCAACAAAAAAAAAAAAAAAAAAAAAAACATTTGATACGAAAGGGCAAATCTATCCGGGATCGGTGCTAAGCCAATGAGGCTTGAATATTAAACTGTATTGCGCGTGCGCTATTTTTTTTAGAGCATGACAAGTCTTGTAGAGTCGTGATTCGACGGAAAAAATTTCCGGTAAATACATTTGTTGGAAAAATCAGACAACCGCCAGACTTGTAATAGATTTTTTTGTATTGAAATTAATACAAAATTAAATGCGGTTCTGAGAGTACCTTGACGCGCTTTTAAACATATAAATGTGTTAAAATTATATAAGTTATAATTTAATATAGGCTTGGTAGGTTGTTACTGAACCTTTCTGTAGGGGGTACAAACCCCTCCTTGTACTCCCCTCTCTTCCTAATCCAACCACCTTTCTTCTCGACATTCTCTCCCTTCCTAGATCCGTTTTCCTCACGCCATTCCATGGCGGCCTTCTTCCTAGTATCCTAGCCAACCTAGCCTCCTAAGTTTAAGAACCTTGAGTCCTAAGTTTCTATCAGAGCAGGTCGTGTCCACCGGACCCTCGCCCTACGTTCCCGTTGCGTACTCCTACTGCATTCGCTGCCTTCGCGGTTTTCTGCCTGCCTGCCGTCGCGGCACTAAGTTGTCGCGACGGCCCCTTGTTGCCTGCCGTCGCGGCGCCAGGATGTCGCGACGGCCCCTTGTTGCCTGCCGTCGCGGCACCAAGATGTCGCGACGGTCCCTCGTTGCCTACCGTCGTGGCGCCAAGGTGTCGCGACGGCCCCTTGGTGCAGCCGTCGCCCGTCCGCCTCGCCGCTGCAACATTGACGGTGCGCTGTGGCGGCGTCTGCGGCAGCCGACGGCATCGTCGGGCTGCGGCCGGCCGAGCGACGTCTGTGGCGTCGCCAGGCCTGCCGCCCGCTCGCCACAGACGGGCGTCACTCAGGACGACGTCCTCCCGCCAGTAAGCGCCGCGCCATTTATGGCGCGTCGCTGAAGACTCGCCTCGCCCCGCCCCCTCCCCTCCCCCCCCCACCTGCACCTGCTTCCCCAGCATCCCCCCCTTTCTTGCTGCAGCCGATGACTGCCATGTGAGGGACCTCTCCACCGCCGAGGAGACAGGACATGCCGCCGAGAGGGCGGGGGCCGCCGCACCAGCCTCTGTCGTTCGAGCCGCCGGCGCCGCCGCTGTTGCCGCAGGCCTGGAGCCGCCGCACACCGCCGCCGCCGCCGCCGTCGTCACTGTCGCTGCTGCCGCCATTGCTGTCTCAAGGGGCCGTGAGACCTACCCTCTTCCCGAGTCGTTGCGGCTCCTGCTGGGAATGGGGTATCAGAATAATTGAATGATGGTAAAGTGAGAGTACACACAAATATATCTAAGTTTTGTATCCTCTAAGAGGTGACTCTATACAGTCTATACAAACATGACAAATACACATGTTTGACACACCCCCTAGACTGCATAGGGGAATACCCTAAACAAGCAGCTCAGGGCGGCACTACTAGTCCAACCTCTGAGGCAAGGGTCTGAGCGACCGGTCAGAAGGAGTACAGACAAGGCAAGCACAAGAGCAGGGCGGCACTACTAGTCCAGCCACTGGGAGAGGACACAAGTCCAGTCTGAGTATACATATAAAGGACAGTACAAAGTCAAGGTCCTAGCAAGTGAGAGGCTACAGGAACTAGACCAAGCTGTACACAGTGCCGCTGATGATCTTTAGGCGCAAGCGCCTTCGTAAAGATATCAGCCGTGTTGGCACCTGAGGCCAAGTGTACTACGCGAGCCTGACGTCGCTGCTGTAGCTCACGCAGGAGGAAGTACCGCAGCTGAATGTGCTTCGCTCTGCCCTCGAGTCGAGGCTCCTGACACAGGAGGATCATGGCCCTGTTGTCAGCGAACAGGACCGGGGCAGAGCTAGGTCGCTCACCTAAGTCAGTGAGCAAGAAGGTCAGCCAGCGGAGCTCCTGTGCCGCCATGGCACCGGCGTAGATCTCAGCCTCACAGCTGGACTGTGCAACAGACGAGGAGCGAGTAGCTCTCCACGAGACGGCACCTGAGCCAAGGCTGAAGCAGTAGCCCTGGGTAGATCGGAGTGTCTCAGCGTCGTCTGCCCACGAAGCGTCTGTGTGCCCAGTAAGGACCGCTGGCCTGCGTCCTCCTAGCACTAACCCCATGCCCGATGTACTAGCAAGATAACGCAGAACCCTCTTAGCGGCAGACCAGTGCTGCGGTCGGTGTCTGCCTGTGGCCACAAAGCGAGCCAGGATGCTGAGAGGGTATGCGAGATCTGGGCGAGTGCAAGTCATCAGGTACATGAGGCAACCCACCAGCTCTGCGTAGGGGCCGCTGGGCTCTACCAACTCCTCAGGCACTGGAGCGGAGAGCCTGTGGTCTACAGGCAGAGGGGTGGGCTGTGCAGAGGAGAACTGAAGGCTGAACCTCTGAAGGACCTGGCGCACCAAGTGTGACTGAGTCAGGGTGATGGTGCGCGCAGCTCTGTCCCTGGAGATCTGCAAGCCAAGGTAACGGCGCAGTTCTCCAAGGTCAGTGCAGGTGTGTCTCTTCAGCAGCTCTGCCTTCACGGAGGCCAGCGCGTCCCTGTCTGCTGTGGCAAAGACCAGGTCGTCGACGTAAACGAGGATGTAGAACGGAGTCTGGCCAGCACGAACGAAGAGTGAAGGGTCTGCAGAAGACGGAAAGAACTGCAGGTCAGCAAGCGTAGCACGCAGAGTGTCGTGCCACTCACGGGGAGCCTGGCGCAGGCCGTAGACGGGGCGCCGCAGGAGCCACTGGGTCCCAGGAGGGAAGGTGCCAGTAAAGCCCGGAGGGCGGCGCAGGTAGACCTGCTCGTGTAGGCTGCCCTGAAGGAAGGCAGTGGAGAAGTCGAGGGAGTGAAGCTCGTAGTCACGCTGAGCAGCTAGGTGTAACAGAACCCGAAGAGTAGTCATCTTCGGGGTCGGAGCGAAAGTCTGGAAGAAGTCCACCCCCTCGCGCTGACTGAAGCCTCTAGCCACATAGCGCGCCTTGAAGACAGGCGGCTCTCCAGGAGGGCGCTTCACCTTGAAGAGCCAGCGGCCATCGACTACGTTCACCCTAGGGGGGGGAACTGCGTCGACGAAGGTGCCGGTGGATCTCCAAGATGCCATCTCCTGCTCCATGGCAGCTATCCACTGCGAGGCCCAGGGTCCCGAGGTCGCCTCAGCGTAAGTGCGAGGGGTCGGGATGTCGAAAGCGTCTGGGTCACCCTCAGGGACTAGTAGCATGGAACAGAGATGGGGAGCAGCCTCGGAGAGGAAAGCAAGCTCGAACTGGCGGTCCTCCAGGACGTCACTGCCAAGGGCAGGAGCACCCCCGACAGACGGAGGACAGGCAGGGTCAGAGACCAGAGCGGTGGCGTAGTCAAGGCGGCGGGTAGAGGCGAAGTCAGCGACAGCAGCGACAAGAGCGTCAAGGCACGAGACTGGAACAGACGGGTCGGTAACGAGAGAGGCAAGGACCCGAGGAACGAGAGGACGAGCGGCACAAAGGTAGTCGGACAGCGGGGGGGGCGCAACAACAAGGGAGGACGGAGGAGGCGACGGCAGAAGGGGAGGACGAGACGCGTGTGAACGAAGCAACATAGGGTGGGAGCGCCGGACAGGCGAGGCAGGACGAGCACGGGAGGGACGGTGAGACCAGACGTGCGATGGAGGAGTCGGGTCAGGAGACAGGGGAGGGGACACAGGAGGGGAACGAGGGGGGAGACGAGCCGGGGACGAGTCCGGCGGAGGGAAAACAGGGCCGTAGACAGGAAGAGGAGGAGACGGTCGGGGAGGAACCGACGCAGGGTCGGGGGACGGAAGGCCGAGCAGGCGAAGGGCGGACACCGGCGGGGACTGCTGCTGCGGCGGCACAACGGCGACACCTGGACCGCAAGCTGCTCCTCGGCTACCACCGGCACTCTCCACACCCGCACCCCCAGAGGGACCACCCTCAGGGCGACCGGGACGAGCACCCCCAGAGTCAGCGAACGGGGGCTGCGACTGCGGCGGCGCCGGCGGCGGCGGCGACGGCGACGGCTGCAGTGGCGGCAGGGACGGCGGGGGAGGGGACTGGGGAGGGGACACCTGGGGAGGGGCGGCCGGCGAGGACTGCACCGGAGGGCCACCAGAGTCAGAAGACTCCTCAACCGGGTCCACGGACGGAAGGGGGGTGACATGGGAGACACCAGAGGGGGCGGGACGGGGAGGAGGAGGAGGAGGGGCAGGGACTACCGGGGAAGGGGTGACCAGGAACAGGGGGGGGGTAACCGGGGGACCACGGTGGGGGAAGCGGCGGTAGTAGGAGACGGACTCGTCAAAGGTGACGTCACGAGAGTGAAAGAAGCGGTGAGACGGCGGGTGGTAAAAGTGCCAGTCGGACGCGTCAAGGGGAAAACCGAGGAAGACGCAGGGAAGGGTGCGGGCAGTGAGCTTGTCCGTGCCGGAGGCACGGACGTGAGCAAGGCAGCCCCAGACGTGGAACGCAGACGCGTCACCAGGAGACCCAGTCCACAGACGGGTCGGCGAAACCTGCGGCCGCTGAGGGTGCGGCCACAGGTTAAGCTGGTGAGAAGCGTAGCGCACAGCGAACGGCCACAGAAAATGGGGTGCACCGGCATGGACCATGGAGGTGCGAGCGACCTCCATGACCAAGCCGATGCGTCGCTCAGCGACCCCATTCTGCTGTGGGGAGTCCGGTAGGGTGAACGTCTGGGTGATGCCCTCCGCACGACAAAAGCGACCAAGGACACCTGAGGCAAACTCGCCACCACGGTCTGAGTGAAAACGCAAGACAGGGAGACCGCGGTGGACACGCGCAGAGACAAGCCAGGGGATGAGGGCGCCAGGCACGTCGGCCTTGCGCTCCAGGGGAAAGACTGTGGTGTAACGAGTGAAGTCGTCGACAAGCACAAGGAAGTAGCACTCGCGACGCGGCCCAGGGACGGGGGCGGGGCCCCAGACGTCCAGGTGCAGGGTCTGCAGCGGCGCGGCGGTAGGGGGGAACGAGGAGGAGTGAGGGGCACGGCGAAGCCGACCCTCGACACAAGGCGTGCAAGGTGGAGCTGGGGAGGAGGGAAACGCGGGGAGTGAACCTGGGAGACCAAGGACAAGACCGTGCTGGGACATGTGACGCAGACGCGGGAGCGCAGGGTGACCTAGGCGGTGGTGCCACAGGAGGGTCGGGTGAGTGAGGGAGCGACAGGAGCAGGCAGCAGCAACCTGGGTAGACACAGCCACCTGAGGGGGCGCTCCAGCCGGGGGGGGCACGGTGTCCAGAGTGAACAAGCCGGACACCGGGTCCCGGGGGAACGTGGACAGGGGGGCACCTGTGGCGGCCTCGGTACAGACAGCATACCGCTCGTGGCCAGGGAACGTAGTGGTGACGCCAAGGTCCTGGAGGCAGCCGACACCAACTAGGTTCCTGGAGAACGAGGGGATATGCAGACCTGTAAGAGAGCCCGAAGGAACCGCCGGACAGGGAAGGGTGGTGGAACTGCGGGCGACTACCGGACCGCCGGAGGGGTCAGCAAGAGAAACGGCAGCAGGAACAGGAAGCGGCGTCAGGGTGGTGGAGTCGCGGAAGAAACACCGAGAGGCGCCAGAGTCCAAGGTGAAGGAAAGCGAAGCCAAGGGGTCTGGCGACGGAACGACGGCAGAAGCACAAAGACTACACAAAGCAGGGGATCCGACGCCTGACGCAGCAGGGGAGGCTAAGCTAGGCACACCTACACTAGGCAACAGTGAGTAATAAGTCGGAAGCACACTAGAGTCATCAGCATACATCACATGCAGAGCAGAAACAATGGCATCCATGTCCATATCAAAGATCTGAATCTGACGACTAAGCAAACTGTGCCAGTCCGGGAGGTCTGGCCACGGGCCGAAACGCTGACGAAAGAGGTCGTCCAGGCGACGAAAGCAGCGGGGAGTGGAGTGACCGATCTTACCGCAAACGAAACCGCGGCGAGGACCGGTCTGGATCTGGTACTGACAACGCCCGCCGGCAGAGCCACCACGCGGCACACCACCACGCGCCCGTCCACCGCCAGCGCCGGGCCACCCTGGCGGGAGAACACTCGTCTGCCGCGTCTGCGACGGCTGCTGCGGCTGCTGCGAAGGCTACGACTGCGGCGGCTGCTGCGGCTGCTGCAACTGCAGGGGCGGCGACTCAGCTGGACTGGGCAGGGTCCCCTCGTCCGCTCCAGCACCAGGCGACCCGACCCCACCACTACCCCCGCCCGCACCCCCGCCGCCCACTCCGCCGCGCCCAGCCTTGGGGCGGCGGCCCTTCCCAGAACGGGCCTGCGCTGCAGCAGCAGTCTCAGCCACTGCGGCAGAGCCGTCGGAGAAGGTACACTGAGCGGGGGCACAACCCTGAAAGATAGGGACCGGCACGACACCGCTCGCCTGGGCGATGGAGCGGTGACGGGTCTCTATCACAGTCAGGGTGTCGACAAAGTCAGTGAGGGTGAGGTCTGCGGGGTGAACACTAAGGAAGCGGTCGCGGGCGACAGCAAGGCGGTCAGGGAGGCGGGTGGCAAGCAGGTAGAGGGTAGAGGTAATGGGCGGCTGGTGGGCTCTAAGCTGTGCGTCAGTGCAGGCGGCGTGCCAGGTCTCCTCTATCGAGCGCAGGTGGGCAGCGAGGTCAGAGACAGTGGAGAACGAAGCAAGGTCAGGAAAGAGCAGCGGGAGGATCAGGCGACCCACCGAGGCAGCCGGAGGGGTGGAATAGCGCTTGATGACAGCATCTAAGTATGCCTGAGCAGTAGTGAGGGACCTAAAGCGAGGACGCTCGGACGGGGGGAGGGCGTTGCTAATGGCAAGCTGGGCGACAGCATCGCGAGAAAGCCAGACAGAGCGCGCACGGGCAGTGGCAGCAGTAGACTCACGCTCAGTGGGTGTGGGGTCAGCGGGCAGAATAGCAGGAGGGTCTGGGCAGGGGAGCGTACCGTCAAGGTGTGCGGAAAGCGGTTCACCATCCTGCCGCTGGCCAGTGAGTTGGCGGCGGAGGTCGGCAAGCCACGCCTCGAACTCTAGGGGCTGACCTTCAGCGTCGAAGCGAAGCTCCGCCGCCATCAGGAACAGTCCAGTGCTGTGCAGGGCAGTGCAGTGCGGTGCAGTGCGATACAGTGCGGTGCAGTGCGGTGCAGTGCGGTACTGTGCGGTACAGTGCGGTGCAGTGCGGTGCAGTGCGGTGCAGTGCGGCACGGAGCAGGGCGGGGTGGGGGGGGGGGGGGGGGGGGAACCGTACCAGTGAGGAGGACGGGGCCGGGGCTGGCCCGACGGGGCCGGGCGGGCGCGACGGGGCCGGGCTGATGCGACAGGGCCGGGACGGGGCGACGGGGCCGAGCGGGCGCGACGGGGCCGGGCTGGGGCGACAGGGCCGGGCCGGTGCGACGGGGCCGGGCGAGCGGGACGGCGGCCGGGCTGGTGCGACGGGGCCGGGCGGCTGTGACGGGGCCGGGCAGGGTGCGACGGGGCCGGGCGGGTGCGACGGGGCCGGGCGGCTGCGACGGGGCCGGGCGAGCGCGACGGGCCGGGCAGGGTGCGACGGCGCCGGGCGGGCGCGACGGGGCCGTGCGGCGGCGACGGCGCCGGGCGGGCGCGACGGGGCCGGGCGGCGGCGACGGGGTCGGGCAGGCGCGACGGCGCCGGGCGGGCACGACGGGGCCGGGCGGCGGCGACGGGTACGACGCGGCCCAGGAGGGGCGCTACGGGGCCCAGGAGGGGCACGACGGGGGGGGGCCAGGAGAGGCGCTACGAAGCCCAGGAGGGGCGCTACGGGGCCTGGGAGGGGCGCGACGGGGCCTGGGAGGGGCGCGACGGGGCCCAGGAGGGGCGCTACAGGGCCCAAGGAGGGCGCGACGGGGCCCAGGAGGGGCGCTACGGGGCCCAGGAGGGGCGCGACGGGGCCCAGGAGGGGCGCTACGGAGCCCAGGAGGGGCGCTACGGGGCCTGGAAGGAGCGCGACGGGGCCCAGGAGGGGCGCGACAGAGCCCAGGAGGGGCGCGACGAGGCCTGGGAGGAGCGCGACAGGGCCCAGGAGGGGCGCTAGGGGGCCTGGGAGGAGCGCGACGGGGCCTGGGAGGGGCGCGACGGGGCCTGGGAGGGCGTTACAGGGCCCAGGAGGGGCGCTACGAAGCCCAGGAGGGGCGCGACGAGGCCCAGGAGGGGCGCTACGGGGCCCAGGAGGGGCGCGACGGGGTGCTACGGGGCCTGGGAGGAGCGCGACGGGGCCCAGGAGGGGCGCTAGAGGGCCTGGGAGGGGCGCGACGGGGCCTGGGAGGGGCGCGACGGGGCCTGGGAGGGCGGTACAGGGCCCAGGAGGGGCGCTACGAGGCCTAGGAGGGGCGCTACGGGGCCTGGGAGGAGCGCGATGGGGCCCAGGAGGGGCGCTAGGGGGCCTGGGAGGACCGCGACGGGGCCTGGGAGGAGCGCGACGGGGCCCAGGAGGGGCGCTAGGGGGCATGAGCGGAAGCGGTAGGTGGGGGGGGGGGGATCCTACCTACGCGTGATACCATATCAGAATAATTGAATGATGGTAAAGTGAGAGTACACACAAATATATCTAAGTTTTGCATCCTCTAAGAGGTGACTCTATACAGTCTATACAAACATGACAAATACACATGTTTGACATGGGGGTGCTGGGCTAGGGGGTGTGGGTGTGGGTGTGGGTGTGGGGGTGTGCGTGGGCTTGACACTACCAAGCCTAGGGGGTGTGTTAAAATTATATAAGTTATAATTTAATATAGGCTTGGTAGGTTGTTACTGAACCTTTCTGTAGGGGGTACAAACCCCTCCTTGTACTCCCCTCTCTTCCTAATCCAACCACCTTTCTTCTCGACATTCTCTCCCTTCCTAGATCCGTTTTCCTTGTCAACTTATACATATTATCTATGTAGAAGTTATAGGCTAGACTGAGGTATGCTTCTAGTGAGTACAACCAACTAGTATTTGTTCTAGGTTTCCACCTCTAGTAATCATTCGTTTCTACTTTAACATGGTATCACGCTTAGGTTAGGATCCCCCCGCCTACCGCTTCCGCCCGTCGCGCCTCCTAGGCCCCGTCGCGCCCCCTAGGCCCCGTCGCGCCCCCCCTGGGCCCCGTCGCGCTCGTTAGGCCCCGTCGCGCCCCCCCTGGGCCCCGTCGTGCCCGCTGGGCCCCGTCGCGCCTCCTAGGCCCCGTCGCGCTCCCCCTAGGCCCCGTCGCGCCCGCTGGGTCCCGTCGCGACCCCTAGGCCCTAACGCGCCCCCGCTGGGCCCCGTTGCGCCTCCTAGGCCCCGTCGCGCCCCCCATGGGCCCCGTCGAGCCCGCTGAGCCCCGTCGTGCCTCCTAGGCATCGTCGCGCCTCCTAAGCCCCGTCGCGTCCCCCCCCCTCTGGGCCCCGTCGCGCCCGTTCGGCCCCGTCGCGCCCCCCCTGGGCCCCGTCGTGCCCGCTGGTCCCCGTCGCGCCTCCTCGGCCCCGTCGCGCCCCCCCTGGGCCCCGTCGTGCCCGCTGGGCCCCGTCGCGCCCCTTAGGCCCCGTCGCGCCCGCTGGCCCCTGTCGCGCCTGCTGTTAGCGCTCGCCCGCCTGGCCTCCTCCTAGTGCCGCTCGGCCTCCTCCTAGTGCCGCCCGGCCTCCTCCTAGTGCCGCCCGGCCCCTTCCTAGCGCCGCCCGGCCTCTCCTCAGCGCTGCCCGGCCCCTCCTCGTGCCCGACCGGCCCCAGCAGCACCAGCCTGGCCCCTCCCAGCACCAGCCCGGCCCCAGAGCACCTGCCCGCCTCCCCTGCTCGGCCTGCCGTGTCCTCTCGGGCCCTGTGTCTTCTGCTTGCCTGCGCTGGGACGCCTAGCTGCTGCCCTACTGGAGAGTGCTGCCGCCGTGTCCCCGCGCCGCTGTGCTCCTGTGCCGCTGAGGAGCTGTGCTGCTGTGCCGCTGTGTCGCTGAGGAGCTGTGCCGCTGACCCTGCACGATGGCTGACTTTGTGCTCCGCCTGGACGCTGAGGGCCACGCGGTTGACTTCGCCACCTGGCTCTCCGATCTTCGCCGCCAGCTTACAGGTCAGCGCCAGGATGGCCACTCTCTGGTTGTCCATGCTGATGGCTTGCTCCCCCGTCCCCCTGCACCTACTCCCCTCCCTGCTGACCCCTCCTCTGATGACCGTGAGGCTTTCTCTACTGCTGCGCTGGCCTGTGCGATCTGGGACTCACGCGATGCAGTAGCTCAGGTTGCTATTAGTCACGCCCTCCCTGTGTCTGAGCGCTCGCGTTTTGCTACTGTTGAAACGGCCAAAGCTTATTTAGACGCCGTTATTGCTCGCTATTCCACCCCTGCCTCCGCTTCTGCTGGCCGCTTGCTCTTTCCGATGCTGTTCCCAGACCTGGCTGCCTTCCCTACTGTCGCAGATTTTGCCACTCATTTGCGTGCCCTAGAGACTCGCTATCGCACTGCCAGCACTGCTGCCCAGCTCACTGCGCTCCCCCCTCCTTTCTGCATGACGCTCTATTTTATCGCTATGCGCCTGCCAGACCGCCTCGCTAGTGCTCGCGACCACTTTCTTAGCCAGCACCCGGGTGACCTCACCCTGACCGCCTTTGTCGACACCCTCACTGAGATCGAGACTCGCCAGCGCACTATCGCTCAGTCGAGCGGTGCGCCGCCAGTCTCTATCTTTCACGGCTGTGCCCCATCCCCGTGCACGTTCACTGACGTTTCGGCTGCGGTCGCCACGGCGACCCCTCTTACCGAGACGGCTGCTGCTGTCCACCCGCAGCAGCGCTCGCGTCGCGGTGGCCGTGGCCGCCAGGGAGGTAGGGGTGGTGACGCAGGTGGTAGTGGTCGTGGTGGTGGTGACGGTAGTCCGCCTGAGGGGACTACCACCGGTGGGCAGGAGCAGCAGTCCCAGCAGCAGCAGGACCAGCCCCAGCCGCAGCCGCCGTCCCAGCAGCACCCGCCGCAGCCGTGGGCTCGTCTCCCGCCTGGTTGGCCCGGCACCTCCGGAGGCGGTGGCCGTGGTGGCGGCCCGCGCAGCTTGGCGTCTACCAGCGGCTCCAGTGCTGTGACCTGCCAGTACCAGCTTCAGACCGGGCCTCTCCGCGGCACTCTGTGCCGCCGCCCGCACCCGACCGCCCGCTGTTTCCGCCGCCTCGACGATCTTTTTCGTCGTCGCTTTGGCCCGGCCCCGGACCTCCCTGACTGGCACAGCCTGCTCCGCCAGGGCGTGCCGATCTTTGAGTTAGACATGGATCAGATAGGTGCTGCTTTGCATGCTTTGTATGCTGACGCTTCTAGTGTTGATGGATCTTACTACCCTGTGTACTCTAGTTTAGGTGTTTCACCCTTGTGTAGCTTAGCTTCCCCTGCTGCGACAGGCGTAGGACTGCCTAGGTTGCCTAGTCTAGTCGCTGCACCGGCTCCGTCCCCGGCCCCCGCCACTGCGTCGCTGTCCTTCACTCTCGACTCTGGTGCTTCTGCCTGCTTCTTCCGCGACCGTTCCACGCTCACGCCGCTTGCTGCACCTGCTGTTGTCTCTCTCGCTGACCCCTCTGCGGGTCCGGTCGTCGCGCGCAGTTCTACGTCCCTTCCTTGTCCGGCAGTTCCCTCGGGCTCCCTTACTGGCCTCCACGTTCCCTCGTTCTCCAGGAACCTGGTTGGTGTCGGCTGTCTCCAGGACCTCGGCGTCACCACCACGTTCCCCGGGCACGAGCGGTTCGCTGTCTGTTCTGAGGCTGTCTCAGGTTCCCCCCTTGCGACGTTCCCCCGGGACCCGGTGTCCGGTCTGTTTACCCTACACACCGCTTCCCCCCCGGTTGGTGCGTCCTCCCAGGTCGCTGCAGCTTGCTCGTGTCGGTCCCTCACTCACCCCTCCCTTCTCTGGCACCACCGCTTAGGTCACCCTGCTCTCCCGCGTCTGCGTCACATGTCCCAGCACGGTCTTGTCTTAGGTCTCCCCGCGTCGCTCCCTGCCCTTCCTCCCTCGACTGCGCCACCGTGCACGCCTTGCGTCGAGGGTCGGCTCCGCCGTGCTCCTCACTCCTCCTCGCTGCGTCCTGCTACTGCCCCCCTTCAGACCCTGCACTTGGACGTTTGGGGCCCTGCCCCCGTCCCCGGACCGCGCGGTGAGCGCTACTTCCTTGTGCTCGTCGACGACTACACGCGCTACACCACGGTGTTTCCCCTGGAGCGGAAGGCCGACGTGCCCGACGTTCTTCTCCCGTGGGTTGTGGCTGCGCGTCTCCACCGCGGTCTCCCCGTGTTGTGTCTCCACTCCGACCGTGGCGGCGAGTTCGCCTCTGGTCGGCTTGGACAGTTCTGTCGTGCGGAGGGCATCACCCAGTCGTACACGTTGCCGGACTCGCCACAGCAGAATGGGGTTGCTGAGCGCCGCATCGGCTTGGTCATGGAGGTCGCCCGTACCTCCATGATCCATGCCGATGCCCCCCATTTTCTGTGGCCGTTCGCTGTTCGCTACGCGGCTCACCAGCTTAACCTGTGGCCACGCTCCCAGCGGCCGCAGGTTTCGCCGACCCTCCTTTGGACCGGGTCCCCCGGTGACGCGTCTGCGTTCCACGTCTGGGGCTGCCTTGCTCACGTTCGTGCCTCTGGCACGGACAAGCTCACTGCCCGCACTGTCCCCTGTGTCTTCCTCGGTTTCCCCCTGGACTCGTCTGACTGGCTTTTCTACCACCCGCCGTCTCACCGCTTCCTCCACTCTCGTGACGTCACCTTTGACGAGTCCGTCTCCTTCTACCGCCGCTTCCCTCACCGAGGTCTCCCAGTTGCCCCCCCCCTTTTCCTTGCTCCCTCTCCCCCGGTAGCCCCTGCCCCTCTCCCGCCTCGTCCTGCCCCGTCTGGTGTCTCCCCCACCGCCTCCTGACCTCCCTGTCTACGGTCCTGTGTTCCCGCCGCCAGACTCGTCTCCGGCCCGTCTTCCTCCTCGTTCCCCTCCTGTGTCTCCTCCGCTGTCCCCTGACCCTACCCCTCCGTCTCACGTTTGGGCTCGCCGTCCCTCCCGTGCTCGTCCCGTCTCTCCTGTCCTGCCCACCCACCCTATGTTGCTCCGTTCCCACTCGTCTCGTCCTCCCCTCCTCCCGTCCCCTCCTCCCTCGTCCCTTGCTGTTGCACCTCCTCCGTTCTCTGACTACCTCCGTGCTGCTCGTCCCCTTGTCCCTCGGGTCCTTGCCTCTCTTGTTACCGACCCTGCTGTTCCTGTCTCGCGCCTTGACGCGCTTGTCGCTGCTGTCGCTGACTTCGCTTCTACCCGCCGCCTTGACTACGCTACCGCTCTGGTCTCTGACCCTGCCCGTCCTCTGTCCGTCGGGGGTGCTCCTGCCCTTGGCAGTGACGTCCTAGAGGACAGGCAGTACGAGCTGGCTTTCCTTTCCGAGGCTGCTCCCCATCTCTGCTCCATGCTGTTAGTCCCTGAGGGTGACCCAGACGCCTTCGACATCCCGACCCCTCGCACCTACGCTGAGGCCACCTCGGGACCTTGGGCGTCTCAGTGGATAGCTGCCATGGAGCAGGAGATGGCATCTTGGAGATCCACCAGCACTTACGTCGACGCAGTTCCCCCGCCTGGGGTGAACGTAGTCGATGGTCGGTGGCTCTTCAAGGTGAAGCGCCCCCCTGGAGAGCCGCCTGTCTTCAAGGCGCGCTACGTGGCCAGAGGTTTCAGTCAGCGCGAGGGGGTTGACTTCTTCCAGACCTTCGCCCCGACCCCGAAGATGACCACTCTTCGGGCGCTGCTACACGTAGCAGCACAGCGTGACTACGAGCTTCACTCCCTCGACTTCTCTACTGCCTTTCTTCAGGGCAGCCTACACGAGCAGGTCTACCTGCGCCGACCACAGGGCTTCACTGGTACCTTCCCTCCTGGGACCCAGTGGCTTCTCAGGCGCCCGGTCTACGGCCTGCGTCAGGCTCCCCGCGAGTGGCACGACACGCTACGTGCCACGTTAGCAGACCTGCAGTTCTTTCCGTCCTCTGCTGACCCTTCACTGTTTGTGCGTTCCGGCCAGACTCCGTTCTACATCCTTGTCTACGTAGACGACCTGGTCTTCGCTACTCCTGACAGGGACGCACTGGCCTCTGTGAAGGCTGAGCTGCTGAAGAGACACACCTGCACTGACCTTGGAGAGCTGCGTCGCTATCTTGGCCTGCAGATCTCTAGGGACAGAGCAGCACGCACCATCACTCTGACCCAGTCACACTTGGTGCGTCAGGTCCTTCAGAGGTTCGGTCTTCAGTTCTCCTCCGCACAGCCCACACCTCTACCCGTAGACCATGGGCTCTCTGCTCCCGTTCCTGAGGAGCCAGTAGAGCCCAGTGGCCCCTACGCAGAGCTGGTGGGTTGCCTCATGTACCTGATGACTTGCACTCGCCCAGATCTCGCATACCCTCTCAGCATCCTGGCTCGCTTTGTGGCTACAGGCAGACACCGACCTCAGCACTGGTCTGCCGCTAAGAGGGTTTTGCGTTATCTTGCTAGTACATCAGGCATGGGGTTAGTGCTAGGAGGACGCAGGCCAGTGGTCCTTACTGGGCACACAGACGCTTCTTGGGCAGACGACGCTGAGACGCTCAGGTCGTCGCAGGGCTACTGTTTCAGCCTTGGTTCGGGT
Source organism: Closterium sp. NIES-67 (assembly GCA_027943415.1). Lineage (NCBI taxonomy): Eukaryota > Viridiplantae > Streptophyta > Zygnematophyceae > Desmidiales > Closteriaceae > Closterium > Closterium sp. NIES-67. The sequence continues at coordinate 266,422 of BQMB01002151.1, forward strand.
GCTCTCTTGGAGATCCACTCGCTCGTCGTCTGTGGCTCAGTCTAGCTGTGAGGCTGAGATCTACGCTGGTGCCATGGCGGCACAGGAGCTCCGCTGGCTGACCTTCTTGCTCACAGACTTAGGTGAGCGGCCTAGCTCTGCCCCGGTCCTGTACGCTGACAACAGGGCCATGATACTCCTGTGTCAGGAGCCTCGGCTTGAGGGCAGAGCGAAGCATATCCAGCTGCGGTACTTCCTCCTGCGCGAGCTACAGCAGCGCCGCCAGGCCCGCGTAGTTCACTTGGCCTCAGGTGCCAACACAGCTGATATCTTTACTAAGGCGCTTGCGCCTAAAGATCATCAGCGGCACTGTGTACAGCTTGGTCTTGTTCCTATAGCTGCTCCCCTGTTAGGATCCTGATTGTGTACTCTCTATTATATATGCTTGTCAGACTGGCCTTGTGGCCTTACCTCCAGTGGCTGGACTAGTAGTGCCACCCTGGCTTGCTTCAGTTTTGGTTGTATTCTTGCTGACTGGTCTCCAGACCCCTGCCTCAGTGGTTGGACTAGTAGTGCCGCCCTGAGCTGTTTGCTTCTTGTTTAGTTTCACCCCTTGTCTAGCCTAGGGGGTGTGTCAACTTATACATATTATCTATGTAGAAGTTATAGGCTAGACTGAGGTATGCTTCTAGTGAGTACAACCAACTAGTATTTGTTCTAGGTTTCCACCTCTAGTAATCATTCGTTTCTACTTTAACATTCCTCACGCCATTCCATGGCGGCCTTCTTCCTAGTATCCTAGCCAACCTAGCCTCCTAAGTTTAAGAACCTTGAGTCCTAAGTTTGTAAGAAAATGTTATTGTTTTCGGGCGATTCGGGAATGACAAGCTTATGGCTTGACTTTTCTTTGGGGCTGTAAATGCGGTAGAGACAAAGCCGCCATTTTTAATCATCGCGCGATATGCTACCCTCTGTGACGAAAGTATGTGCTTCGCAACAAAATCGTTTTTTTTCGTGTTTCTCGTCTGACAAATTTCAAATGAATTTTAATTTGGGCATTTTGTGTTTTTTTCGCTCGAACTGCGCCTAGAGCTCTGGAAAAATATCATGCTAGCCGCAATGACGCCCGGGGGTTACTTCTACTATCCATTCGTGTAACTTTTTTCCTGTAGTTTCTGACTAACGATGGAACCCGATTGCTTAAACATGTTACAAACTCGCTAATTCTGATTGTTTATATCGTGTCACTGACCGTACATATTATCGAGGCCCCTAATACTGAGTGCCGGGATACTTTCCCTTCTTTATGTTTAGAAGCAGCATAGAGAAGAATTATAAGTTTTTTCCCCCTACATCCCACCCAAACCTTCCTGTCCTGTTATAAGCCCCAAAAAACTGGTCTGCAGAGCCGTTTCTAGCTCTGGATGCCTGCGTAGCCCTTCTCCTCCAGCTGCAACGCCAGGGACGCATCACCCGTCAACACAATACGGCCTTGCTCCTGCAATAAAACACAGCATCGTAAGATGAATGGGAAGGAGATGGGGGAGAGGATGTTTAGTCCATAATATATGTCAGGCATGACATTTAAACATCAGATGAGACGACTCAGGTCACAAATCCAGGCTGTGAGAGGGAGGGATGGTGGTCGACCGAGTTTACCTTAGTAACATGAGTGTAACACACGCCCCACCCTACTCACCACCATGTGGATGTAGCCCCGGCCTGATGGAGTCCAGCCGCCTCAGATAATGAGTGACCATGAGCACATCTTTCCATACCAGACCAAACTATGAATGTACCCCTACAAAGCACAACACACCAGTAACCCCTACCCACGGCGAACAAGACGCACGCCCCCCAAGCCCCCTAAGCCCCTCAAGGCCCTCACGCCCCCCAAGCCCCTCAAGGCCCTAAAGGCCCTGAAGACCCCTCAAGGCCCTCAACCCCCTCATAGCCCTCATGCCCGCATTCACCATGATGTGGATGTAGTCCCGCTCGGTATAATTTAGCAGCCTCTCATAATTCAGTAATCGTGAAAACAGCCTTCTCCGGCCTCTTCAGCGAATTCACTGCTGTGGCCACGTCCGTGAGGGTGTCCACGTTGAGCCCCGAGTCGATCTCGTCCAGAATGATGCACTACCGCACTTAATGCTGACCCTCCTAAGGCCATACTGACCCTCCTAAGGCCAGACTGACCCTCCTAAGGCCAGACTGACCCTCCTAAGGCCAGACTGACCCTCCTAAGGCCAGACTGACACTCCTAAGGCCGGACTGACCCTACTTTTACCAGTCAAGCACAGGTGCACTCACCATGATGTGGATGTAGTCCGGCTTAATATAGTCCAGCAGCCGCTGGTAGTGAGTGATCATCAGCACGGCCTTCTCGGGCCTCTTCAATGAGTTCACCGCCGTGGCCACGTCCCTGAGGGCGTCCACGTCCAGCCCCGAGTCGATCTCGTCGAGGATCGCCAGCTCAGCGTCCAGCACCGCCAGCTGGAGGATCTCGTTGCGCTTCTTCTCGCCGCCGCTGAAGCCCTCGTTCACGTTGCGCTGCAGGTACTTGAGGTCCATGTTCAGCTCCTCGAGCTTGGGGCTCAGGAAGCCGTAGAACTGGAAGCAGCAGAGGGAGGGAGACGAGGAATGGTGGTAGCATGAGTGTGTGAGTCAGCGCTGAAGCCCTCCTTCACGTTGCACTGCTGGTAGTTGAGGCCCATGTTCAACTCCTCGAGCATGAGGCTCAGGAAGCCGACGAACTGGGAGGGAGGGCAGCAGGGAGAGGAGGGATGGATGGGGGGAGCAGGAGGAGTGCTTCACTCAGCATTGAAGCCCTCGTTCACGTGGCGCTGCAGGTACTTAGGTCCATGTTCAGCTCCTCACGTGCCAGAGTGTGAGTCAGCGCCAAATCCCAAGTGCTCGTTCACGTTGCGCTGCAGGTACTTAAGGCCCATGTTCAACTCCTCGAGCTTGGGGCTCAGGAAGCTGTAGAACTGAGGGGGGGGAAGGGAGGGAGGGGCATGGGATGGGATAGCAGATGCACTAGAGGCAGCGCTAAAGCCCTCGTTCACGTTGCGCTGGAGATTGTTCATGTCCATGTTGAGCTCCTCGAGCTTGGGGCTCGGCGAGCTGTAAAACCTTCTATCAGAATTCACACCGTTCGTTCACAAGTCCGTGCAGGTTCTCGGAATTCCGGCAGCAAGCAAGCAAGCTGCTTATCAAGGTGGCCTTACACGAGCAACCAGCACTGCAGTAACAGATGTTCAAAATCAGCCAGCTTACCTCTAGTGGCTCCATTTCCGGCAACCCCTTGGCTGCCCGGCGCGCGTTGCATGAGAGGCGGAGGAAGTCGACGTTGTTGACTCCGGGCAGCTCCACGGGCGACTGAAAGGAGAGGAACACGCCCACGTGGCTCCTCTCCTCGGGCTCCAACTCGAGCAGATCCTCCCCCTTGTACGTCACCGTGCCCCCTGTGATCTCGTAGTCTGGATGTCCCACCAGCACCTGACGGGAGGGAAGGAGGGTGGGCGAGCAAGCGGCATATTGGCTTCTCTCTTCCGCCTCCACCTCCAGCAAATGCTCCCCCTTGTATGTCACCGTGACCCCTGTGATCTCGTAGTCCGGGTGACCCACCAGCACCTGTACACGGTTGGGGGGCGGCGAATGCGAAGGACAAAAGAACTCCAGCCCCAGTAGGTCCTCCCCCTTGTATGTCAGTGACCCTCCAGCGATCTCGTAGTCCGGGTGACCCACTAGCACCTGATACACGTGCGGATTCTATTTGTTGCTGAGGGGTTGGAGGGGAGGTGAGGGGGAGGTGAGGGGAGGTAAACGGGAAGAGCTCATTTTCCGCGAATCCTTCGCCTAGAGTGAGTGCTCTTTCTGAAGTAAGGGAACTCTTACAACTTCAGCAACGAAGCCTTATTTTAGAAAGAGAGAATGCTCTTGTCAGACGTTTTTTCCCATGATGGCATGCACCTGAGAAAGCACCTGAGAGTGCACCTGAGAATGCAGCTGAAGTTCTTGCACAATGAGGCGGGGTTCATCCAAGACTTACCTTTGAGAGAGTCTCTTTCCGGAACCGTTCTTCCCCATGATCGCGTGCACCTGAGAAAGCACCTGAAAGTGCACCTGAGAATACAACTGAGTCCAAGACTTACCTTCGAGAGAGTGCTCTTTCCGGAGCCGTTCTTCCCCATGATCGCGTGCACCTGAAACAGCAGCCGCGGGTGGGGGAGTGGAACCGGAAGAGAAGAAAGGAAAGCTAAGAGTTGAGTTTGTGGCATCCCTGCTACGACGACGTAGAAGCTACTGGTAGAAAGCTTAAGTATGCAACGCTGAACAAAGTTGTGATTCTCAGACTTCCGTCGTGTAAATTGGCAATTTCGGTTCGCCAAAATTTTGGATTCTCACCTCGCCTTCGCGAATGCAGAGGTCGACGCCGTGCAGAATCTCCTTCCCTGATTCCGTGATAACCGCCTTCAGGCCCTTTACTTCCAGCATCACTGGCCGCTCCCCCTCCGCCGCCGCCGTCGCTCCCTCAATCTGCGCGTCGACCGCCATGGCTCTTGTCGTCGCGCCGCCGGATGCGCTCCATCGTCCCTGAACCCCCGCAGCGAATCGTGGAGCTGAGACGGAGACAGGAGCTAGCGAGACATGGCTAGCTGATTGGAGTCTAAGCTGCAATTGCTTCGTGGCGGGTGTTGTTAGAACGCCGGATAGGCAGGGCGACGAGAGAGTGGCAGCCATAGTGGCAGAGAAGCAAAATTAGCAGATCAATGGAAGAAAGGACGACACGAGGGAGGCAGCGCACGAGCGGTTCGTGCAGAAACACGGCTCGCCAATTTCTACGAGGGAAATTGTACACAAGTTATCCTCGGGACACTAAGTGAAGAGACGACTTGGAACAAGATGAGCTCGATGTTCAGGAGACCCTAAAACAGGTCCAGTCTGTGATGATGCACTAGCGATTTCGTTCGCCAGTCAGGCGAATTTCAGGAGTGCTGACAGAACCTGGAATCGGATCAGATGCCTCCCTGCTTACCGACGAACGGTTCGATTTCAGCTGAACTGGACGAATCGACGGGCAGATAAGCCGTTCTGGAAGGTTACCGCAGGCCATGTGCATGTACACAGAGCCACCTGGCAATCATTGGACATCCACAGGCTCTGAGTCCGGTTCGTGCCATCCGCGTGGCATTGGGTTTGGCGGTTCGATGAATTGCTAGAGCAAGAGCTCGCAGGGCAAACTTGATTAGGGCCATGAAGCTGACTCGGTTCGACATTCATGCACTGATAGCGTGGAGGTTTACAGTTGGTTCGGTTTACGGCAGCTGATTAAATAAAAAATTGCGGGTGTCAAAACAGTAAAAACATATGATAACATAAAAATCTGGAGGATGAGGCGTACGAGAATTAGAGAAACACAAGCGCAACTCATGACGCACCAAAACAAAGGAACCAATAGTGGAGCAACCAATTTCCAAACAAGCATTCCCAGCATGACGGACGTAAACCGGTGGCGAACGAAACCAGAGCCGAATGGATGGCGACGTTGATGAAGAAGGGGGGAGTCAATGCTTACCTGTCACTCAAGCCATAAGATTGGTTTTCGGTCACGCTGATTTTATTTAACTAATAACGAATGTCTACAATGATGCAAACAGGTTGATTTTGTCAAAGGGATTGTACCCTCCAAGAGTACGACGCACCTATCTAGCCTATAAGACATATACAAAATATGATTGACACACCCCCTAGGCTAGTTGAGGGGCAGTGCCTGGCAAGAAACACACAGCTCAAGGTGGAACTACCAGTCCAACCTCTGAAGCAAGGGTCCAAAGACCAGTACGCAAGAGTACAAATTAAACAAGAGCAATCAAGGGCGGCACTACTAGTCCAGCCACTGGAACAAGGGCCACAATGTCAAAGTGAGAACTGAATGTTGAGTAGAGAGAGAGAGAACAGGTGAATATACCTAAGTGTTGTACCCTCTAAGAGGTGGCCCTATACAGTCCATGCAAACATAGGAGATACATATGTTTGACACACCCCCTAGACTGCATAGGGGCAGGTCCTGAACAAGCAGCTCAGGGCGGCACTACTAGTCCAGCCACTGGGAGAGGAAACAAGTCCAGTCTGAGTACACATATAAAGGACAGTACAAAGTCAAGGCCCTAGCAAGTGAGAGGCTACAGGAACTAGACCAAGCTGTACACAGTGCCGCTGATGATCTTTAGGCGCAAGCGCCTTCGTAAAGATATCAGCTGTGTTGGCACCTGAGGCCAAGTGTACTACGCGAGCCTGGCGTCGCTGCTGTAGCTCGCGCAGGAGGAAGTACCGCTGCTGAATATGCTTCGCTCTGCCCTCGAGTCGAGGCTCCTGACACAGGAGGATCATGGCCCTGTTGTTAGCGAACAGGACCGGGGCAGAGCTAGGCCGCTCTCCTAAGTCAGTGAGCAAGAAGGTCAGCCAGCGGAGCTCCTGTGCCGCCATGGCACCAGCGTAGATCTCGGCCTCACAGCTGGACTGGGCAACAGACGAGGAGCGAGTAGCTCTCCACGAGACGGCACCTGAACCAAGGCTGAAGCAGTAGCCCTGGGTAGACCTGATTGTCTCGGCGTCGTCTGCCAAGAAGCGTCTGTGTGTCCAGTAAGGACCACTGGCCCACGTCCTCCTAGCACTAACCCCATGTCTGATGTACTAGCAAGATAACGCAAAACCCTCTTAGCGGCAGACCAGTGCTGCGGTCGGTGTCTGCCTGCGGCCACAAAGCGAGCCAGGATGCTGAGAGGGTATGCGAGATCTGGGCGAGTGCAAGTCATCAGGTATATGAGGCAACCGACCAGCTCTGCGTAGGGGCCGCTGGGCTCTACCGACTCCTCAACAACTGGAGCAGAGAGTCTGTGGTCTACAGGCAGAGGGGTGGGCTGTGCAGAGGAGAACTGAAGACCGAACCTCTGAAGGACCTGGCGCACCAAGTGTGACTGAGTCAGGGTGATGGTGCGCGCTGCTCTGTCCCTGGAGATCTGCAAGCCAAGGTAACGGCACAGTTCTCAAAGGTCTGTGCATGTGTGTCTCTTCAGCAGCTCTGCCTTCACTGAGGCCAGTGCGTCCCTGTCTGCTGTGGCAAAGACCAGGTCGTCGACGTAAACAAGGATCTAGAACGGAGTCTGGCCAGCACGAACAAAGAGTGAGGGGTCTGCAGAAGACGGAAAGTAGTGCAGGTCAGCAAGGGTAGCACGCAGCGTGTCGTGCCACTCACGGGGAGCCTGGCGAAGGCCGTAGACGGGGCGTCGCAGGAGCCACTGGGTCCCAGGAGGGAAGGTGCCAGTAAAGCCCTGAGGGCGACGCAATTAGACCTGCTCGTGAAAGCTGCCCTGAAGGAAGGCAGTGGAGAAGTTGCGGGAGTGAAGCTCGTAGTCACGCTGAGCAGCTAGGTGTAACAGAACCCGAAGAGTAGTCATCTTCGGGGTCGTAGCGAAGGTTTGGAAGAAATCCACCCCCTCACGCTGTCTGAAGCCTCTAGCCACGTAGCGCGCCTTGAACACAGGCGGCTCTCCAGGAGGGCGCTTCACCTTGAAGAGCCAGCGGCCATCGACTACGTTCACCCCAGGCGGGGGAACTGCGTCGACGAAGGTGCCGGTGGATCTCCAAGATGCATCTCCTGCTCCATGGCAGCTATCCACTGCGAGGCCCAAGGTCCCGAAGTCGCCTCAGCGTAAGTGCGAGGGGTCGGGATGTCAAAAGCGTCTGGGTCACCCTCAGGGACTAGCAGCATGGAACAGAGATGGGGAGCAGCCTCGGAGAGGAAAGCAAGCTCGAACTGGCGGTCCTCCAGGACGTCACTGCCGAGGGCAGGTGCACCCCCGACAGACGGAGGACAGGCATGGTCAGAGACCAGAGCAGTGGCGTAGTCAAGGCGGCGGGTAGAGGCGAAGTCAACGACCGCAGCTACTAGAGCGTCAAGGCACGAGACCGGAACAGACGGGTCGGTAACGAGAGAGGCAAGGACTCGAAGAACAAGAGGACGAGCGGCACGAAGGTAGTTAGACAGAGGGGGGGGGGCAACAACAAGGGAGGACGGAGGAGGCGACGGGAGAAGGGGAGGACGAGACGCGTGGGAACGAAGCAACATAACGTGGGAGCGCAAGACAGGGGAGGCAGGACGAGCACGGGAGGGACGGTGAGACCAGACGTGAGACGGAGGAGTCGGGTCAGGAGACAGGGGAGGGGACACAGGGGGGGAACGAGGGGGAAGACGAGCCAGGGACGAGTCCGGTGGAGGGAACACAGGGCCGTACACGGGAAGAGGAGGAGACGGCCGGAGAGGAACCGACGCAGGGTCAGGGGACGGAAGGCCGAGCAGGCGAAGGGCTGACACCGGCAGGGACTGCTGCTGCGGCGGCACAACGCCGACACCGGGACCGCAAGCTGCTCCTCGGCTACCACCAGCACACTCCACGCCAGCACCCCCAGAGGGAACACATCCAGGGCTCGAAACACCTCGAGGACTGGTACCACCCCCAGGGGTACCGGGACTAGCACGCACGCCAACGCCAGCACCCCCAGAGTCAACGAACTGGTGCTGCGACGGCGGCGGCAGCGTTAGCGACAACGACGGCGGCGGCGGCGGCGGAGGTGACAACGGCTGCGACAACAGGGGCGACAGCGGCGGCAGAGGCGGTGGAGGAGGGGACGCTTGGGGAGGGGCAGCCGGCGAGGACTACGCCGCACGACCACCAGAGTCAGAAGACTCCTCAACCGGGACCACCGACGGAAGAGGGGTGACGTGGGACACACCAGAGGGGGCAGGACGGGGAGGAGGAGGGGGAGGGGCAAGGACTACCGGGGAAGGAGTGACCAGGAACAGGGGGGGGGGGTAACCGGGGGACCGCGGTGGGGGAAGCGACGGTAGTAGGCGACGGACTCGTCAAAGGTGACGTCGCGAGAGTGAAAGAAGCGGTGAGACGGCGGGTGGTAAAAGTGCCAGTCGAACGCGTCAAGGGGAAAACGGAGGAAGACGCACGGAAGGGTGCGGGCAGTAAGCTTGTCTGTGCCGGAGGCACGGACGTGAGCAAGGCAGCCCCAGACGTGGAACGCAGACGCGTCACCAGGAGACCCAGTCCAAAGACGGGTCGGCGAAACCTGCGGCTGCTGGGGGTGCGGCCACAGGTTAAGCTGGTGAGAAGCGTAGCGCACAGCGAACGGCCACAGAAAATGGGGTGCACCAGCATGGATCATGGAGGTGCGAGCCACCTCCATGACCAAACCGATGCGTCGCTCAGCGACCCCATTCTGCTGTGGGGAGTCTGGTAGGGTGAACGTCTGGGTGATGCCCTCCACACGACAAAAGCGACCAAGGACACCTGAGGCAAATTCGCCACCACGGTCGGAGTGAAGGCGCAAGACAGGGAGACCTCGGTGGACACGGGCAGAGACAAGCCAGAGGATGAGAGCGGCAGGCACGTCGACCTTCCGCTCCAGGGGAAAGACCGAGGTGTAGCGAGTGAATTCGTCGACAAGCACAAGGAAGTAGTGCTCTCGACGCGGCCCATGGACGGGGGCGGGGCCCCAGACGTCCATGTGCAGGGTCTGCAGCGGCGCGGCAGTAGGGGGAAACGAGGAGGAGTGAGGGGCACGGCGAAGCCGACCCTCGACGCAAGGCGTGCAAGGTGGGGCTGGGGAGGAGGGAAAAGCGGGGAGAGAACCAGGGAGACCAAGGACGAGACCGTGCTGGGACATGTGATGCAGACGCGGGAGCGCAAGGTGACCTAGGCGGTGGTGCTAAAGGAGCGTCGGGTGAGTGAGGGACCGACAGGAGCAGGCAGCAGCAACCTGGGTAGACGCAGCCACCTGAGGGGGCGCCCCAGCCGGAGGGGTCACGGTGTCCAGAGTGAACAGGCCGGACACCGGGTCCCGGGGGAACCTGGACAGGGGGGCATCAGTGGCGGCCTCGTTACAGACAGCATACCACTCGTGACCAGGGAACGTAGTGGTGACGCCAAGGTCCTGGAGGCAGCCGACACCAACTAGGTTCCTGGAGAACGAGGGGATATGCAGACCTGTAAGAGAGCCCGAAGGAACCGCCGGACAGGGAAGGGTGGTGGAACTGCGGGCGACTACCGGACCGCCGGAGGGGTCAGCAAGAGAAACGGCAGTAGGAACAGGAAGCGGCGTCAGTGTAGTAGAGTCGCGGAAGAAGCACCGAGAAGCGCCAGAGTCCAAGGTAAAGGAAAGCGAAGTAGTGGCGTCCGGCGACGGGGCGACGGCGGAAGCACCAAGGCTAAACAAAGCAGGGGATCCTACGCCTGACGCAGCAGGGGAGGCTAAGCTAGGCACACCTATACTAGACGACAGTGAGTAATAAGCGGGAAGCGCACTAGAGTCATCAGCATACATCACATGCAGAGCAGAAACAATGGCATCCATGTCCATGTCAAAAATCTGAATCCTACGACTAAGCAAACTGTGCCAGTCCGGGAGGTCTGGTGACGGGCCGAAGCGCTGACAAAACAGGTCGTCCAGGCGACGAAAACAGCGGGGAGTGCTATGACCGAGCTTACCGCAAACGAAGCCGCGGCGAGGACCAGTCTGGATCTGGTACTGACAACGCACGCCTCCCGAACCACCACTCGGCACACCACCACGCACCCGACCACCTCCAGCGCCAGGCCACCCGGGCGGGAGGACACTCGCCTGCCTCGTCTGCGGCGGCTGCTGCGGGTGCTGCGGATAGTGGGGGATCCTAACCTACGCGTGATACCATGTCAAAGTGAGAACTGAATGTTGAGTAGAGAGAGAGTACAGGTGAATATACCTAAGTGTTGTACCCTCTAAGAGGTGGCCCTATACAGTCTATGCAAACATAGGAGATACACATGTTTGACACACAACGCCAGTCAAGATAATATGAAAGTAGTACATAATAAAGGTCCTAGCAAGTGAAAAGCTACACGAACTAGACCAAGCTGTACACAGTGCCGCTGATGATCTTTTGGCGCAAGCGCCTTCGTAAAGATATCAGCTCTATTGGCACTTGAGGCCAACGGTACAGCATGAGCCTGGTGGCGTTGCTACAGCTCGCGAAGGAGGAAGTACCGCAGCTGGATATGCTTCGCTCTGCCCTCGAGTCGAGGCTCCTGACACAGGAGGATCATGTCCATATTGTCAGCGTACAGGACCGGGCCAGAGTTAGGCCACTCACCTGAGTCTGTAAGCAAGAAGGTCAGCCAGCGGAGCTCCTGTGCCGCCATGGCACCGGCATATACACTGACGGAAAGAATTGTCCACATGTTTGGCAATTTTTTGAATTTCCACCGTTAAAGGGCATTTGAACATTAAGCCTTAATTGGAGGCATTACCCACTATATGCAGGCTAATCTAGGGAGACATTAAAATGCTACACATTTGATGAAACTACTATCGTTAACAGTAAACAGCAAACATAACCAAACACGGTGCATGTGGACAATTATTTCCAGGCGGAAGCAGCAACTTGAAAAACCCTTAAACTAGTACCTGGTCCACCGCCCTTTAGCCCTAATCACTGCTTTCACCCTCCTGGGCATGCTGTCGATCAAATTGGAGCACACCTCTGATGGGATCTTCTCCCACTCCTCTTGTACACGCTCCCACAGGTCCACCATACCAGTGGGAGGTGTCTCATGCTTTCCCAGCTCCCTTTTAAGATGAGCCCACAGATGCTCAATGGGGTTCAGATCAGGACTTCCTGCCGGCCACTCCAGGACCCCATACTCCTGCTCCTGAAGCCACTGCTGCACCACACGGGACTTATGCTTGGGGTCGTTATCATGCTGGAAGATCACAGCCGAGGGGGTTAGCTTGTAAAAGTCGATGGTTTTTTTCAGCTCGTCTTGCAAAATGCTCAGATACAGCGGCCCGTCCATCCGACCATCGATTTTGCACATGAAACCCGCCCCCTCAAACGTCATACATCCCCAGATCATCAAGCCGCCGCCCCCGTGTTTGACGGTTTGCTAGATATGGTGGTGTTGGAGAGTCGTACCTTCACGAACCCAGGCGTACGCGCGGCCGTCAGAGCCGAACCTACTAATCCTCGTCTCATCCGACCATATGACCCGTCGCCAATCATCTATGGTCCAATCCGCGTGGGCCCGTGCGAACGCCAGCCTATCGCGGATATTTTTCTTGGTGAGTCGCGGCTTCTTAGGCTGCTGAGCTGCGATAAGGCCGCTGGATTTGAGCGCATTACGCACCGTCCTAGGATGCACCGTGATGCCGTGCTGGGATTCGACGATTTGGGCCGCATGCCTCGAGGTTTTCGCCTCGCCGCTAGTGATCGCCCTGACGATCCCACGACGAATTCTACTCGACAGTACGCGTGGACGACCAGCAGTGGGCATTGTAGGACGAACGTCCTCGGGACTAGTCTCTGAAATCGCCTTGAGCCCAACATCATGCACTGTACTTTTCCCAACGCCAACCTGTTTCGCGATTTGCCTCGTGCTGAACCCCCTACGCAACAGGGCCACGATCCGGGCGCGACGAGCCTCATCTATCGGTCTCATCTTGGCGTAGTCTACGCCTCGGGTATAAACTTTATTCTGACTACTCGACGATTGCGTTAGGAACTATGGAGAGAATGCTCTAGTCGAAAACGGATCTAGTCCGCTGCTTGGCCAAAACTGTCCGGATGCACTCACGCGACTGAAATCTTGGCCACGCTATTAGTGCGACCCATTCAGGTTGCAAACGTGTTACCCTATTGTAACTGGCACGCGTAACTTATTAGTCAGCAATGAACATTCAACGATACATCGGGTGAAAGCATTCAAATCATGTGTTGAACCTAAAATTGGACTTTATCCGGGCAATACTTTCCGTCGCTGTATCTCAGCCTTACATCTAGACTGCGCAACAGACGACAAACGAGTGGACTGCCACGAGATGGCGCCTACACGAAGGATAAAGCAGTAGCCTTGGGAGGACCTGAGGGTCTCAGCGCCGTCAGCCCCCAAAGCATCTGTGTGCCTTGTAAGGACCACTGGCATGCGTCCTCCTAGCACCAACCCCATGCCTGATGTACTTGCTAGATAACGCAAAACCCTCTTAGCGGTCGACCAGTGCTGCGGGCGGTGTCTGCCTGTGGCCACAAAGCGAGCCAGGATGCTGAGAGGGTATGCGAGATCTGGACGAGTGCAAGTCATCAGGTACATGAGGCAACCCACTAGCTCTACGTAAGGACCAATAGGCTCTACAAACTCTTCAGGGACTGGAGCTGAGAGCGTGTGATCTACGTGCAGAGGTGTGGGCTATGCAGAGGAGAACTGAAGGCCGAACCTCTGAAGGACCTAACGCACCAAGTGTGACTGTGTAAGGGTGATGGTGCGCGCTGCTCTGTCCCGGGAGATCAGCAGGCCAAGGTAGTAGCGCAGCTCTCCAAGGTCAGTGCAGGTGTGTCTCCTCAGCAGCTCTGCTATCATGGAGGCCAATGCGTCTCTGTCTGTAGTAGCAAAGACTAGCTCGTCTACGTAGACAAGGATGTAAATAGGGGTCTGGCCAGCACGAATGAAGAGCAAAGGGTCTGCAAAGGATGGGAAGAACTGCAGTTCAGATAACGTAGCACGCAGCGTGTCATGCCACTCGTGTAGTGACAGCGGCAGGCCACAAACCGGGTCCTGGAGGAGCCATGGGGTCCCCTGGGCAAAGGTGCTGGTGAAGCCTGGCGGTCGACGCAGGTAGATCTGCTCGTGCAGACTGCCCTTAAGAAACTTTGTCGAGAAGTCAAGGGAGTGCAGCTCGTATACACGTTGTGTTGCTACGTGTAGCAACGCCCAAAGAGTGGTCATCTACGGGGTTGGGGCAAAGGTCTGCAAGAAGTCAACACCCTTGTGCTGACTGAATCCTTTAGCTACATAGCGTGCCTTGAACACTTGCGGCTCTCTAGGAGGGCGCTTCACCTTGAAGAGCCACCAGCCATCGACTACGTTCACCCTTGGTGGGGGAACTGCATCGACGTAGGTGCCGGTGGATCTCCAAGATGCCATCTCCGCGTCCATGGCAGCTATCTACCGAGAGGCCCAGAGTCCCGAGGTCGCCTCAGCGTAAGTGCGAGGGGTCGGGATGTCAAAGGCGGCTGGTTCTCCCTCAAGGACTACCAGCATGGAGCAGAGATGAGGCGCGGCCTTGGACAGGAAAGCAAGCTCATACTGCCGGTCCTCTAGGGCATCATTGCCAAGTTTAGGAGCACCCCCGACGGACGGAGGACAGACAGGGTCAGAGACCAGAGCGGTGGTGTAGTCAAGGCGGCGGGTAGAGGCGAATTCAGGGACAGCAGCGACAAGAGCGTTAATACTCGAGATATGGACTGACGGGTCGGTAACGAGGGAGGCAAGTACCCGAGGAACAATTGGAGAAGGGACACGAAGGTAGTCAGACAAAGGAGGCGACGCGACAAAGAAGCAACGCCGGAGGAGGCGACGGGAGGAGGGGAGAACGGGACGCGCGGGAATGAAGTAACATTGGGTGGGCACGAAGACAGAATGAGCACGGGAGGGACGACAAGACCAGACGTGAGACGGAGACAGAAGAGGAGACACAGGAGGAGAACGAGGGGGGAGACGAGTCGGAGACGAGTCCTGCGAAGGAAAGACAGGGCTGCGGACAGGCAGGGGAGGCGGCGGCGGGGGAGGTGCAGGCAAGTGGTCAGGGATGGGAAGACCGAGGAGGCAAAGGTCGGACACCGGCGGCGACTGGGGCTGCTGCTGCTGCCGCTCCACGCAGACACCAGAACCTCCAGCTGGACCACGGCTACCTCCAGGACACTCCAGGCCAACCACCCCAGAACGAGAAGCCTCTCTAGCACCGGTGCCACCCCTGAGACCGCCGGGACAAGCCACGACAGTAACCCCATGACTAGCACCCCGAGAACTCGCGGACCTCTATAGCTGCTGTTGCGGCCGGGACAACGGCGACTGCTGCTGCTGGTGCGGCGCTGGCGGTGGTGGAGGAGGGAATACCGGGGAGGAGACAGGCGGCGAACCCGAAGCCACGGGGCCTCCGGGGTTAGCTGACTCCTCAACCGAGACAGGCGAGGGGAGAAGAGTGACGTGAGACACACTAGACAGGGCAGGACGAGCATGGGCTATCGGGGAAGTGGGAACCAAAAACATGGGTGGGGAAACCCCCAGGCCTTGGTGGGGAAAGCGGTGGTAGAAGGAGACAGACTCGTCAAAGGTGACGTCACGCGAGTGAGAAGTTTTGTGGTAGAAGTGCCAGTCAGACGCGTCAAGGGGGAAACCAAGGAAGACACAGGGGTCAGTGCGAGCACTAAGCTTGTCCGTGCCAGAGGCATGAACGTGAGCGAGGAAGCCCTAGATGTGGAACACAGATGCGTCACTAGGGAACCCGGTCCAGAGAAGGGTCGGCAAAATCTGCGGCCGCTGGGAGTGTGGCCACAGGTTAAGCTGTTGAGTGGGGTAGCGAACAGCAAACGTCCACAGAAAATGGGGTGCACCGGCATGGATCATGGAGGTACGTGCGACATCCATGACCAAACTCATGGGTCGCTCAGCGACCCCATTCAGCTACGGGGATTCCGGCTGGGTGTACGACTGGGTGATGCCCTCCGCATGATAGAATCGGCCAAGTCGATCGGAGGCAAACTCGCCACGATGGTTGGAGTGGAGACGCAGCACTGGGAGGCCGTGGTGGACTCACGCAGCTACGACCCATGGGATAAAAAGGGGTAGTGGTAGGGGGGAACGAGGAGGAGTGAGGAGCACGGCGCAGCCGGCCCTCAACACAAGGTGTAAACGGCGGCGCAGATGAGGGGGGAAGGGCAGGGAGCGACGCAGGGAGACCGAAGACAAGACCGTGATGGGACATGTGACACAGGCGCAGGAGTGCGGGGTGACCTAAGCGGTGGTGCCACAGCAGCGACGGGTGGGTGAGCGATCGACACGAGCAATCCGCGGAGATCTGTGTTGCCCCTGGCACCTAAGGGGACGCCCTAACCGGGGGGGACTTGGTGTCAAGCGTAAATAGGCCTGACACAGGGTCCCGGGGGAACGTGGTCAGGGGGGCACTAGTGCAACCTCGATACACAACGCGTACCGCTCGTGTCTGAGGAACGTAGTGGTGACGCCGAGGTCCTGAAGACAGCCGACACCAACTAGGTTCCTAGAGAATGAGGGGATGTGCAAGCCTATAAGAGAGCCCGAGGGGACCGCCGAACAGGGGAGGGTAGTGGAGCTATGGGCTACTACCGGACATGAGAAGGGGTCAGCAAGCGTTACATCGGCAAGGGTAGCAAGCGGCGTGAGCGCAGCGTGGTCGTGAAAGAAACAGGCGGGCTCGCTAGAGTCCAGCGTAAAGGAGAGCGACGTAGTAGCGTCAGCTGGCGGAGCGGCTAGCGTAGAGCCTAGGCTAAACAAGGCAGAGGGTCCTACGCCTGATGCAGTAGGGGAGCCTAGACTACACACAGGGGACACAATTACGCTAGACAACACCGGGTAATAGGCTCCACTCACACTAGAGTCATCAGCATACATGACAGACATAGCAGTCATAATCAGATCCATATCAAGCTCAAAGACAGGCAGCCGGCAGTGAGCCAGGGCGTACCAGTTAGGAGGGTCCGACATGGGACTGAAGAGGTGGCGGAAATGGTCGTCCAGGCAGCGGTAGCAGCGAACAGCGGTGGGACTGGGACGGTTGCAGTTGGTGCCGCGATGGGGGCCGGATGAAGCTGGTACTCGCAGGTGACCGCAATGAAGCCGCCATTCGACACCGAGCTACGCCCGCCAACTGCACGACCATCTCCACTAACGCCGCCAGTCCACCACAGCGGCGGGGGTCCCACAGGGACTGCTGCTTCTGTGACGTCTGCTGCTGCGGCTGCGGTTTCTGCTGCTGAGTCTGCTGCTGAGGTTGCGTCTGCTGCTGCTGTAGCTCTGAGGCACCAGCCCCTGCCCCTCGTCCGAACCACCATCCACGCTTCCACCCTCTCCACCCTCCCTACCCCCACCCCCCTTCCCTCCACCACGCCCCCCCTTGGGTCGGCGGCCCTTACTCGGATGCGGCTGCGCTAAAGTCGCAGCGGCTGTCTCAGCAACAAAAGCAGTGACGCCAGAGTAAGAGCACTGGGAGGAAGAACAGCCCTGAAAGTTAGGGACCGGCACAGTACCGCTAGACTGAGCGATAGTGCTCTGGCGGGTCTCTATCGTAGACATGGCGGTGACAATGGTGGGGAGGGTGAGGTCACCCGGGTGCTGACTAAGGAAGTGGTCGCGGGCTGTGGCTAGGCGGTCAGGGTGGCGTGTGGCAATGAGATAAAGGGTAGCACAGAGCGGCGGCGGAAAGGCAGTGAGCTGAGCCTCAGTGCTAGCAGCGCGGTAGCTAGTCTCAAGCGCATGGAGGTGAGTGACAAGGTCACGACAGTGGAGAAGGACACAAGATCAGGGAATAGCATGGAGAGGATCAGGCGGCCAGCAGAGGCTGAGGCGGGGGTGGAATAGCGTGCGATGACTGCCTCAAAGAACTCCTTTGCGTTCCCTACAGTGGTAAAGCGGAGACGCTCAGACAGGGGTAGTGCGTAACTAAAAGCAAGCTGCGCAACAACATCGCGCGACTCCCAGACAGCGCGAGCAAGCGCAGCAGTGGAAAAGGCCTCACGCTCAGCAGTGGTGGGGGGTCAGGGAGGGCAACAGGCGCAGAGGGGCGGGGAAGCAAGCCATCGACATGAATCTCCTGGGAGTGACCGTCCTAGCGCTGACCTATATGGTGATGGCGGAGGTCGACGAGCCACACCTCGAAGTCTATCGCCCGACCCTCCGCGTCCAGGTGGAGCTGTGAGTCCGCCATCACCACGGCTGCACCAGCTGACTGCCGCTGACAGGGTGAGGAGGAAAGGCGAAGGAAGGCAGCTGAGAGCGGTGGAGAGCAGTGGAGTGCGGTGGAGTGCAGTGCAGAGCGGTGGAGGGTGGTAGAGAATGGTGGAGTGCGGTGGATTGCGGTGGAGACAGCCGGCAGATGCGCTGGCTCAAAAGGGAGCCATGACCAGTAGGTCGTGGGCGGCAAAGCAACGTGGCGGCGCAGCAACACGGCGGCACAGCTACACGGCGTCTCGGCGGCACTACGGCGCCGCGGCTGGCCGGCGCGGGGCCGGTGCAGGCTGTGGCCGGCGGAGCAGGGGCCGGTGGCGCTGGGGGCCGGCGAGGGAGGGGCCGGCTAGCTGGGGGCCGGCGGGGCGCACAGGGCTAGCAGGGCGCACGGGGCTAGCGGGGCGTTAACCGGGCCAGCGGGGCAAACGGGGTGAGAGGGGCGCACGGGGCCAGCGGGGCACATGGGGATACCGGGGCACGACGGGGCTAGCGAGGCGCGAACGGGGCCAATGGGGCGCACGAGGCTGGAGGCGCGTACGGGGCCAGCAGGGCGCACGGGGCTAGAGGGGCGCGACGGGGCTGGCGGGGCGCACACGGGGCCAGCGGGGGGCGAACGTAGCCAGCGGGGCGAACGGGGCCAGTGGGGCGGACGGGGCCGGCGGGGCGCACGGGGCTAGTAGGGATTGACTGGGCCAGGGGGGCGTTAACGGGGCCAGCGGGGCAAACGGGGCCAGCGGGGCGTACGGGGCAGGCGGGGAGCATGGGGCTAGCGGTGCTCGATGGGGCCAGCGGGGCGCTAACGGGGCCAGCGGGGCGAACGGGGCCAGCAAGGCATACAGGGCCGGTGGGGCGCACATGGCTAACGAGGCTCGAGGGGGCCAGCGGGGCACTAACGGGGCCAGCGGGACGAACGAGGCCAGCGAGGCGTACGGGGCCGGCGGGGCGCACGGGGCTGGCGGGGCTCGACGGGGCTAGCGGGGCGCGAACGGGGTTCAGCGGGGCGTTACGGGGCCAGCGGGGCGTACGGGGCCAGCGGGGCGCACGAGGCCAGCAGGGCACTAACGGGGCTCGCGGGGCGCTAAGAAGCCAGCGGGGCTCTAAGGGTCCAGCGGGGAGTATGGGGCCAGTGGGGCGCTAAGGGGCCAGCGTGGCGCTAACGGAGCGGCTAGGACTAGGCCTAAGGCGGAAGTGCGGGTGGGCGGGGGGAAGGACCTAACCTAGTGTGATACCATATTTAAGTAAGAATGAATGACTAGAATGATGCAGACAGGTTGATTTTGTCTTAGTGGTTGTACCCTCTAAGAGTACGCACCTATCTATCCTAAAAGACATAAAAAATATGTTTGACAGATTTATCATCCTTTCCCCCTGCATCTAGCCTGATTTTGCAACCTTCCCCCTAGAAAAAATCTGATTTTTTTAGCCTTACAAAAAAAAAACCGTTGATCAATCAGCGTTAGTTATGAAAAAGAGGTCGGATGCACATTCTGAAATATCCTTCAGGAATTGGCGCCAACTTTCAATAACGAGCCTTACGATTGTCTGAAGCACTTGAAATGCCAGTGATTGACTGAAGCACAAGAAAAGCAGTGATTGGCAAGTGTTTGTGCGCCAGCGTGACTGGCGCATAGGGAGGAACGTGTCTGGTCTCGTTTCCTGCCGGTTGCTTGCGATACACCTCGCCCGCTGAAATTGGGCAGCAGTAAACTTTTTGACTCTGCCCTGACCATTGAGCATTCCCCTTTTCACGATGGGCTCCAGCTAGTGACTCGCAGTCTCCACGCTGAAGTCGCGGGTCTAATACTTAGACCGATGACTCCTGCAAAAATAGTAAGATTAGGGAGATATTACGTCATAATTCTGGGTCGTTTAGAAACCCAAGCTTGCCATCTGTTTAAGGGGTTGCGAAAATTGCCTCATCGGTCATGCTTTCGGAGGGTGACAACCCTTTGGCGAAACAATGGGTGAAAGTACTAAGTGTGAAAATAAAGCAGGCCAGGTGCCACTGGTTGCACGAATATGACCGGTGAATGGTTGACTGGTTGATGAGGACTTGGAGGAATTCTTCTTGGGTTTCGGGGGTTACGAGAGGGGAGTGAGTGACTGGTTTCCGAGGACTCCAACAAAATCTATGTTTGCCAGGGTATAAGTGAGGTGTGACTGGTTTTCAAGGACTTCGACAAAATCTTTTGGGTTGCCAAGAGTATGAGGGGGAGTGACAGGTTTTCGAGGACTTCGACAAAAAAAATTGGGTTGCCGAGGGTATGAGAGGGGTGTGACTGGTTTTTGAGGACTTCATAAAAAAAAACTTATAGGGGGGTACGAGAGGGATGTGCATGATTGGATGCTGTAGTTACGGGGGGACGCAAATCTCGCTGTACTCAATTTCAGACTCCCCCCCTGAGACTTCGCTGAAACCTCAGACTAAACCCCACGAGGCCCCGCCTGAGCTTCCCTTCTCCACATCCCCTCCTGCTCTTAAAGTGAGGATCTAAAGAAGCGCGAAACCAAATCCAAAAGTTTTGGTTTCAGGTTGGGCAAAATGAGCGAAACAGTAACAGCGGCCCCCCAACACCCCTCACCACACCTCGCCATTTTGGCGACCCCCCGAAACTTTGGGTTTGTTTTTCTGCTTCTTGAGATCCTCTCTTTAAGCGTAGGGTGCGCTCTCTTGCAGTGTATCGACTGTGGTTCATGGGGCTAGTGACGGATGATTCTTGCGCGTCAGAGAACTGATGAGATGTAATGCTCGAAATTGTTAGTGATTCATGTCTGAAATGTTGACACTAGGGTGGAACTACCCCCACCTCCAACAGACACACACCCCGCACTGCTATGCATACCTCCAGCACACGCTGTTGTATTGCATGCACAGATTCTATGATAATTGTGACTACCTTGCGAACTTCTGGCACCCTAACTTTTCTGCAATGCGGTCTAAACATTCTCATTAGTTATGCTGGGTAGAGCCTAGTCAAGGCAAGCCAGACCAATCCAATCGATGATCGCACGCCAACAATTGTCCGCTCTCCCTCCTCTTCCCCTTCACTCCAGATGCTTGATCGAATGTCTGCTTCGTCGTCGTCGACATGCTCCATGACACGCGCATGCTGCGTGGCATCACCTTGGCGAATATACATGGCGCATATAGACACACGCACGCAGGCACTGGCTTTTTCATATTTCGAGCTTTTGCTGATGTAAGACCAGTTTTTTAGTGCATAATACACCAAGGCAAGCCACACCCAGAAGCATTGCCATATCGACTTCTAATTGATTTGCATGGTCTATGCTCATGCTACATAAATCTGAGTTCCTTGGGTACTACGCGTGCAGGTGGATTTTCTTGTGGAACAAGGATGACTGCAGCGCTCAGACCCTGTGGAATAGCGTCCAGTTATTCAGTGTGTTCATGCATTCCCCCCCCCCCCTTCCTCTCTCCCTCCCCCCCCCGTCCTTTCCCTTCCCCCAGCGCCTTCCCTGCTGCGCCTGCAGGTGGATTTTCTGGTGGAACAAGGACGACTGCAACGCTCAGAACCTGTGGAACTACGTTAAGAATTCTGATGACGTCACGAGCAGCGTATTTGTGGTTTGGGACCCTGACACCCCTCGCGCAACTCAACACGTCTAGGAATACGTCCTTAAGGTTGCCAACAACAGCAATCCTGCCTGTGTCAAGCCTTATCTTCTGGACGGGATCAAGTGCAGGGCTACTGGAGTCTACGATTCAACTCTACAACTCCCCACTGGGCGTTGGTGTGGGCAACATTATAGGGGTGAAAGCCCTAGCTGACGCAAGGGCCACCCTAGTTGAGAAAATTGGCCATGATGCAATTAACAAGCTCATGCAGGGGCTGAGGCGGGATGGGCTTGAGTCTCAGACTGTCATGTTAGCAACCTGGTGCTAGAGTCTCGCAGCTAGATTTATCATAGGAGCTTGTCACAGGAGCATTTTGAGTCAGACTCAAAATACATCTGACCTGCAGCTGAGCTGAGGCGGGCTGGCCTTGATGGCAGCAACCTGGTGCTAGATGTACCTAGTATCACAGGACCTCTGGGGTCTCTTAGGCAGCTCGGAAATAAACTTGGTGTTTGATGGGTAAACGCGCAGGACAGCTGGGATAAATAGTTCCATTGAACTTTTAGTTCTTGGAGCTCAATAAAGGGATCACTTGATAGCAGGTCTTTCAAGAAACGGGACATGGGGGAGTCTCTAGCTGATTTTGGGGCTGATGTTAAACAAGCTAGGTAAGGAGAGGAGCCATGGAAATTGCGTGAGGGTTTAGGTGCTAGGAGAAAATGTCGAGAGAAAAGGGAGAGACTAGGAAAGAGAAGGAGGTACAAGAAGGGGGGGTTGTCCCCTCTATAGTAGGATCCAATAATGTAGCACAATTATCAAGCCTACACAAATATATATACATATATAAAATTTAACAGTATGCTGTTTCAATCCTTGAATTTTTACTTCTATAATGAAGCGCAAAGAGTGTGTGTCGAAGGATTGAG
Source organism: Closterium sp. NIES-67 (assembly GCA_027943415.1). Lineage (NCBI taxonomy): Eukaryota > Viridiplantae > Streptophyta > Zygnematophyceae > Desmidiales > Closteriaceae > Closterium > Closterium sp. NIES-67. Next base: position 288,768 of record BQMB01002151.1, read on the forward strand.
TAATGAGGAAACAATACAATTGATCCGAGATTCAAAACAGCAGGGAGCATGGATATATCCAGTCTAGAGCACATGGTCGTGGCTCGGCAGAGCTGCGACGTGTGGTTCGTAAAATGGCGCGGAGCGCCCAGATCTAGGCGTGCAACAGCAAGGCAGGCAACAATGTATGCGGCTCGTCAGGAGACCACATTTGGGACCGCGATTTGAATTTCGTGGTAGAGCTGTGCGACAACCCCGTGATGGCAGTGTACGCCTCATTGGTATGGTCTTACACCCTCTCCCCTCCAAGGTATGGTCTTAGTTAAGACCGCCGACTATTGATACTAAGCGTTTCCTTGGTCGCTGGAACTCCCCTGCCCTTGATTCCGCTTCTTCCGCTCCTCTGGGCATTCTGACTTGCGGTGTCCTGGCCTGTTACACCCGAAACTGCGACCCTTGAAGGATGTAATGGCTCAGTTCGATATTGTAACATCGTGTACAGTGGCACGCTCGATTGGTCACCGAGTGCGACTTCCGTCATAGGAACCTGCCCTTGGCTTGAAGAATGAATCCAATTGCTCCGCAACCCTCTGCGCCTCCATCAAATCCGTAAATTCCCTGATTTGTAATTCTCTGCGCAGATCCGATCGAGGTCCATCGATGTATCTGTCGAACTTTTCGTCAGGTAAATGTAGCCGACCTGGTCGCACAAATTCTTGAAGCTGCTTGTGTAGTCCTGGACCGATCCGAGTTGGTCCCACGTGCAAAGATGATCGCGCGCTTGACTGATTGCATTGACGTGCTCGAAGCAGCAGCAAATTCCCGCGTACCACGATTGCCACATGCTGTACTCGTCCACCTCGCAATAACTTCATGCCCATTGACTGGTCATGCAAAAGCGACCTATCATGCGCGGCGTCATATCTGGCTCCTGAGACTGGATGATGTGCTGTGTCGTAGCCGGTCCACGTACTGTAGGAGTGACACAACGTATCGGATTTTTTGTGCATCGTCCTTGACGAAGTGGCAATCGTAAAAAACATTCAGGTGAAGAATCCACCCGCTGATGGACAAGCTGCCACGCTGGGCGGCCTCTGCGTCTTGAGGATGCATGGCATCATGTTGACTTTGATAGTTTGCAGGCTGATCGGAGAGGTAACTGGGGTCGGCAGGTTTACGGTCGTCCTTTCGCCAATTTCTACTCGTCCAATAGCTCGTGGCGGGCTGTTCGTCGAACCCTCGGGCGAAGTCACAGGCGGTCGTTGATTGTCGCCAGGTGTTTCGGAATGCTCCTGGGTTACTTGCTCATGTTGTCCATGAATTGTCGTTGGCACGGTCGTGTTGTGTCGTGTCTACTGCTGTTTGCAGATATCTCAGATTCAGCTCGGGTCGTTTCCGTTCGCAGACGCGGTAACTCCTGCTGGTACAACTCGTGAGTGAGATGGACTTTATCGCATAGTGCCGCCCTTTCTTCAGGAGTCATGCTGGTAGATACCGACAGATCAACCATTTCGGGAAAGTTTTGGGCAGCTTTCGGCACGCTGGAACTTCGAACACAGTCGTGGCTGTAGGTATTATGAATGAATATTAATAGGACAGCGGATATGCAGTAAGCGTAGGTCGTCAGCCTCCCTAGGTGTCGGTATTGCAGCAGAACTAGAGCGCAAGGCTGAGGATCGTTGGCTCTGATACGAGGTGTAATGAAGCGCAAAGAACGTGTGTCAAATGATTGAGTAACGGGGAAACAATACAACCGAGTCAGGATTCAAAACAGCAGCGAGCATGGATATAGCTAGCCAAGAGCACACGGTCGTGGCTCGGCAGAGCTGCGATGTGTGGTTCGTAAAATTGCGCGGAGCGCCTAGATCTAGGCATGCAACAGCAAGGCGGGCAACAATGTATGCGGCTCGTTAGCAGACAGCATTTGGGACCGCAATTTGAATTTCGTGGCAGAGGTGCGCAGCAACCCTATCATGGTAGTGTACGCTTTACTGGTTAAAACCCGTGATCAGGAAATGATATTTCCTTACAACTTCCAATGGTAACGTATGTGCAAAAAAGAACACTATAACTCACCCATTTCAAAACTCCTTGCTCTGACCCGCTGTTAAAGCCCAACCGGCAGGTTGCATATTGGCACTGTTGAGGTAGGTGGGGCGGCAACTGTGATTGGCTGACGAAAACAAAGTGAGGCAAAAATTTAAAGCGAAGGTTGGGTCTCGCCGAGCGAGCTTCAGCTTCGCGCGAGAAAGCATCTCCACAACTTGGGAGGGCTGTCAACTTTCGCGCCTCTCCCTTCTGCAGTGAGCAGCCTCGCCAGCTCTGCCAAGTTTGCAGGGCGTGAGCTGGTTGTTTTTTTTTGTCAGGAAAAATTTGGGCAGAACAGTTCAAAAACAGAATTCAGATTTTCTTTTAACGTTCGTAGGTAAACGCATCACGCGAATTCGTGGTACAAAGCACTGGACTATCACACATTTTCTGGGTGTACCCGTCTGAGATTTAAGGTTTCTACCCCAAACCCACTCACTCCTCCTATTCCCTTCGGTACTTGGCAGGGGTGCATCACTGCCAAGTTCCGAGAGTCCTGCCAGCCCTGCCAGGCCGAAACCCATTGCGAGCTCTTTGAAGTCTGACGCTGGCTGCTCGGTTACACGGACCTCAAGATGCAGTACCTTGAGAAAAAAAGGAGTTGCAACCTGCTGGTCGGGCTTTAATCACCCTTTTCATGTATGTTTTGCAGTATAACCGTAACTTGAGCTTGCGCTCTTCAACGTGCAAATTCCTCGTTTCGCCAAGCCAGGGGGCTGTTCGACCGCACAAAAGAAATCGGCTGGCATGGGGGCTGATTTTGGTCGGTAGGTGAGAACGAAGCAACTTCGATTCCGAACCCATGCTATCATAACCACCGCATCTGTCAGTTTCCCTAATGCTATGGTCAAGATGGCACATTTATTCAGCAAACCATGAAAAAGGCGGCGGAGTAGTTCCACGACGAGATGGACAGTTGTGTTTTCAGGGGTACAGTGCATGGGTGGCTGTTGATGGGTGTCGTTGGAAATTCTGCGCAGCTTTCCTCTGAGTAGTTGGAAATATTTCCCCCCGAGAAATGAGGGAGAGGCGCTGTCATTCCTGTCATCTCGTGCCCCAAACCAACAATTTGGTGGTATTGAGAGGCATTGGGGATCACAGGCAATTTGAGGGGCGGTAGTGGGCGGTTTATTGTAACAATCGAGGGGAATGGGGCGAGAGAGGCATTGCGATTTTTTGACCTGGTTCGAACATCAACGAGCCTACATTTGAAATCGCAGGCTGGCGTCACTGGTCACATAGCGGCCTATCCGAGCTAGGGGGACCTTCCGAGGCCCCCAATGCCCATGCGCTTCCTAAAAAATTGTGCGGTCGAACGGTCCCCAGCCAATTTGGCGACCAAGAACCACACAGCTAGTTTCATCCCTCGCTGTTGCAGAGATTTCCCGCCACTATTCCCGCTCGAACCCTTCAAACCTCAATGCGCCCGCCCCATCCTCATCTCCCCCACTCATCCCCCCTTGCCCCACCCATACCCCCTTACCCAATCCATTCCCCCTTGCCCAACCCATTCCCCCTTGCTCCACACATTCCCCCCTTGCCCCGTTCATTCCCTGCTCGCTCCACTCATTTCCCCATCGCGCCCCTCGACCCCCCCTCAGTATCGCCTTGTGCTGCTGGGGGAGTCTGCTGTTGTTGCAAGGGTGTGTCTGTGGTGTTCGTTTTCGGGCAAAACCCTACCCAACCTCGTGAACAATTATTGCACCGCTGTCAAACCAGAAAAATCTGATCAAACGCAACCAAGAATTGCGTGCTGGTGAACTCTGGGACATGCTGTTATGATATACTGTAGGAAGTGTCAATGAAATATAACGTGAGAATACAAGGTCGTTATTGCAATGAAGGCACGAGGTTATATAGGGGTTGGCGTGCTAGGGCGATAACCTCATAACGTGGGTAGGTTCGGCAATGTGGCGACAGTGCCGGACGCGGCGCGGGAAAGGGTTGGGCCGACAACGGAGGCCGAACGTGACGAGTCGAGGAGATCGGGTGTATGTGCTAGCGTACGACTCAGTAAGGAATGGAAATTCTTTACACTACCCTCCCCCTCCTAAACGAGGGCTGCGGGCATCGAAAACATTCCGACACTGATAATACACTGTTAGAATCGGATGTGATTCTATATCAGCGAGGGGCACCCAGCTGTCATCCTCAAACGTCCGATCACGCTATCTGACGAGAAAATCCACCATTCGTCGATTCTGCTACGTTGTGACTCAATGGCCAAGAATCTTCAAGGGCTTATTCGTCGGTTCCTGTAGGGGCATCAGCTGCGGTACGATTCGTTGACGTGCCAAATCCGACGAACTGGGACATAGGGTTGTAGTAGGCTGACATGGAAATCCGGGTGGTGACGCCAATCCGCCGGAAGTCGGAGGTGAGTGGTGATAGCTATCACCATATTGGTCACTTGAAAAGGGCCACATAATCGGGGTCGGATTTTGCTCGGGATCGGCAGTCGCAAATTGCGAGTGTCGAGTAGGACGAGATCTCCCACTTTGTAAGTGACGTCATGTCGATGACAATCGGCTTGTCGGCTTGCAACCAGGTTGGCTTTTTGGATTGCCTCAGCTGCTTTTTTCTCGGGCTGCGAGGATGTCTTCGGCAAATTGTTGGGACTGGGGCACGGGTGTCTCGATGTTTGGTGTAGAGGGTACCACGGGGTCTTGTCCGTAATTGAGGAAATATGGGGATTGATGGGTTGTCGCGGAGGGTGCGCTATTATACGCGAATTCCAGCAGCGGAAGGGATTTCTCCCATGTCTGTGGGTCAGTGCAGGTAGTCCGAATGATTTGCTCCATTGTTTGGTTGACTCGTTCAGTCTGCCCATCAGTCTGTGGGTGGTAGGCGGAGGAAAACTTTAGTTTGGTGCCGAATTGGTCCCACAGGTGACGCCAGAAATTTGATGTGAATTTCGGGTCTCGGTTTGAAATAATGGCGGTGGGCAGTCCGTGCAGTCTAATGACGTTGGCGATGAACAGTTGGGCACTTTGCTCAGCTGTAATTTTCTGTTGGCAGGCGATGAAGTGTGCCATTTTAATGAGTTGGTCAACGACCACGAGGATGGCATCGTTTCTGCTAGGACCGGCCGGCAGTCGTGTCACATAGTCCATCGTGACGTGTCGCCAGGGTCTCTCGGGCGGATCCAACGGCTGTAGGAGTCCGGCTGCTCGCTGATGGGATGGTTTCATGATCTAGCAGGCGATGCAGGAGGACATGTACTTGCGCACGTCGTTGGCCATGTTCGACCAGTATTAATTGCATTGCAACGTCTTCAAGGTTTTGTCGACTCCGAAATGCCCGGAGGTAGGAATGTCATGGGATTCCTGGATTAGGAGGGTACGAAGTAAATTGCAACCGGGAACCCAGATGCGGGAAGTGTCGCGTTTATTGAAATAATGTCCGGTGGCTGTAGTATGCTGTTGGTGAATGGCGGAGCGGAAGAAGGGGTTGATTTTGTAGCTGTGGGTAAATTGTCCGGTAAGGAGTGGGCTAGTTTGGGTGACTAGCATGGCGGCTGTATGGGCAGTGGGTGGGGTCAGGGCATCAACAATGTTGTTGGCGCCCTGTTTGTAGGTGATGGTGTAGTGGAAATTTGACTCGAGGAAATCGAGCCATCGGATATGTCGTGGGTTGAGATTTGGTTGGGCTCGAATGTACTGGAGGGATTTATGGTCGGTCCGCACAGTGACATCAGCACATGTCAGGTAGCACCGCTTTGTCTTGAACGCGTGGACGATCGCCAACATTTCCTTGTCGTGTACTGTATAAATTTTCTCTACGTCCTGCAGCTTCCGTGATTCGTAGGCGACCGACGGTAATCCGTCGTCAAAATCTTGTAGAAGAACTGCACCGATGGCGATGTCGCTGGCGTCGGTGATGACCTCGTATGGACGGTCAGGATCGGCGATGCGAAGGATGGGGGGCGACGTGAGGGCGATCTTCAGTTGGTCAAATGCAGCCTGCTGCTTCTCTCCCCACCAAAAACAATTGTGATCCTTGAGTCGGTCAGTTAGCGGGGCAGATAACCCAACCATATTGGGGATAAACCATCGGACGTAATTGACAAATCCCAAAAAACTTTGCAGCTCCTTGATGTTGCTTGGCGACTTCCATTCTTGTATGGTCTTGATTTTCTTGGGGTCGATATTCACTCCTTCGGTAGAGACGATGTGGCCCAGAAATTCCAACTCCTGTTTAAGAAAATTGCACTGGACCCTTTAGTGATGAGGCGATTCTTGTGCAGCAGCGTGAAGACTGCATCAAAATCCTGTTAGTGCTGCTCTTTGTTGCAGCTGTAGATTAGTATATCGTCGATGTAGATAATGACGCATTTGTCCAAGAGTTCCCAGAAAATTCCATTCATGGTCATTTGGAAGGTTGAGGGCGCGTTTGTGAGGCCAAAAGGCATCACCAGGTACTCGTAGCTGCCGTAGCAGGTTCAAAATACCGTCTTGTGACAATCGTCAGCGGCGATGCGAATCTGATGGTAACTTCTGCGCAAGACGATTTTCGAGAAAAACTTGGCTTCGCGAAGTTGGTCGAGAAGTTCGTTGGCTCACGGGATCGGGTAACGCGACTTGATGGTGATTCGGTTGAACATGCGGTAGTCGATACACATTCTGAATCCTCCATCCTTCTTCGGCATGAACAATATCGGGCGGCGTATGGCGACGTGCTGGGCTGGATAAATCCTTTCGTGAGAAGGTCATCCAGCTGCTGCTGTAATTCTTCCAGTTCTTGTTGGCTGAGCCGAAATTGGCGCTGTAACGTCGGTTGGGCGCCTGGTTCTAGCTCGATCCGGTGGTCCTCAGCTCCGCTCGGCGGGAGTCCAGCTGGCAGATCGTCCGGGAAAATCTATGGGTATTTTCGAATCAGTTCTGCTAAGTCTGGAGGGACGGCCTTGCACAGCTTCTCGATATCCTCGGTCTTGACCGTCGATGTCACCTCGCGAAGATCAATGGCGTACGCTGCAGCTCAAGCTTTTATCTCACGTTTGAAAGAGATCGCGTGGACTTGGGTGCTTCGCATGCGAGGCCCCGTCCACTTGGGCAGCTCGGGGGAAATCCCATCGAGCTTGATGGTGTAGCCACCTGTCGTCCAGTCAATCTTCGGGTTGTACCGTCGCAACCAATCACGTCCCAGCAGCACGTCGCACCCATCAAGAGTAGTCGCCAGTAGCCCCATCCAAAATTTTACATGCTCCCCACAAGTAAAACCAACGTTCTCAACTCGTTCCCGTATTGCCAGCGGTGTTTCGTCCACCAGTCAGGCGTCGATTTTAGGTAGACACTTGAGTAAGGGAATACCCAATTTTTTAGCCCTGTCCAGTTGAATGGGACTGTGACTCGCGCCTCCATCAACGAAAATCTTCAATAGCACCCCGTTGATTTTACCCTCCACCAACACAGGGTGATCAGCAATTTCCCTTTTTCGTCCGGGTCCGGTCGATTGCAGCAATCGGGATCACGACCCGGTGGGGACTGTGTGGTTTGGGCGAAGAAGCCTGCCCGACAGTAAGAAGCCCGGTACTTACTTACGCGACCCATTTCCCGGTCGCTCCTTCGGCTTCTTCCCCATAGAATTCTAGAGGGCTATGAATTCTTGGCAGTTGCGTCGGATGTGACCCGGCCGGCCACAGTGGTAGCATAGCCCCGTATTTCGTGGAGCAACTGCATAAATATCCACTGCGTCCACCCCTTTTATCGTGGCGCGCTGGTATTGTTCTCGAGGGCGACCGCCGTCGTAGATGTTCGTCCCCAGCTTCGTGATCGAATTTGCGACTTCGACGAGCTGGATGTAGTCTTGTAACCGCTTCGCGGGGCGTTGCAGTTTTATCTGGTACTGGATTTTGGGCTTCAAGCCGCCCATGTACCTGCCGACCTTCTCCAAATCATGCATGTAGCCACATCTGTCCACCAACGTCTGGAACGACGCGGTGTACTCGGACACACATCCCAGCTGCTTCCACATGCGTAGAATTTTGCGTGCCTTGTCTGAGCCAGGAGCATGCTCAAACCGCTTGCGAAGCTTTGCGCACCACATTGCCCACGTGCAAATGTGGGTCACTCTGAACAACAAATCTGCCTAGTCTTTGTCGCCAAATTCTCCGGACCACTCGCGCTGTCCTTCTGTGTGATTTGCCGCTGAGTCAACGATGACCTTCCACCACTGTAGGGCGGCCCCTTGCAACACTGTTAACACAAGGCTGATCCGCGTCTGATCATCTATGATGCCCGCCGCATTACAATAGATATTCATGGCAAATATCCACTGCCGCACGGTCACGCCTTTATTAGCTGGGTCGAAAGGAGCGGGTTGTTGATATGTTACGCTGCCACTTGTCGAGCGCGGGGCTGTTGCCGCTAGTCGTGCCAGCTCCACTGGCGACGGTTGCTGCTCACCCGCCTCGCTTCATGCATCGTTGCCCGGCTCCTCTAGATGCCTTTCCTGCGCCTGGCGAAGTCGTTGGTTCTCGTCGCGGATGTCGTTGACGACGCTTGTCAAATTATTCAACTGCTCCATTAATGTTTGTAGATCCATAGTTTCCAGGGCAAGGTTCACAGCAGTCGAGGTGGACTATCCCTCAACCGTCGAGTCTACCGGGGCCATGGCGGTCAGGACGGGGCAGAAGCTAGCGCACACGCTGTAGTTGTTGACGTAAAAATATTTACGATCCAAGACAACTGCTGTGCAGCCATGCTAATCCCCTCTAACCACCCTTAACTAAGTAAACGGGAAAACGGAAGGTTCCTGGAAAGGTCAGGCTCTGATACCAGCAGTTATAATATAGGAAGTGTCAATGAAATATAGCGTGAGAATACAAGGTCGCTATTGCAATGAAGGCACGAGATTATATAGGGGTCGGCGTGCTAGGGCGATAACCTCGGAACGTGGGTAGGTTCGGCAATGTGGCGACAGTGCCGAAAGCGGCGCGGGAAAGGGTTGGGCCTACAACGGAGGCCGAACATGACGAGTCGAGGAGTTCGAGTGTACGCGCTAGCGTACGACTCAGTAAGGAATGGAAATTCCTTACACCGCTCCAAGTGGTAAAGACAGACCTACCAATAATTGTCCTCCCATAAGCTCCAGGCCAGTCTATCGTACTTACGCTGGATAGGTGCTCAGACAAGGAGAGCCAGACCAATCCGGTCACCAATAATTGTCCGCTTTTTTTTCTTTTTTTTTTTACTTCCCCTCTCCCCTTCCCTCTGGATGCTCCGTCATACACTGCTATGCGTCGTCGTCGTCACCAGATGTGGCTCCGTGACACATGCTTGCTGCGTGCATCGCCTTGGCGTATCCACTCGACGCATATAAACATATTACGCATGCTCTGGTTTGTTCATTCCTTTCTCTTCTGACTATACAGATAAGCTATCGAGCGCGTAATACGCCAAGGCAAGTGAGACCCAGCCAAGCTTACAATATTCCACTCTATATCCCCCGACCGGTTGCTTCCTCCCGCCCGTTAACACTCTCGCTCACTCTGGTGTCTTCGGACCTTATCATGGCTACAACGCTCCTCCGAAGCAACTCGTTGAGCCGAATCTGCTTTGTCGTCGCCATGGTGCTCCAAGTCTTACAGTCATGCTCGTGCAACGCATGCGATAACTCACCCCCTCCGTGCTACGCCACCAGGTTGTTTGATTTTTCTTTGTATCCCTAAAACTGGGGAATTCTGGTCGACCCTGGTCCGCATGCATTCTGAGTCGACCTACAGTAATGCTAGTTAAAGTGTGTGGCATATGCTCATGCTACACATGTAAGTTTAGACCCTTTTCCCTGCTATGCATGCAGGTGGTATTGTCAAACATATTTGTGTATGTTTAGTAGACAACATAGGGTCTTGCCATAGAGAGTACAACCCACTAGCTATACACCCCTGTATCCACCCATTCTAGTTATTCGTTCTAACTCTGAGATGGTATCATGAGTAGGTTAGGTCCCACCCGCCCACCCACGCTTCCGCCTTAGGTCCTAGCCTTCCCCGTCGCCAAGCTCCTAGCCGCCCCAAGGGCTACGCCGCCCCGTTGCCTTGCTGGCCCCACGGCCCCGTTCCCTAGCGCCTAGCCGCCCGTGGCCCCGCGGCCCCGTCACCTAGCGCCTAGCCCTCGCGGCCCTGCTCCATTAGCCCCTAGCCGCCCGTGGCCCCGTCGGCCCCCGTCTTCTAGCGCCTAGCCGCCTGCCTCCCCGTTGCCCCACCCCGTCGCGCCTAGCCGGCCCGCTGGCCCTTCGGCCCCGTCTCCTCGCGCTCAGCCGCCCCGCAGCCTAGCCGCCTCGTCGCCTAGCCGGCCCGTGGCCCCGTAGCCCAGCCGCCCCGCGGCCTCGGCGTCCAGCCGCCCCGCGGCCCCGTCGCCCAGCCGCGCCCCACGGCCCCGTCGTCCCAGCTGACCCGAGACCCCGTCTCCCAGCTGCTCCGCGGCCCCGTCATCCCAGCTGCCTTGCGGCCCCGTCGCCCAGCCGCCCCGCGACCCGTCACCCCTCCGCGCCGCGGCCTCGTCGCCCAGCCGCCCTGCGGCCCTGCTGCCCAGCCAACCCGGGCCCCGTCGCCCTGTTGCTACGCGGCCTTGCCGCCCAGCCGTCCCGCGGCCCCGTCGCCCAGCTGCCCCACGGCCCCGTCTTCCTGCTGCTCAGCCGCCGTAGTTCCCGGTCCCCGCCCGCTTCACCTGCCCTCGCTACCGTCCTGCACCGCGCCCCACCGTGCCGCACCGCCCAGCACCGCACTGCACCACACCCCACCGCACTGCACCGCACTGCATCGCGCCCCACCGCACTCTACCGTACAGCACTCCTTCCCACCGTTCCTTGTCACTCCATCGCCGTCTATTCGCGGTTGCAGCAGCCCTCATGACAGCCGATTGAGTTCGACTCTTGGCTCGTCGATTTCCGCCGTCACCTCACTGGTCAGCGGCAGAATGGCCACTCCCTTGCCGTCCACATTGACGGTACACTCCCCTGCCCTGACCCCCCTATTGCTCTCCCCGCTGACCCCACGACTGCTGACCGTGAGTCCGCCACTGCTGCTGCCCTTGCCTGTGCTGTCTGGCTGTCACGTGACGCTGTCGCTTAGCTTGCGATTAGCCATGCCCTACCCCTGTCGGAGCGCCCCCGTTTTATGTCGGTCAGGACTGCACAGGAGTTACTAGAGGCTATTGTCCAGCATTATTCCACCCCGTCCTCTGCCTCTGCCGGCCGCCTGATCCTTCCCATGCTCTTCCTTGATCTCGCGTCTTTCCCCACTGTCGCTGACCTGGCCACGCACCTGCGCACGCTCGACGCTAGTTGGCGCGCTGCCTGCACTGAGGCCCAACTTTGTATGTTCTAGCCCCCTATCTACTCTACCCTTTACCTAATTGCCACCCGCCTCCCCGACCGCCTTGCCACTGCCTGCGACCACTTTCTTAGTCTTCACCCCGCTGACCTCACCCTCTCTGACTTTGTGGACACCCTGTCTGCCATAGAGACCCGTCAGCGCTCTATCGCCCAGTCTGGCGGTACTGCGCCGGTCCCTATCTTTCAGAGTTGTGCCCCCGCTCATTGCACTTACTGTGACGGTTCTACGGCTGTCATTGAGACAGCCCCTGCTGCTGAGACCGCTGCCGCGGTGGCAACAGCGCAGTCCCATTATGGTAAGGCTCGCCGCCCCAAGGCTGGGCACGGCAAGGGTAGTGGAGGAGGGGGTGGAGGTGGTGGTGGAGGTGATTCGTCCGCTGGCGGTAGTACAGACAAGGGGGCTAGGGCTGGTGCCTCGGAGCAGCAGCCCCAACGGGAGCACCTGCAGGCACCACAGCTAGACCAGTAGCAGCAGCAGCAGCAGCCGTCGCAGCGGAGGGTCGGCCGCCTCCTGCCTGGGTGGCCTCACGCTGGTGGTGGTGGTGGTCGTCGTGGTGGTCGCGCGTGTAGCTCGTCGTCGGGTGGTGGTGCGAGTGACGGGCGCTGCTAGTACCAGCTCCAGACCGGTCCTCGCCGCGGCCTTGTGTGTAGTAAGACCGTTCATACCCCCACTCGCTGTTTCAGTCGCCTAGACGACTTGTTTTGTCTCCGCTTCGGCCCCGCGCCGGACCTCCCCGACTGGCACAGTCTGCTCCGCCATGGTGTTAGGATCTTTGATATGGACATGGATGAGATTAGCTCTGCTTTGTATGTTGTGTATGTCGATGACTCTAGTGTGACTGGTTCCTATTACCCCGTGTTGCCAAGTGTAGGTGTGCCCAGTGTGCCTAATGTAGGCTCCCCTGCTGCGTCAGTCGTAGGGCCCTTTGCTTTGTTTAGCCTTGGCTCCACCCTAGCTCCTCTGCCTCTAGCCTCCACTGTCGCGCTCTCCTTCTCTCTCGACTCTGGTGCCACTCGGTGTTTATTTCGGGACCACACTACGCTTACGCCGCTTGCCGTCCCTTCCGCAGTTGCCCTTGCAGACCCTTCCTCAGGTCCGGTAGTCGCCCGTAGTTCCACCACCCTCCCCTGTCCGGCAGTTCCTTCGGGCTCTCCTACAGGCCTGCACATCCCCTCGTTCTCTCGGAATCTAGTCGGTGTCGGCTGTCTTCAGGACATTGGCATCACCACTACGTTCCCTGGGAACGAGAGGTACGCAGTCTGTACCGAGGCTGCCACTGGTGCCCCCCTCACCACGCTCCCCCGAGACCCAGTGTCTGGCCTGTTCACGCTAGACACCGCGTCCCCCCTCGTTGGGACGTCCCCCCAGGTGGCAGCATCTACCCAGGTTGCTGCAGCTTGCTCGTGTCGGTTGCTTACTCACCCGTCGCTGCTGTGGCACCACCGCCTAGGTCACCCCGCCCTCACACGTCTCCGTCACATGTCTCAGCACGGTCTTGTCTTAGGTCTCCCTGCGTCGTTCCATGTGCTCCCCCCCTCGGCAGCGCCTCCGTGCACCACTTGCGTCGTGGGCCGGCTCCGCCGTGCCCCTGACTCCTCATAACCCCCCACCACCGCACCGCTGCAGATCCTGCACATGGACGTCTGGGGCCCTGCCCCCGTCCATGGGCCAAGTCGTGAGTGTTACTTCCTAGTGCTTGTCGACAAATACACTCGCTATACCACCGTGTTTCCCCTGGAGCGGACGGCCGACGTGCCTGACGTTCTTATCCCGTGGCTTCTCTCTGAGCGTGTGCACCGAGGTCTCCCTGTGCTGCGTATTCACTCTGACCGTGGTGGCGAGTTCGCCTCTGGCTGCCTTGGTCGCTTTTGTCATGCAGAGGGCATCACCCAGACGTACACCCTACCGGACTCCCTGCAGCAGAATGGGGTCGCTGAGCGACGCATCGGGATGGTCATGGAGGTGGCTCGTACCTCCATGATCCATGCCGGTGCACCCCATTTTCTGTGGCCGTTCGCCGTTCGCTACGCCGCCCACCAGCTTAACCTGTGGCCGCACCCTCAGCGGCCGCTGGTTTCATCGACTCTCCTCTAGACCGGGTCTTCTGGTGATGCGTCTGCGTTCCACGTCTGGGGCTGCCTTGCTCACGTTCGTGCATCTGGCACGGACAAGCTCACTGCCCGCACCGTCCCCTGCGTCTTTCTAGGTTTCCCCCTCGACTCGTTTGACTGGCACTTCTACTACCCGCCGTCTCACCGTTTCTTTCACTCTCGTGACGTCACCTTTGACAAGTCCGTTTCCTTCTACCACCGCTTTCTCCACCGTGGTCCCCCGGTCACCCCCCCCAGTTCCTGGCTCCCCCTTCTCCCCCGGTCGCCCCTGTTCCCCCACCTCCTCGCCCTGCCCCATCTGGTGTCTCTCACGTCACCCCCCTCCCGTCGGTTGTCCCTGCCGAGGGGTCTGCTGACTCTCGCGGCTCGGCGGAGTCCCTTCCCCCGCCTGTCCCTGCCCCGGTCTCTCCTCCCCTGTGGCCGCCGTTGCTGTCACAGCCGCAGCCGCAGCCGCCTCCGCAGCTGCCGTCGCAACCGCAGCCGCAGTCGTCGTTGTCACCGCCGCTGGGATTTGTGCATTCTGGGGGTGCTGGGGAGCGTGCTGGAGTGGGTTCCCGTTCTGGGGGTGCTGGCGTGGGGCTTCCCGAAGGGAGCCGTGGTACTGCTGGAGGTTCAGGTATTGCAGTCGGGCAGCAGTCGTCGTAGTCGCCACCTCGGCCTTCCTTCTCCTGACCGCCCACAGGTGCCTCCTCCGTCGCTGCCGCCTCCTCCTCTGCCGGTCTACGGCCCTCTGTTTCCTCCCGTGGACTCTTCTCTGGCTCGGTTCCCTCCTCGTTCTCCTCCTATGTCTCCTCCCAACTCTCCTGACCTGACTCCTCCGTCTCATGTCTGGGCTCGTCTTCCGTCTCGTGCTCGTCCTACCTCCCCTGTTCCGCGTTCTCACCGTATCTTGTTTTGCTCTCACGCGTCTCGTGCTCCTCCGCTCCTCCTGTCTCCTCCTCTGTCGTCGCTCGCTATGGCCCCGCCTCCGTTATCTGACTTCCTCTGTGCCGCGCATCCCCTTGTTCCTCGTATCCTTGCCTCCCTCGTTATCGACCCGTCTGTTCCTGTCTGGAGCCTTGACCATCTTGTCGCTGCTGTCGGTGACTTCGCCGCTACCCGCCGCCTTGACTACGCCATTGCTCTGGTCTGTGACCCTGTCTGTCCTCCGTCCGTCGGGGGTGTGGCTGCCCTTGGCAGTGGCGTCCTAGAGGATAGACAATACGAGCTTGCTTTTCTGTCAGAGGCTGCTCCCCATATCTGTTCCATGCGGCTAGTCCCTGAGGGTGACCCAGACGCCCTTGACATCCCGGCCCCTCGCACCTACGCTGAGGCCACCTCGGGACCCAGGACCTCTTAGAAGATAGCTGCCATGGAGCTGGAGATGGCATTTTGGAGATCCACCGGTACCTTCGTCGACGCAGTTCCCCCACCTGGGGTGAACGTAGTCGATGACCAATGGCTCTTCAAGGTGAAGCGCCCCCTTGGAGAGCCGCCTGTCTTCAAGGCGCGCTACGTTGCTCGTGGCTTCAGTCAGCATGAGGGGGTTGACTTCTTTCAGACCGCCGCCCCGACCCTGAAGATGACTACTCTTCGGGTACTACTACACGTAGCAGCACAACGTGACTACGAGCTGCACTCACTCGACTTCTCCACAGCTTTCTTCCAGGGCGGTCTACACGAGCAGGTCTACCTGCATTGCCCCCTGGGCTTCTCTGGTACCTTTCCCCCTGGTACTGACTGGCTGCTTCGACGCCCTGTCTACGGCCTGTGCCATGCGCCCGTTGAGTGGCACGACACGCTGCGTGCTACGCTTGCTAACCCGTAGTTCTTCCCGTCGTTTGCGGACCCCTCGCTCTTCGTTCGCTCTGGCCAGACTCCGCTCTACATCCTTGTTTACGTAGACGATCTGGTCTTTGCTACTGGTGACAGAGACGCGCTGTCTTCCGTGAAGGCCGAGCTGCTGAAGGGATACACCTGCACACACCTAGGAGAGCTGCGCCGCAACCTTGGCTTGCAGATCTCACACAGTCACACTTGGTGCGCCAGGTCCTTCAGAGTTTTTGCCTCCAGTTCTCTTCTGTACAGCCCACCCCTCTGCCAGTAGACCACAGACTCTTCGCTCCAGTCCTGGAGGAGGCTGTAGAGCCTAGTGGTCCTTATGCAGAGCTGGTGGATTGCCTCGTGTACCTGATGACTTGCACTCGTCCAGATCTTGCATACCCTCTCAGCATCCTGGCCCGCTTTGTGGCCTCCGGCAGACACCGTCCACAGCACTTGTCTGCAGCTAAGAGGGTTCTGCATTATCTAGCAAGTACATCGGGCATGGGGCTAATGCTAAGAGGACGCAGACCAGTGGTCCTTACCGGGCACAGAGACGCTCCTTGGGCAGACGACGCCGAGACTCTCAGGTCCTCCCATGGCTACTGCTTTAGCCTTGGTGCAGGTGATGTCTCGTGAAGGTCCACCCGCTCTTTGTCTGTTGCCCAGTCTAGCTGTGAGGCTGAGATCTATGCCGGTGCCATGGCGGCACAGGAGCTCCGCTGGCTGACTTTCTTGCTCATAGACTTAGGTGAGCGGCCTAGCTCTGCCCCGGTCCTGTACGCTGACAACAGGGCCATGATCCTCCTGTTTCAGGAGCCCAGACTTGAGGCCAAAGCGAAGCACATCCAGCTGCGGTACTTCCTCCTGCGCGAGCTACAGCAGCAGCGTCGCCAGTCCCGCGTAGTACACTTGGCCTCCGTTGCCAACACAGCTGATATCTTTACGAAGGCGCTTGCGCGTAAAGATCATCAGCGGCACTATGTACAGCTTGGACTCGTTCCTGTAGCACCAAATTTGCTACGACCTTGATTGTGTATAACTCTTTATATATATTATCCTGACTGGCCTTGTGGTTTCCTCCAAGTGGCTGGACTAGTAGAGCTGCCCTTGTCTTGTTCTTGCCTTGTTTGTACTCTCTTGACTGGTCTTTAGACCCCTGCCTCAGAGGTTGGACTAGTAGTGCCACCCTGAGCTGTTTGTCTCTCACTAGGCTCTGCCCCTATCTATTCTAGGGATTGTGTCAAATATATTTGTGTATGTTTAGTAGAGTACATAGGGTCTAATATCCCCTGTCTGTTACTTGCAACCCGACATCGCCAGCGTCCAGTCCCAGATCGCCCGCACCACCCGCTTCATCGAATCTCGTTACGTCGACTGCGGCGACGATTTCGGTGGAGGTCTTAGCGAGCGGCTCTCCATGAGGTGAAGTTCCTGAGGCTCCACGGCGAAGGTGGAACCCGCCACATGACGGTGCAAGGCATGGACGCTGACGGGCGGCCGGTCACCCACACATACCTACTTCACGATGACCCGCTGGAAGGCTACGAGGGGCCGTTCACCCACAACCGTGGCGTGGACCTTTGTACTGCCATGGCGGAGGCCATGGTTCAGAGCTTACTGGATAGGCTAGGGGACCTGGACAACTTGTCGGGCTGCCGTCTCTTCATCTCTGATGGCTGGCCACCCGCAAGGCAGGAGCGCAATGCCTTGTGCCTTGAAAATCTGATGTCTCCGGTCACCATGTTTCGGGCGCAGCAGGTGGACGAGATTCTGCCAGGTGCGTCTCTTTTGTATTCAACAAACCCCCCTTCCCTTCCACTTCCACCCCCCTCCCACTTGTGATGTTTTGTTTCTCCTTTTGAGCTTGCATTGTTCAAAGTTTGTTATGCGCTTGAACGTAGCAGACTTTAGAACTGTGTTTCCTCCGTGCCCCCTTGGTCGTTGTGCAGGGATTGACAAGCGCAAAGCAATCAAAGAATTGCGCAACTTCTGCCCCGTCCGTGCTGCTGCCCCCAAGACAGAAGGGTTTTCATGCTGGCTTGACCGCGATGCTCCAGACTCCCGACTGGAAAGACGCGTACCCGAACTTTGTGAAGCTGTGGGTGGCTGTGGCTGTGTTGCCGCTGAGCACAGTCGAGTGTGAAAGGGGGTTTTCCCGTCAAAACGTGATCAAGAGCTGGAACCGGGGGGCTATCAAGGATGCTCGACTTTCGGACCTGATGGTAATGTCACTGCTGGACTACGAGCCCAACTGGGAAGAGGTGGTGGCGATCTGGCGCAGCTATAAGAAGCGTCGGCCGTTCAATGTGATTGCGCGGCCCAGGAAGCAGCCGGCAAGTGGGAAGGGTAAAGAGAAGGCCGCAGAAGACGAAGTCCAATCCAACCCTGACGAAGCAGACGAGGTTGGTGTGTTGGTAGGCGAAGACTCGGAGGACCGCTGGGATGATGAGCGACCGCTGAGACTGCTGGATTGCCAGTCCTGAATGTGTCATTAAGCTAGTCAATGGTCATAGATTTGGAGTAGGTTAGGTCAGGATAGGTGCTGCTGCAGCAGAGAGAAGCTGGAAACATATTTCGATCGGGTCTGGTCTGGTGCATTTGTAGCTAGGATAGGATGCGTTAGGTTTCTAGTCTTCCATTCCATAATCCATTGATGCATCTGCATTCCACACACCGTGCTGCCCTTAACTGCCAAAGTAGCTAGTTCAGGATTGTGAACAGAAAAGCATGAATGCCTGCGGCAACAGTGATGTATCAGCAAACGGTTAGGTACCGACCCTGACAAATCAGCAAAGTTTTAGCTTGAGATGCTGACGGAAAGTTTTTTTCTGCATGATGATACTGAGCAATCAGGGCAGTCCGAAACCAATCTGAGGCCCTGGACTCAGCCCATGACAAAATAACATGATCCATGATCACAAGGGCAACAGCTCATTTGGATGTCATCTGTGCATGTCATCTGGATGCATCTTAGCCAACTGGTTGTCGTACACCTTCCAATCTCCCTTCACTTGCACTGTTACGCCAGATGCGAACCCTTGAGGCTGTGCTGATGGATCTGCTGGGATTGCTGCAGGTGCTGCTGCTGCTGGTAATGATTCTAGAGGCCGTGCTGGTTGCTGCTGCTGCTGCTGCTGCTGGTGCCTATGAGGATGTGGAAACTGTTCATGCGGATGTGAGTCCATGGAGGGAGTTGAAACCTGCCCTGGCATGTGCTGTGATGCATGTACAGTCACGGGGGGTGCATGCTGCGATGCATGCTGCATCATGGGGGGGGGTGCATGCTGCATGATGGGGGGGGGTGCATGCTGCGACAGTGGTACCTCTTGCAGCATAGGAGGTGACTGCTGCAATGCAAGTGGGTCAGCAGCAGGCATAGCGTGATACTGCTGCATGTGCCCACTTTGGGGTTCCATACCCATGCTCGGCTGCTGCATGTGCCAACTTTGGTGCTCCATGCCCTCGCTCCGCTGCTGCATGTGCGAGGCTCGTTCCTGCATGGGGACAGGGTGCACGTGCATTGGCACGCTCTGCTGCTGCATATGCACTTTCTGGAAGTCCACATGCTCCTGCTGCTGAGCATGCAGTGGCGGCATAAATACTGGTACATGCGCATGCGGTTGCTCCACCGCTGGTTGACGCATGGATGGTTGCTGCATGGGTGGTTGTTGCTGCATGGATGGTGGTTGCATGGATGGTAGTTGCATGGATGATTGTTGCATGGATGGTGGCTGCACAGGGGGTTGTTGCAATCTCACTTCGCTTTCTGCCCCAATCTGCACCTGACCCTGCACCTGACCCTGCACCTGACCCTGCACCTGACCCTCCTCCCGACGACTGCTGCTTCTTGTCAGGAACTTCGGAAGGACGAGGCGGAGAGATTTTGGCTGTGCCACTTCATGCTGCTGCTGCTGCTGCTGCTGCTGCTGCTGATGTCCATGGTGCTCGTGACTTACATACCAGCGCTGCTGCTGCTGCTGAAACAGCTGCTGCTGTTGCTGCTGCTGCTGCTGTTGCGGCTGCTGGTGCTGCTGCTGTATTTGCTGTTGCCACATCTGCTGCTCTCCGTCCGTCTGCCCTGCCCTTCCCACACCAGCCACCCTTTCCCTCTCCACCTCCCTCCTCTCCTCCATTCCGGCCCTCTTCCAAGCCTCATTGCCCAATCCCATCACGACAGCTGGCACCGGCCCTTCTGCTACAGACCGAGCCTTATTCCCCACAACGTCTCCCAGGGGGCGCCTTTGCACCGCTGCCCTGTGCTGGTAAAAAGGCTGCTGCTGTTGCAATGGCTGCTGGAAAGCTTGTGGCTGCTGCAGCAATGGCTGTTGGAAAGCTTGTGGCTGCTGCTGCAATGGCTGCTGTGTGTGCTGTTGGAAAGCTTCCGCCTGTTTTTCGAAATGAGAAAGCCGTGGCTGTGGCAGTTGCTGCTGTTGCTGGTGAAATGGCTGCTGGTACTGTGGCACATTTGACACCTGCTGTTGCTGTTGCTGTTGCTGTTGCTGTTGCTGTTGCAGTGGTTGGTGTTGATGGTACTGCTGTTGCTGCTGCTGGTATTGGTACTGCTGCTGGTCCTGATGCTGATACTGATAGTACATCTGCTGTGGCTGCTGCTGGTGCTGTCCGTGCATCATTTGCTCTACATGTGGTTGCTGATACTGCCGATTCTGCGGCTGTTGATGGTGATGCTGTTGATGATGCTGTTGATGCTGCTGCTGCTGCTGATGCTCATGCCGTTCGTGCTGCTCTTGCTGGTCAGCGGGATGGTACCCCACGTTTTCTTGCTGCTGCTGCTGCTGCTGCTGCTGCTGCTGCTGGAGTTGCTGAATCGCCTCCTGCTGCTGTATCTGCTGCTGTTGTAGCTGGGTCCTTAATCCCTCCGGACCACTTCTCACCGCATCAAACCCCTCTGGAGCAGTCATGTGGAAGTCACTGAGAGCCCCACTGGCTTCCATCATGAGCTCATCGAAGCTGCTGCCCTCTGGCAGCACCACGGTGGCCCTCTGCTCCTCACTCTGTTGCTGCTGCTGGCGCTGCTGCTGCTGCTGCTGCTGCTGGTGCTGCCGCCGCTCATCGAAGCTGCTGCCCTCTGGCAGCACCAATGTGGCCCTCTGCTCCTCACTCTGTTGCTGCTGCTGGTGGGCCAGATGCTGCTGCTGCGGTGGCTGCTGTTGGTGGAACTGGGGCAGGTGCTGCTGCTGCTGCTGCTGCTGCTGCTGCTGCTGCTGCTGCATGTGTGGCTGATACTGCTGCTGCTGGGGCTGCCCCGGTTGATGCTGCTGTGCGGGCAATACCACAAACTCCCCATGCTGCTGAGTGAACTGCTCATGCTGGTACTGCTGGTGGTCGTCGTCATGCTGCTGCTGCTGCTGCTGCTGCTGCTGCGGGTATTCTTGTTGTTGCTGCTGCTGCTGATACTGATCTTCAGATAACTGATGCTGTCGCTGCTGCGCATGCTGCTGCTGCTGCTGCACATGCTGCTGCTGCTGCTCCACATGCTGCTGCTGCTGCTGCTGCTGCACATACTGCTGCTGCTGCTGCTGCTGCACATGCTGCTGCTGCTGTTGGTGCTGATACCGATACTGTTGTGCCACACCCTCCTCCATCCTCCACTTCCCCTCACCATCCCCTTCCCTTCCCTCCGTCCCTCTCCCCCCCTCCCCTTCCATCCCAAGCCGTTCTTCCTTAGGAGCCATCAAAGCCATTTCAGAGAGACTCCTCTGCGCCTCACCCACTCGCATCCCCCTCACATCCTCCCTCTGCATCCCCTCTTGCTCCGGACCTCCCATTATCTGGTATGTGCTTGAGGAGACTTCCTCTGTGGTGCCTGAATTGGTGCCACATGCACTGGCGCTGCTCGTAAGACTCTCCTGCTGCCACTCTTGCTGCTGCTGCTGCTGCCACTCTTGCTGCTGCTGCTGCTGCTGCTGCTGCCACTCTTGCTGCTCCTGCTGCGGCTGCTGCTGCTGTAGGTGCTGCGGGTGCTGTTGTTGCCACTCCTGCTGTTGCTGCTGCTCTGGGTTCTGAAGCAACAGCTCCTGTGGTGAGTGCTGCTGCTGCTGTTGTTGCTGCTGCCAGCTTCCCCCCCCACTGATATAGAAGAGACCGCCCCTTAGCCTACCAAACCCACCACTGCCGCTGCTGCTACTGCTCCCAATGCTGCTACCCCGCCTCATCCCCCTGTAAATGCGAGCAGGCGGGAGAACAGGGGTTTTTTCCTGCTCAAACGAATGTACCTGCTGCTGCTGTGCTGCCTGCCCTTCCACCTGCTGCTGCTGCTGCTGCTCCCATGCAACCAGCACCTTGGGCATATTCACGTCCCTCTCCCCAGCAAAGCCAGCATCTGCGGCAGCACCTGCAGCAGCGTCAGCAGAGAGAGAGGAAGGCAGATAAGGACTGACAGGCTCTGCTCCCCCGTTATCAAAACCTCCTCCAGACCATCCACCCCCTCCCACTCCTCCTAACCGTTCAGGCTTTTGAGTCGACTCAAAAGGCGAAGGCAGAGACGGACTGACAGGCTCTGCTGCACCCCCCCTACCAAATCCTCCTCCAGACCATCCACCCCCTCCCACTCCTCCTAACCGTTCACCAAACCACGGTTCAGGCCCTCTGTCGCCTATCGTTTCCTTCGCCCCCTTATAGAGTTCCCCGCTACTGCTCAACAACCTTCCCGAACCTCCCATCCTGCCTGCCCCGCGGCCGCCCAAACCAGCTGCCGAACCATGCAGAGGCCCAGACCTGGCTCGGTACTTCAGCCTGCGTTGGCCAGGGCCAGAAGGTTCGGCAGATCCCGAAGCTGCTCCAGCAGAACCAGCAGCAACGACTGCTCCTGCGGCTGCTGCTGCTGCTGCTGCTGCTGCTTGCACTTCTGATGACGTGTCAGAGGCCGCTGACTCAGCACGAGCTGCTGACTCAGCAGGCCCCACTGGCTCATCAGCGCCCATTCTCAGGGGCCCAGATTTCGACCTTAAACGCTTGCTGCTGTGGCTGCTGCTGCTGCTGCCGGCTAGTCTGTCCACCTCTGCCACGTCTCTCAGCGCTTGGATCAGGTCCATTTTGGCCGGATCTCTGACCCCTTGCCTTTCCATGAGTAACGAGAGAGGGCCTAGCTGCTGAGATGGGACTGGGGACTGCTCTTGCTGCTGCTCTCTCTGCTGCTCTTGCAACTGCTGCAATTGTAGCTGCTGCTCCTGCTGCTGCTGCTGCTGCTGCTGCTGCTGCTGCTGCTGCTGCTGCTGCTGCTGCTGCTGCTGCTGCTGCTGCTGCTGCTGCTGCTGCTGCTGCTGCTGCTGCTGCTGCTGCTCTTCCCTTGCCTCCCTATGCTGCTCTTGATGTTGCAGTTGCATCCGATGCAAACGTTCTTGTTGGTACACCTGCTGCTGCTGCTGCTGCTGCTGCTGCTGCTGCTGTTGCTGCTGCTGCTGCTGTTGCTGTTGCTGCTGCTGCTGTTGCTGCTCTTGCTGCGGCCCCTCTAGCCTCACTCCCACCCCTGCACTTCCCTGACCCGCCGCTTTTTCCGCTGCCCGGCGGGAAAAAGCCGCCGCTATCGCTTTACTAAGCATCCCGCCAGCGATACTGGCAGGCTTAGAAGTGGCCGCACGAGCAGCAGAGGAGGAGGAAGCGGAGGTGGAGGAGGATGAGGAGGAGAAGAAGGGGGAGGAGAAGCCAGGGCGTGGGTGGTAGGCAAAAGAGATGGAGATTCGGGCTGTACTCGCTATAGTGCGCCCCTCGCTATCTACAGTGGTGAGTGGAAAGTCCTGTTCGCCTTGCTTCTCCAAAGCGTCTCTGTTGGAAGGAGAGGCAGGGATAAGGCAAAGGGGGGATGAGGGGATTCAACCGAGCATTATTGAGACGGGGATTGGATCAAAGCAAACAGACAACCGCACTCTACTAGCAGGGGAAAGCGAGCAGAGACGCTTCGGAGCAGCAATAGGAAAGCGACGGTACTTCACCATAGCAAACCAGGTGGGAGCTTATCTATTCAGCCATGCCACTATACTGTTGACTTTTGAGTCGACTCAAAACTTATCTATCCAGTCATGCTACTAAAGTATACTTTCAGTTATCATGATATCCTCAAATCCCAGTTTAAAATCCTCCTCATGTATTAATTACCTTATCGGAATGTACACAAACGCGAGCAGCTGATCTTCCGTGGTGCCTCGGTGGTGGCTAGCGAACCAAACCTCGCACTTAAGCTCGGTGGCACGCTCGGGAATCCCAACCTGCAGGCAGGTACGGGAAGGCAGAAGGGAGGAAGGAACGGGGTGAACGGACGACGAAGAATGGGCGAAACGATCGTGAAACGAAAGGTGGATAGAAAGAGAGAAGAGGGGAGAGAAGGGGGTGGGGGGGGAGGGGGCTGGGGGGGAGGGGGATGCAACTGGCTCGCCAAACGAAGAGCTGAACCTTCCACCTTTCTATGATACGGCTTGGCTTTACTACAGCCTTTTGCATGTGTAACCGTCACTTAGAAACTGGGTATACCTGTAGCCGCTGATCGAAGACTGGGTCCGTGCCGCCTCCTTTGATCGTCCGCGTGGTGAGCGCGACGCGACCGAGCGGGTCGCGATCGCCGCACAGCACCTTGGCGTACACATCCTGCGCGCCGAGCGTGGAGCGGTCAGGTAGAGTCTCCGCTTGGAGAATATGAACATCGAGAATCCCGACTATGTGCCCGCCTTTTCTCGCCATGCCTTTAATCACTTCTAGGATTTATTCGGGCTCTGAGACGTCTCCGACTTCACTAAAATTCGTTTGATTGTGCTTGCCGCGGAAGAGCACCTTATTGGATAAGGGATTGTACGGACAAACGGTTGTGTCGAGGCTACGTTTAGGATACTCCTTCAAGGCGACAGAGGGCTTTAATAAAACCATAGGCCGGATATTTCGCGGGTCGAACGAGAAGAGCTCAGTAACAAATTAGGGGACTATTCCCGACGCGAACTAGCATGTACAGGGTCCGACAGATTAAACGCACTAAACTGAAGCGCTACCATGAGTTGGAAAGGCGACTAATTTATCGACACTGATTGTACGACGGGAGGTTTGTGTTGATTCTAGAGAGCCTCGGCCATGAGTCAAAAGAAGGATACAACTGACGGTAGATGGGTCAAGGCTATCAAAACTCGCTCTCCAAAGCGACTGACACTAACGAACGGGCCAAAACCTCGAGGAACGAACAGCTTCAGACGAAGATGAATCATGGACCTATCCGATGTGAAAGAGGGCACTGGCCTATCCAAACAACAGCGGCATCTGAATTCGACAAGGATCCAGGCCAAGAGCACGCTTGACGTCGAAGCTCGGGAAGCTGCGAGGAGCAGAAAGAAGGATTTAAATACATGTGCATCTGAAGCCATGGTGGAGCCGGTATTCATGACGGGTGTTTGGATGGATGCGTGCGTGTGAGGAGGAAGCGCGGGACTACTAGTCGCGTGCGTACGTGATAAGGACACCGAACCAGTCGTCGAAATAAAGGCGCGCAGTCAGCCCCTGGGGACAAGCCAAGAATGAGTGGAATTGGTTTGGTGGGGAGGTAAGGAAACCTGCGACAAACCCAAGCTTTTGCTTCTAGGTATGGAATGTAGGGACCAATAGGTACGGGTTTGGCATGATGGTTTGGGGGACCCCTCGGGACCAGACTTCGGACCAAGCCCTGAAACCCAATCTCGAAACCCTCGTCCTTGTGAACCAAACCAGTATGCCGAGGCGGAGTCGAACCACAAGGCCGCACCAGCGTGGACGAGCTTCGCGAGAACCTTTAGCAAGAAGCGGCCGGGCAACGCGAGGTGCGGCTTCGCGTGGCTTGCTGATGACGGCGCACTTTCACCCCCCGTCCACTGAATAAAGGTTGGGCGAAATAATGGTTTTGCTCGGGCTCGCAAAGCAGGGGATCCAGACCAAGGGCCCGAACCAAATCATGCTTTGTGCCCAGCACAGGCCAACAGAGACGGGCAGCCCACCGAACTAGCCCAAACTCTCCTGAGCCAATGAGACTATCGTTAGCTTCTCCGTTTTGTCACGCAGCCCGCCACCTTCCTCGCACTCACCTTCCCCAAATCAGACCCCTTTTGCCTACGAACTTCGCCGAGGAGGAACATGTTCGGTTCTGGCGGGAATGTTTAGACCACTTAGAAAACTTTTCGCGGATGTTGCTTTCGCCGCGACTCGTAATCTGCTATTTTGATTGGAGAGCATATCTGCACTTCACTGCAGACTCTGGCACAATGCTGAGGGAAGCGGAGGCAAAGCCGTCAATGTGATTGCAATGAGCTGATTGCGACGCCGCTCGTCTGGGCTTGTCTGAGTGAATTCAGCCGAGCCTGTCGAACTTGACGGCGAAACCAGGCTCGGATCCAGACGAGCAGTCACAGTTGTTGGGAAGTTAGCGGAATCGGTCAGAGCAACCAACTTACGTGGCAAAACGCACATCCCACGCGAGCAAAACCTTTCGAAGTGGGTTCATGTCGGTGGCTTCGGTTCCCGGGAAAACTACCGTCCTCAAGGCTGACGCAATAAGCGTAAAAGGTACCATCCGTGTCTCTCGAACATTGCTTTTCCGCCTAAAAAAAAACGTCACATTTATCATAATGATTTTTATGGTAGCAGGTTTTAGGCAGTCACCTTCATCCGTGTCTTTCATCTGCCTTGTCTCTTCCCCCCTTGATCCCAACCTCTCTCTCCAATCTACCAACTGAATATGCCATAGGCAGAAATCAAGACCAACGTCGTGCTCTTAGGGCGTATTCTTACAGGACAGTGTTCAATACCAGCAAACCTGAAATTGAGTCTTAAGAGTCCAGGTGATTGCCAGTCATGGTATATTATTGCCAAGGAGAGAACGCTGTGGGTCTTAGAATCTGCTTATTGCTGAATTTAATCTCTGGTGGGGAGAGCTTCAAAGAATCGATAGTCGAGCCCCAAGCCTGCAATAGATGCCACAATAGGGGCGCAGATACAGGGGGGCACAAGGCGTGATTCTTGGAAGAGGATATTGCATTGCCACGTCAATGACAAAAACGACCAAGCTAGGTGGTAACAAGTAGCACCGTAGGTTCGCCGCTCAACTGAAGGAAGCAAGGTTTATACATATTTTTTTTTAACTTCAGACAGCAAACACAAAGCTGGACTTCAAGAACAAAAGCCACACAGCTTAAAGGTGAGCAGTGCACCTGATCAGACAAGTGGCAGTCTGTAGTGCTGCTGTGGCGCCACAGCTCTAGGGCACTGCGCGGACTGCAAACAACAAGGGTTGAGAAACAAGGGTGGGGGGAAGGGGGACATGGCAAGACACGAAAGCAACCAGGATCAACCAATAGTCACCTCAATATCAGAGGAGCTATTGAATGGGCACTGGATACAAAAGGCAGGCCATGAGCACGTGTGCGGTAGGATTGAATCCAACACTTTGTATACATGTGAGTCGTAACAGGTCACAGTGCACCTGTAGCAGGTTACACTGTTCAGAATGTTACCCGGCATCCGAGTAGCCAATGAAGAGGCATTGAGAAGAAGGAGCAGCCACGCAGCGAGCAGAAAGGCTGTGAGTCAGACATAGGCCAAGGGGAAATGGGGAAAAGGCAGGGTAGAGCGAGGCATAAAAAAAGGTGATTTGAAGGATAGAGTGAGGCATTAAAAAAAGGTAAATTTAAGGATAGAGCAAGGCATTGAAAATAGGTGATATAAATCGTGAGGCATTGAAAGAAGCAAGTTGAGCTGTAAGAGAGGTGAAAATAGCTCCCTCTTTCAACCACTTTCTTCCAGTGCTGAAGAGTTACAGACAACATATTGGGCTTCGTTGCTATTGTGACTCTATCTATCTCTTCCTTCTGAGTAGCACGTCAGTGAGATTCCAAGGATCGTCACTCAGTGGAGGAAGGGGTGCAGCATAGAGGAAGAGGTGCAAAGTGGAGGAAGAGGTGCAGCGTGGAGTTGCTATTGTGACGCAAGGACCCCTGGCACCTCAGGTTCGTGTTGCTCAATGCTGAAGCACTGAACAGATGGAATGAGCTTTATTGTGCTTCAGACCACAATGAGCTTTTTTGCCAGAGACTACGCGCTCCATCAACCACCCCCTCCCACCTCCACCCCCCTCCTCCCCAACCCCCCCCCCCCCTCCCCTCTCTCTCTCCCCCCCATGGATTGAGGCCTCTGACCTTTGAGACGTCACTGACCGTTGAGGCGCCTCAAAAGCCTTCCCTCCATCTCAACGATTGACAATAATAACCGTGTTTTGAGCTCACACAAGGCCTTCCCTCCATGCTCACCGATTGAGAAACGACTCTTGGAGGGCAACCATGGAATCCCCCAAGGGCCTCTGACCATTGAGGCGCCTCTGACCGTTGAGGCGCCTTTGACAGTTGAGGCGCCTCAAAAGCCTTCCCTCCATCTCACCGATTGAGAAACGCTTCTCGGAGGGCAACCATGGAATCCCCAAGAGCTCCTCTCAATGGGTAGCGATGCAACGCGTACACCCCAGGGGATGGTGATGGGGATGGTGATGGTGATGGTGATGGTGATGGGGATGGTGATGATGGTGATGGTGATGGTGATGGTGATGGTGGTGGTGATGGTGATGGTGGTGGTGGTGGTGATGGTGGTGGTGATGGTGATGGTGGTGGTGATGGTGAGGGTGGTGATGCTGCTGCTACTGCCTCCATGCATTTGGAATCTTCCAGGAATATGCTGGACTCCTGCAGACGGGGATACAGGCGGGCAAGAGAGGGCAGCAGCAGTGGTAAGTTGGTTATTGAGAATTCACAAAAACCAACAGAGCAAGATATTGAGCACTGGTAAGTTGGTTATTGAGAATTCACAAAAACCAATGGAGCACCCAACTTATCCGGGGATACAGGCGGCCAAGATATTGGAGTAGCAGTGGTGGTGAGACACCGGACTAGAAGGCAAGGATGCGGCGAGAAAGTGGGAGAAGTATTTTTGCCATTAGCACAATGAGGAGACATCCTGCGAGACAGACAGACACATATAACAGAATATAGCTTCAAACGGATACAAATTCCGCTCATATACGTATCACATGCGGCTTGCCCACTAACCCACGTACCTACTACGAACCACTTACCTACAATACCAACCCGCTTTCCCGCAAATCAGATCACGTGCTTACCCAGTGATACGGCCTTTGTCCTTTCCATACGCACCTGTGTGTGAAATGCTGGCTTCACCAGAGGCAGATACTCCGGCGTCCACTCCTTGCTGCTTGCCATGCCTTGCTGCTTGCTTTACCTGTTACCTGTTAACTGCTACCTGTTACCTGTTAACTGCTACCTGTTACCTGTTAACTGCTACCTGTTACCTGGTGACTCCTTGCTCCCTGCCGCACCTGATGACCTTTGAGTCTGCTCAAAGCTGGTTGCATTGACTCTTTTCGGGTTGACTCAAGAGTCAGCCGCCGTCGCACCTGTGGCTGAAATGCTGGCTTCAACAGAGGCCGATACTCCTGCGCCCACCCCTTCCTGCTTCAATCTCTGCTGCTTACCTTGCTCAATTGCCATACGCTATTGCCTGCTGGCCGTTGCATCGGCAAGAAATTCTTATGAGTCGACTCAATTTCCATCTCATCTCTGTGAAATGCTGGCTTCACCAGAGGCAGATACTCCTGCGTCCACTCCTTCCAGCTTGCCATGCCTTGCTGCTTGCTTTACCAGTTACGTGTTTGTTTCCTGCTATTTGCACTGACTCTTTTCGAGTCGACTCAAGAGTCAGCCCGTGTCTCACCTGTGTCTGAAATGCTGGTTTCACCAGAGGCAAATACTCCTGCGTCCACTCCCTGCTGCTTGCCATGCCTGCTCGCACAGCATCTCGCTCCTCCCATCCACCTGTATGTGTGTGTGGGGGACGGGGGAAAACAGAGACGCAGGGGGGGAGATAGAGAGGGAGGTACTACTGCGTCCACTCGCTGCTGCTTGCCATGCCTGCCCTCACTGCGTCCACTCGCTGCTGCTTGCCATTCCTGCCCTCACTGCGTCCACTCGCTGCTGCTTGCCATTCCTGCCCTCACTGCGTCCACTCGCTGCTGCTTGCCATTCCTGCCCTCACTGCGTCCACTCGCTGCTGCTTGCCATTCCTGCCCTCACTGCGTCCACTCGCTGCTGCTTGCCATTCCTGCCCTCACTGCGTCCACTCGCTGCTGCTTGCCATTCCTGCCCTCACTGCGTCCACTCGCTGCTGCTTGCCATTCCTGCCCTCACTGCGTCCACTCGCTGCTGCTTGCCATTCCTGCCCGCACTGCGTCCACTCGCTGCTGCTTGCCATTCCTGCCCGCACTGCGTCCACTCGCTGCTGCTTGCCATTCCTGCCCTCACTGCGTCTCGCTCCCCCCACCCACCTGTGCGCGTATGTTGCGTGGAAGGGGAGGGGGAGGGAGGGATAAGGTTGCGCAAGAGAGCGATACCCCTTGGCCCACTCCTAATAGCGCTGGTTACATTAGCAGAAGTTGTTACCGCAAAAAGGGTTACCAGGGTAGCAGTAGAAGTGGTACCAAGGTAAAAGTAGGAATCATTAGTACCACGGTAGCAAGAACGATGGCTACCCAAGAAAACGAAAAATTGTCTACCAGAGTAACAGCAATAATGGTTACCAGAATGCAGCAAAATTGGTTACCAGGGTAGCAGTAGAAGTGGTAAACTTCATTCAGCACGCCTCCCGTCTCAACAGTCCAAAAGCTGACAGGAGGGGCGAGTAGGGGAGGGGAGGGGAGAGGAGGGGAGAGGAGGGGAGAGGAGGGGAGAGGAGGGGAGAGGAGGGGAGAGGAGGGGAGAGGAGGGGAGAGGAGGGGAGAGGAGGGGATAAGGTTAACATGGTTACCAGGGTAGCAGTGGTGGTTGGGGTTTAGAAGTGGTGAGCTTCGTTCAGCACGCCTCCAGTCTCAACGGTCCAAAGGCTGATAGGAGGGGCGAGGAGGGGAGAGGAGGGGAGAGGAGGGGAGAGGAGGGGAGAGGAGGGGAGAGGAGGGGAGAGGAGGGGAGAGGAGGGGAGAGGAGGGGAGAGGAGGGGAGAGGAGGGGAGAGGAGAAGAGAGGAGGGGAGAGGATGGGAGAGGAGGAGAGAGGAAGGAAGAGGAGGGGAGAGGAAGGGAGAGGAGGGGAGAGGAGGGGAGAGGAGGGGAGAGAAGGGGCGACGAGGGGAGAGGAGGGGAGAGGAGGGGAGAGGAAGGGAGAGGAGGGGAGAGGAGGGGAGAGGGGTAAAGGTAAAAACGGTTACCAGGGTACCAATAGAAGAGGTGAACTTCATTCAGCACGCCTCCAGTGGGGGGCGGAGGGGGGCACGAGAAGGGCGGAGGGGGGCACGAGAAGGGCGGAGGGGGGGACGAGAAAGGCGGAGGGGGGACGAGAAAGGCGGAGGGGGGACGAGAAAGGCGGAGGGGGGACGAGAAAGGCGGAGGGGGGGACGAGAAAGGCGGAGGGGGGATGAGAAAGGCGGAGGGGGGACGAGAAAGGCGGAGGGGGGGACGAGAAAGGCGGAGGGGGGACGAGAAAGGCGGAGGGGGGACGAGAAAGGCGGAGGGGGGACGAGAAAGGCGGAGAGGGACGCAAACCAGCCCAGAGCCCCCTAAGTCAAACCTAGGTGACCTGGGAGGCTGCCACAACTCAACCCCCATTGGTTGACACGCCACTTGAAGTTTACTCCACCAGAAGCCACCTTGCACTGCATTGCAACTTAAATCCCGAAGCCAGAAACCTTGGCGGTATCCCCCCTCCTCCCCCCCCCCCCCACAGAAGCCTGGGATCCCTGCGATCTTCTCACCATCCTACTCACTCATGAGTAGCTGGTTTCCACTCCACCAGTATCCTTCGCAGTATCTTCCCCCCCTCCCCTTCCCCCCCTTCCCCCCAACTCTCCTCCCCCTCCACCCCCTCCACCCCCTCTCACCCTTTTCTCTCACATTCTTCCCTCTCCCCTCTCCCCTCCCCCTTCCCACTCCCCCCTCCCCGCTCCCCTCTCCCCTCTCCGCCCCCCTCCAGCTACCTACCCGCGCCATCCCGGGCTGAGCTCTTTCCGCAGCGCCGCGAATCTCCGCGTCGCGTCTAAATAGCTCTTTAATTCGCCGGGGACTATGCGGTACGTCCGCAGCTCGAATATCGGCGGGGATCGCCGGCCGTCCGTTTCTTGCGGAGATCGCCGGCCGTCTGCAACTTGCGGGGATCGCCGGCCGTCTGCTTCTTCTGAGGACGAGCACAGCTCTCTAGCACTAAACCTGTGCACGGGCGCCGCTCTCGCAGAGTTGAGCGACGCTTCAAAAGCGCACAGGAGAGCGCGGCTGGTAACAAATCTGTGATTGAGCGATCTCGTCGCGACGTCGAGAAAATTCTTCGCCATTTTCCGGAAGCCCTCTTCGCGGCGGGCTTTCTCCGCTCCCTTCCTCGCGGCGGGCCTTCTTTTTATGAAGTGGAAGAGTTACGCTTCACTAGTAGCTAGCATGGTCGGCGTTCTGGTCTGAGGCTGTCATCAGTCGCTGGCACTTCACACTGCGAAGGAATATAGGAGATTTGATCATTGTACATTACACAGCTAGTGCATGCATCTTTATAGACTGGTGAGAGTCCATTTCAGCTTATTAATCATGGCAAAGCACCTGAAGTGTACTAAGTACAACTTTCCCAAGAAAGGAACAATTGCAATGGGTTTTCGAAGGAAAGTGCAAATCATGGGCAATCAGATCAAAGTAATACAGCACGACGCATCAGAAAAATATCAAACGGGAGAAAAAAAATCAGCAAAACATATCAGCACCTGGGAAGCTATGTCTTCTCGTTAGCAACACATTCAACTAAAGGATTAAACCAAAGCCCTTCTTCCACCGGTATATCTAGCTCAAAAAGGGCTTCATTCACATCTTCCGTAACGTTGCTCCTCATCGAAGACGACTCGTTACAGTCCCTTGTCTCCAATCCGTCATCACCCCCACTGCAGCTCCCAAAAATGTCTTCTAACATGTCATTGGCCGAATCCAGAATGCCCCCCTCAGTGGTTGGAGGTTTGGGCCATCTTGTACCTTCAACTGAAACGCTCTGTAGCATGTATGGATCCGCTGTTGCAGACGGATGGAGCGAAGTAACCTTCCTGTAAGCTGATTCGTTAGCAGGGAAAAAGGATTCATCTAGCTGAGCAGGTGCACTGGGTTCACAAGAGCACTGTTGCACAGATAGAGCAACCGTTGATGGTGGTAACTCAGTAACTGCCACAACTGTGGTAACCACATGGTGGTGGCCGCTACTCAGGTGATGGTGGTGGTTAGGGAGGCTCGTCGCACTGGTGGCTGAAAAGGGGAGAGATGCGGGTGGAAAAAAAGTGGGCTGTGGAGGCTCCATGACTAGGGATGTGGTGGTGAGCGATTGAGAGGAGTGGTTCTCCTCCGGGGCATGGGTAGCTGAAAAGGTTAGAGATACGGGTGGAAAGCAAGTAGGCTGTGGAGGTTCCATGATCTGAGATGCGGTGGAGTGCGGTAGAGAGGGGTGGTCGACCTCCCTGCAGCAGCAGCAACAGGCAGAGTCCGTTGCAGGCAGGGGGAACGCCTCACTTGGTGCAGGTGCGTGTGGTGTGGGTGCATACTGCGTGAGCTCACATGGGGTATATGATGTGGGTGCGTATGGGGTAGGTGCGTATGAAAATGTTGAGCAGGGTGCATCAGCCACAGCTAAGGGTGGTGATGGGCGTAATGTTGGCAATCGGAAAAGCGGCACTGGAGGGACAAGAGATGGCGATGGTGAGGGCGATGGTGATGGTGATGGCGATGGTGCGGGGACCATCCGTTGCTGTTGCTGATGTTGCTGATGCTGATGTTGTTGCTGCTGCTGCTGCTGCTGCTGCTGCTGCTGCTGCTGCTGTTGTTGCTGCTGCTGCCGTTGCTGTTGCTGTTGATGTTGCTGCTGTTGCTGTGGCTGGTGCTCGCAGCAAGAAACATAGGCCTCTGGTGCACACTCGCCATTACCTTTCGCACCATGCACAAGCATGCGTGTGCTTCCAGGCTGCTTCTCAGTTGACCCGAGAGCAAGCACGCGGGTGCTTCCTGTGCTGCCAAGGCTGTTGCTGCTGCGGAGCTTGGTACCAGTCAAGGGCATGAAGCTGCTGTTAGGGTTTCCAGTGTCAGGGATGCAGGGATCAGGATTGGACGCATCAGGATTGGAGGTGTCAGGAATGCAGAAATCAGGATTGGACGCATCGGCATTGGAGGTGGTGTCATGAGTAGGGGAGTTGCCGTCGTAAGGGGCGGTGGAGCAGCATCCGTTTTCCACCAAGTTGGCATTGCCTCTGTCTCTGCCACCCCCCCCTCCGCCCTCTGATCCGCATGCCTGACCTTGAGAGGACTGTTTGCCTTCTCCGCAATACACTGGGTTTTGCTGCTGCTCCGGCTGCTGCTGTTGATACTGCAGCTGCTGCTGCTCCCCCTGCTGCTGTTGATACTGCTGCTGCTGCTTCTGCTCCTCCTCTTCCTCCTTCGGCTGCCCGTGATATTGCTGCACAGCCTGCGGAGGCTGTGGCTGCAGCTGCGGCTGACACTGCTGCTGCTGCTGATGCTGCTGCTGCTGCTGCTGCTGCTGCTGCTGCTGCTGCTGCTGCTGCTGCTGCTGCTGCTGCTGCTGCTGCTGCTGCTGCTGCTGCTGCTGCTGCTGCTGCTGCTGCTGCTGCTGCTGCTGCTGCTGCTGCTGCTGCTGCTGCTGCTGCTGCTGCTGCTGCTGCTGCTGCTTGCTGCTGCTGCTGCTGCTGCTGCTTGCTGCTGCTGCTGCTGCTGCTGCTGCTGCTGCTGCTGCTGCTGCTGGCTGCTGCTGCTGCTGCTGCTGCTTGCTGCTGCTGCTGCTGCTGCTGCTGCTGCTGCTGCTGCTGCTGCTGCTGCTGCTGCTGCTGCTGCTGCTGCTGCTGCTGCTTGCTGCTGCTGCTGCTGCTTGCTGCTGCTGCTGCTGCTGCTGCTGCTGCTGCTGCTGCTGCTGCTGCTGCTGCTGCTGCTGCTGCTGCCTGCTGCTGCTGCTGCTGCTGCTGCTGCTGCTGCTGCTGCTGCTGCTGCTGCTGCTGCTGCTGCTGCTGCTGCTGCTGCTGCTGCTGCTGCTGCTGCTGCTGCTGCTGCTGCTGCTGCTGCTGCTGCTGCTGCTGCTGCTGCTGCTGCTGCTGCTGCTGCTGCTGCTGCTGCTGCTGCTGCTGCTGCTGCTGCTGCTGCTGCTGCTGCTGCTGCTGCTGCTGCTGCTGCTGCTGCTGCTGCTGCTGCTGCTGCTGCTGCTGCTGCTGCTGCTGCTGCTGCTGCTGCTGCTGCTGCTGCTGCTGCTGCTGCTGCTGCTGCTGCTGCTGCTGCTGCTGCTGCTGCTGCTGCTGCTGCTGCTGCTGCTGCTGCTGCTGCTGCTGCTGCTGCTGCTGCTGCTGCTGCTGCTGCTGCTGCTGCTGATGCTGCTGATGCTGCTGCTGCTGCTGATGATGATGATGATGATGATGATGATGATGATGATGATACTGTTGCTGGAGCTGCTGATGCGACTCTTCTGATTGGTGCGGAGGTTGATGACTGCAGCAGGAGAAAGCAGCGGAATTGCTGCAGGGAGAGGGAAAAGGAGGAGGCGGAATGGCAGGACTCAAGATACAATGTGTGGAAGCAATCGTGACCATTGATCTTGGTGCTGACGGGGTTGTGGCTTCGTTCTGAGGTGCCCCTGAAAAAGGATTTGCTTCATATTCCGAATGCGGAACAGGGGACCAGGATGCTTGAGGATGGTGAAGTTCCAGGGCAGCGACGGATTTAAGCTTGTTGGCATCAGAAGTGGAAGTATGATTAGTAGTTGCATTGGGAGGAATGTATGATGTCGATAATTGACCGTTTTGGTTGGAAATGTAGGTGTAGCGGTTTTGCGTGTCTTCGGTGCTGTCGTCACGCCTGTCGCCAGCAACTGCGTTCCCCTTCGTGTCTGCAACAAAAGCAGTTCCGGCGACACTTTTCGCGAGCACCATCGCAGCCATTGGTAGCTTGCGAAACCCGTGGTTAGGTTTGCGACGGGAAGCAAAGCTCGCTCCGTTATTCCTGCGTCCGGTATAACAAGTCGAAGTAGCCTGGGCTACACTGTTCGCCACACCCGCATCGCAGATTTCGGTCGGAGCGGAGGCACCAGGGGAGCTGGCGGATGAAGTCACAACTGCGGGGAAAGCAGGTGGGGAGCGATTTTGTAGCGGACTGTGGTTGTGCTGACCGGTGAACGACACGTGGAAACTGGCTGGTTGGGTGTTGACGCGCCAATCGACAGTTCGTTTGGCACGGCAAGGCTCCGCTCCTGGCGACCCCGAACCCGCGCAGCGAAAATACGATCTGACGGGACAAGGGTCGGAGAAAAAGTGGAGGGAGAATAATAAACACGCCAGAAAAATCTATGGGAATATCATCCAGCCCAGCGACACGGAACTCGTCCAAAATACCATCCCGAAATTCAAGGTCGGAAAATCCTCCCCAAAACTGGCACAACACCTCTAGTGACCAGTGTTGCCAACTAAAAGTGGCACTTACCGAAGGCAATTAGGCTGGTTCATTAGCGGTTTTTCGCCATATTTTAGCCAAGAAAAGCCATCCTCTGGGAGGCACGTCGGCACCAAAGCCGCGCGTAGCTTTTTTCCTTCCGCCTGACGAATCGCCTCGCTGCTGTCGTTGCGATTATCGCCGTTGTTTCCGCTGGCTCTCATCGACCGTCGTAAAGCGCAATTCCTTATGCTGCTGCTTCCATGATTGCCCGTGCTAGCATATGCGACTGTCGCGTTGTGCGGCAAGGTGGGGTGCTCTACTAATTCGGGCGATCTCGGTTGTGCGGCGACGAAGTTAGCGCCGCCAATCGCGCCGCGGCGAACGTCGATACAATCTGTTGAAAAAGAGAGCGTGGCACTTATGTCTTTGCGATATTCGGTAGTAACATTATCGTAACCTTCACCTAAGTTTTTCCGCTTCATTGGTAGCGTTGCCGATACCGTCGGCTGCGCAACATCTAACGGCGCGAAGTACGTCGCTGTCATCAGTACATTAGGGTTACTAGATTATACTATCTATCGTGCTCCTAGCCACGATCGTCGTAGCGGTGGCGGTAATGAAGTCTCGTGATGAAGACACTTGGACAGCGTTACTGTGACAGTGTCGCAGGTTGTCAGACAGCTTTATTTCAGAAGGAAACGTCCTGCTCGTTTTTTCCCCTCCTGCTCGCCTGATGTGGCTCCAGTTTGAAGTACAATCCCTCTACCGCGCTGGACCGCAACGTACAAAGTCAAACCATGCCAGGTGAAATGAAAGCGAAGAGGCGGGAGGGACACCATTTCAGTACAGCACACCAGAAAGGTACAGGACGGAACGGGACAGGAAGGCAACTGTCCTTGCTCCATTTCCTGAGCCCCTCCCCGTACAGAAGAGAACCTCGAAAATGGCACGGCACGGGAAGGAATGGCACGGCACGGCAACCCGAAGCACGCGTTTACGCTGGGCAGGGGTACCCCACCCACGCGCGGCGGCTAGTCCTTCAATTCACTGTTTGGTCTGGTTGTCTGTTTTGCCGTCCTCTGGAGGTTTCCGCATCGAAGGACATTCACTTCACATGGGATACAATCGAAGAGCGAGAGATTCATACAGCTCATGTCCACTGGACGCCCACCACTTTGCCAAGTTGCAGGGGCCAATGTTGAATTCATCATTTCGCATACGTCGCCACGGGCAAATGGGTCGCAAATGGGCATACTGTAACAAGATATTTCAAAAGTCAGAATTCTGGTCAATAAGCCCATGCATCTGTATGGTCGCCTCGTCCGCGCTCAACAAAATCGATCCACGTGGCAACTTTTGGGACTCTCACGAAACGGATACTGCCCGTAAATCAGAAAAAATGGGTAGGCTAAACCGTTTGCGATTGGCTACGGGCAAAACGTACGCTGGACATCATGTGTACAAACTTCCCGAATCGTGGGGGCAATGTTGAGGTCATTTCGCATGCTTCGCCACGGGCAAATGGGACAGAAACGTGGAACTTGTAACAAGATATTTGTGTCTGGTCAATAAACAGAGGTCCCAACGGGCAATTGTGTGGTCGTTTCGTTCCGCCCTCCACCAACGTGCGGTGTAGATATGATTGTGTGCGTTATCCCATTGCTCCTAAATCCGAGGTTTTGACACTGATTGGGATAGGCACTGCGTACGAGATTGGGTGTACATCGGAAGGCTATCGTGGCAAATCGCGACTGGTGGATCTACAAGGCCGGTTTTGACTCGACGCCGTCGATGATCAGCTGGGTTGGGGTGGTGGAACTGTGGCTGGGAGGTTGGGGAGGAGGGGAGAGGTGAGGGGAGACCTGGATGGATCGAAAATATGTTCTTGGCCCGACCATACAGTTCAAAATCAGCGCAGCGTAATCACTGTAGATGCTGCCGTGCATCAGTCGTGCTGTCCTGACGTTGACTGTACCTAAACTTGATTAGGTGTGAGGAATCTTCCTCATCACCACGCTGTACACATATGGTTCCACCCTGCAGGTCAGGGTAATCCAGATCCTGTTATTATTTATAGAGTCTACAAAATCTGGACTGTAAGGTCAAGTTCAAGTCCAGCGATTCTGACGGCGAGGAGTACGAGGTACGGCGAGGTTTGGAGCTGCCAGGCAGGGGGCACCAATGAGGGAAATGTACGTGATCACGTAACATTTAAAGATCACGTTACGCAAAGTAAGAGAAGTTCAAAGAAGTTACAAGAAACCGTGATGACAGCTGCTGCCCGCTTTTTGTCAGATCAACACTGTACTGTAGTCGACCGCCCTTCAACGTTCCAGCGTGGCTGGCCTGCACTAGCATCCATCTTGAAAGACTACAGTACACAGCGGGAATGGAGCCGTTGTTGGGATTGTTGTGATGTACTGTATTGTACTGTAACTCAGAATCTTGATGACGACGCGCAGGTTATATTTTCAGACTTACGCTCGAGTTTCGCAAAGACATTCGTGAGCCCACGCCAAGAGTTGGCCTGAAATTGTCTGCGTGTTGTTTCTACAGTAAAACACAAAGTACAGGACAACTGAGCGCTCCAGTAAGCATGCCTCCATGCTCCAGGGACGTTCATCAAAGTAGACCCTAAAATCCCCAAGCCAAACCTCCCAGCCCACGTGTGCTACATTGAGGACAACGGTACGACCACAGAACCGTAGTTTGGTTCAAGGTTTGGTTTCCCTTCCCGAGTGTAGTTCTGTTCCCTTCCATTTTATGTATTCATCATGATTATTACCTCGAGTTTTCAAGGTAATGAACCTTGGCCGATTGCCCAAAAATAGGAACCAGCTAGATCCGCAGGACGAATCAAGAGAGGTTTGGGACGGAGGAGGTCACTGGGAAAAACCAAACGGTCTTAGCCGAACGGTTCTTTACTAGTAAGGTTCTTGTCAGTGCGTCAGGCCTGTCGCTAACAGGGTAACTATTCTTAATGTAAAGAAATTAAGAGTAACGTATTCACTGAGTCCGTTTTAGAATGGTGCTTTTTTCTTCGAATCCGTCCAACTTACGTAAACAATCCCGCGGGATTCCTTAGCCAAATGATTTATTTATTTTGGAATATGTATGGGCTATACTTGTAATACAACAATCTGTATGGTGAAGCAATCCCCCACCAAAACAACCCCACAGCTTTTCTTCACAACACAACAGCGTCGTCTTGCTATTGAGAGCCTGTAGTCTCTTCGCCGCGAGGCTCGTGATGCTGCCAACTTGGCCCGTTTGACATCCCTTCACGGCCCAGGGGCAGGGACGAGGGTCTCCGTGGTTCCGGCACATGACGGTTCCACTTTCACTTCCTCTGAGTGGAGCATTGCTATGGCCATGCGCCTAGGCTTGCCCATTTACCACCTCATGGTCGCAGGCAAGTGTGTGTGTGGGACTGAGTTTGTTGACCCTGCGGACGCGCATCACACCCTTCGCTACATGCATCAGTATGCCCCTTCTCGGGTCCACGATGCGGTGAAGTTGGTCGTGACTCGGATTGCAAAGGGCGCGGGGGGAGTGGTGTCTATGTAGGATAAGGGCGTATTCATACAGTCCAGGATTAGGATCAGGATCAGGATCAGGAAATCGTAGCTGATCCTGATGGGCAGCCTAAAACGCCAGGATCACTTGGGGCTTGTAGCCACGTCACGTCGTGCATGTGTCTGCCGATTGGATATTGCTATAGGCTCGCTCGGTAAAAGGGAACATGATTGCTGATACTGCCGCGTGGAATCGCACATGTTGGGAGCGGCGAACCGTAATGCGCGGCATGTCCAACATGCTGAGCTTGGACATGTTGGACATGCCGCGCGAGCAAGCTCGGCCCGGAAAGCAAGCGACGGGCACGTAAATGAATCTGTGAGCGTTCAAAACCCGCGGTTGCGAGTCGGACATGTGCCTTCAGCCGAATAATTTTTTGCAACCAATCAAGGAGCATATTGCGAATTCGATTCACAGCAACTTCATGTCGCATTGCGTCACATGTGGCAGCACTTTACGATAAAAACCTCGGTTGTTGATCTACAGGTTGCAAAATGGCAGGATCAGGAACTAGGATCAGGAATGCTGATCCTGATCCTGGACAGTAGTAATACGCCCTGATACTCTCCTGCTGGGTAAGCTTGTGTATGTGGTGGTTCGTCGGCACATGGAGGGGGAGGCGCATGTGCACGCAGCAGAACGGCCAGATTGGTCGTGCATTGGGGTTTGCTCCCCGAGAGCGGGAGCGGAGGAAGGTGCTCGATTACAAGCCCTTGTTACCCCCCTAATCGCTGAGATTTGGGGTTGTTTGGGGGAGGGATTTCGGTGGTGGTTGCAGCAGCATGGGGATGTGCAACTCCAGGTGGCGGCTTCCAAGGGAGTGGGGAGGGGCGATGGCAATGCTTTTACGGCCAATTTAGTTGGGTCTTTGAAGGTTGCGCTCGGGGTGACCTTGCATCGGGCACATGCCCGGATCATTCTACTGCGAGCAGCGACGATGCTCAGTGGTTCTGACATGGTCTGTTCGGGTAGGGAGGGGAGGGAGCGGGAGGACAGGTGGGGCGCTCTATGGGCGGATGCGCGATATATGGTGGACTTGAGGGTCTAGCATCGAATTGTTGGGAACGGGTGTTGCTTTAGTTTTTGTCGAGCATGACACCCTCGATGTTCCCTGACCTTATTTGGTGTTGTCCTCCTTCCCGAGCCGGGTTCCTTTCCCCCATTCCCGTCCGCACGTCTTGGTGTTGTCGTATGGCTATTTTTTCGTAGTAGCTTGGGTTTG
Organism: Closterium sp. NIES-67; assembly: GCA_027943415.1. NCBI lineage: Eukaryota > Viridiplantae > Streptophyta > Zygnematophyceae > Desmidiales > Closteriaceae > Closterium > Closterium sp. NIES-67. Next base: position 329,332 of record BQMB01002151.1, read on the forward strand.
GGCATTGTGTATGCGTTGTACATGCTTTCGAATTTGACGAACTGGTGGCAATAATAATAATAATAATAATAATGATAATAAAAAACACACACAAAAACAAAAAACAAAACCCACCCTCTCCCCTCCTGCCCTCCCCTCCCCCCTTTTCCTGCCTTTGATTCCTTGCTAGACGATTTTTTAGAGGTCGATTCCTTTCCGTAACGTGGTTTTTTTTTTTTTTTTTTTTTTTTTTTTTTTGGATTCCGTCTGTTATGGGTAATTCAGAAGCGATTCCGTCCCCTTTCGGAATACTCTGGGGCTTAGCGAGAGGCTTGCAGTACGTGCACAGCACCTGAGCTGTGACAAAACAACACCCCTAAAGATAGGAACGTGTGATTCATTCATTTTCGCACAAATTGAGTAGATTTTCTGGCAGTTGGAGCCCAACTAAAGTTCTGACTAGAACCTTGATAGAGAAGAAATCTACCCTCACAGCTTCACCATTTCGCATCTGAGATTACGAATTTCTCGTTGCCCACAACTTGGTAGTGTTTGTAGGGTACTGTAGAATCCCACAGCTGCTGCTGGGTATGGGGGTGCTTGGGCTTGGGGGTGCTGGGCTTAGAGGTGCTGGGTGTGTGGTGTGTGTCAACTTATACATTTGTAATGTATGTCTAGTTATAGGCTAGACTAGTATGTGCTCTGAGAGAGTACAACCCACAACTCAAATAACACCCTGTACGCCCTTGCTTAGTTCACTTAGCTACTTTGAGATGGTATCATGCTAGGTAGGTCCCACCCACCCGTGCTTCCGCCCTAGCATACCGTAGCCTACCCCGACCTACAGTAGCCCGCTGTGCCGCGTCGCCCTAGTCCACCGCGCCGTGCTGCCCTTGTCCGCCGCGCTGGCCCTATCACGCCGCCGACCCTGGTTCCACTCTGAGCCGGCGCCTCGGCCGGCTGTCTCTTCGGTCGTGGCTTCACCGCGCCCCACCGCACACTATCGCACTCCACCGCACTCTCTCAATTGCGCTCCACCGCACCTTCCCGCTCTCCACAGCATTTGCCCGCCCCAGCTACCCCTCCTCCTCTAGCGGTCGTCACCTGCTGCAGCCGTGGTGATGGCAGACACTGTGCTCCACCTGGACGCGGAGGGTCGGGCGGTCGACTTTGAGGCGTGGCTCGCCGACCTCCGCCGCCAGCTGAAGGGTCATCGCCAAGAAGGCCAATCCCAGGCCATCCACGTCGACGGTAAGCTTCCCTGCCCCGACCTGCCTGCTGCCCTCCCTAACACCCCCACGCCCGCCGAACGTGAGGCCTTTGCAGCTGCTGAGCTCGCCCGTTCGGTATGGGAGTTGCGTAACGCAGTTGCGCAGCTTGCTATTAGATACGCCCTCCCCCTGTCCAAGCGTCCCCGATTTCAAGGTTAAAGACAGCGAAGGAATACCTAGATGTTGTCCCTGCGTGCTATTCCACTCCCTCCTCTGCCTCTGCCGACCGTCTCCTTCTCCCCCTGCTCTTCCCTGATCTTGCATCTTTCCCTACCGTCGCTGATCTCACTACTCACCTGCGCGCACTGGAGACTAGCTACCGCGCTGCCAGCACTGAGGCTCAGCTTACTGTCCTGCCTACCCCCCTCGACGCTACTCTCTACTTCCTTGCCACGCGCCTTCCTGACCGCATCGCCATTGCTTGCGACCACTTCTTTGGCTTCCATACTGCTAACCTTACCCTCACTGACTTTGTCACCACCCAGTCCGCGATAGAGACCCGCCAGTGCACTATCGCTCAGTCTAGCGATACTCCGCCGATCCCTATCTTCCAGGTTGCTTTTCGATTAGGAATGAGCGCATGCATACATGGGTATATAATAGAGATCACATACAAAGAAGATGAGATTGTCCTATCCTATCTACAGCCTTTATTAGATAACAAGAGATACATTTAGAATTCAGCACGACCTGTCACAATGTCACATGGGGCAGGCGCATGGTTGCCCGACCACTCAAAGGAACGCTCTCCAGGGGTGATTCCAGGCTGCCCTTTGGATTTTTCAGCCAAATTGAGGCGATGACGGATAAGAACAGCCTGGGACCGCTGCTGCGTGACACCAATGCGTTGAGCAATGCTCCGGCCGAGGGTGGACTTTAAGTTAGTCAGATTGCCTGACTGCCTGCCGATACGCTTGGAGGTAGCTGCCGCAATGTCCCGGATACACTCCTTGAAGCTCGCCGACATTCCCTTGTAGATCTCCATTGCCAGCGGGATGACCTTGGTAGTCGCCGCCACCGTCGTCCCTCCCTCAGCCACCGCCTTAGCGTAGGTGGCTCTCTTTCGTCGACACGCTTCCAGCAGGGCAGCCCCCGGCTTTCTCCCCGGACAGTTGGCGTTGTTGTCGTGGGGATCCGCCAGGACCACGTCCATGATCCAGGTCTTGCCACTCTCAGCATGGTAACTAACCACATCTGGTATCTTTCTCACGCAAAAAACGGCCTTGTCCTCCACAGCTGTGCGCATCCCCGACTCCCGGCAAAGAAGGGCCGTGCAGTTGACGATCGCATCATGTGCAATGGACGGGGCATATCCGGTCGTGCAACGAAGAGCGTGGCCAGATGCGTACACTTCCGAGAACTTTGCGCCGCAGGAACATTTCTCCGCCTGCAGCAGATGCGGGATGTCCCGCCCCAACCTTGCAGCAATCGCCCAGTCATCGCTGGACATGCGGAGATCGGGTCGCGAGGGCTGTGCTCCCTCCCAGTGCACTTACTCCATCGTATCTGTCGTAGTCACTGAGACAGCCCCTGCTGCTGAGGAGGCCACAGCGGCCTCAGCGGAGTCTTGTCAGGGTAGGGGCCGCCGACCCACGGGGGGGCGTGGCGGAGGTGGCGGAGGTGGTGCGAGTGCCGGTTGTGCAGACGACGGGACTGGGGCTGATGCCCCGGCACAACAGCAGGAGCAGGAGCAGCAAGAGCAACAGTAGCAGCAGCCGTGTGGACCCCCGCCGCCATGGTGGCCTGGCCGTTTTGTTGGTGGTGACCGCGGTGGCGGCTCGCACAGCTTGGCGTCGGGTGGCGGCTCCAGTGAGATAACTTGCCAGTACTAGCTTCAGACCGGCCCCCATCGCGGCACCGCGTGTGACCATACCAGTCACACCGCTGTCCACTGCTACCACCATCTCTCCGACCTCGTCCATCTCTGGTTCGAGCCTACGCCGGACCTGGTACGTCCTCGTGTGCCGGTCTTTGAGATGGATATGGATCAGATTCGCTTTGCTTTGTATGCCATGTATGCCGAAGACTCTAGTCTGACTGGAACTTACACTGACGGAAAGTATTGTCCACATGTTTGTGACTTGGAGGAATTTTGCCATTTTAGGGGGTCATGGACATTAAGCCTTAATCTTCTGGTGTGCCTAGTGTATGTAGGTTGGGGTAAGGCTCTACGCCCATGCCTTACATCACACAAGTATAATGATGTTTTCAACAAATACCAGAAAATAACAATCTTGGTACATGTGGACAATTATTGCCAGGCGCAAGCAGCAAGTTACATCAACCCCAAACTAGTACCTAATCCACCGCCCTTTCGCCTTAGACACTGCCCTCACCCTCCTGGGCATGCTTTCCACCAGGTGGGTGCACACATCCGTCGGGATCTTCTCCCATTTCTCCTGCACCCGCTCCCAAAGGTCCAGCATACCAGTGGGAGTCTTATAAGGCTTGGCCAGCTGCCTCTTGAGATGAGCCCATAAATGCTCCATTGGGTTGAGGTCGGGTGAGGAAGACGGCCACTCTAGTACCCCAGAATCTTGCTCTCAAAGCCACTCGTGTACGATACGCGACTTGTGCTTCGGGTCGTTGTCGTGCTGGAAGATAGTTTTTGAGGGTGTAAGCTGGTAAAGCTCAATCGTACTGTTGAGATCATCCTGCAGTATACTCAGCGAGAGCAGTCCGTCCATCCTACCATATGTTTTGCTCATGAAACCCGCTCCCTTTTACGACACGCAGTCGTAAATTATCAAGCAACCGCCCCTGTGTTTGACGGTCTGCTTGATTTGGTGTCTTTGGAGGGCAGTCCCTTCGTGAACGCAGGCGTATGAGAGTCCGTCGGATGCAAGACGACCGATCTTGGTCTCATCCGCACAGATAACTCGCTTCTAATCGTCAACCGTCCAGTCTGCGTGGGCACGCGCCCATTCCAGCCTATCGCTTTTGTTTTTCCGAGAGTGTCGCGGCTTCTTGGGATGCTTGATTGCGACAAGTCGGCTCCCATTCAAAGCATTACGCAATGTCTTAGGATGCAACGTGATGCCGTGCTGCTTCTCAACGATTTTCGCCACGTGAGCGTCGATTTCTGCCTCCTCGAGGGTAATCGACCGAACTATGCCTCGGCGAACTCTCTCTCTCACTAAGCGAGGGCGATTGGCTGAGGGCATCGTAGGACGCACGTCATCGCGGCTAGACTCTACAATCGCCTTGATGGGCCGAACTCTTCCCTATGGCTAGCTGTTTAGCGATTCAACAATTGCTCTACCCCCTCCGCAACAAGGGAATGATCTATGCGTAGAGCGCCTCATCTAACGGTTTCATGACGGCCTAATCATCGCAGCGGTCCTAGCCTATCTCCTTACTACTCGATAGTCGCGAGGGCAAGTAAGAAGAAATAGCGAGGTTAGGAAATAGATCTACTACGCTGCTTGGCCTAAACTGTCCGGATGCACCCACGCGGACGAAATCTCGTCCTCGGTAAAAAATCAACCCCTATAAAACTGAAACCAGCATCCGTCACATACAGTACAGTACTACTTTACATCCAACCCCGGAATTTGATTCGTAACTAAACAAAGAAGGCACCAAACCAGTATGAGAAATGTTTGAAGGCAATTATCCGGGCAATACTTTCCGTCAGTGTATAACCTTGTGTTGCCTAGTATAGGTGTGTCCACTATGTGTAGTCTAGGCTCCCCTGCTGCATCAAGCGTAGGACCTCCTGCCTTGTTTAGCCTTGGCTCCACCCTAGTACCTCATCCGGCTGACGCTACCGCTGCTCTCTCTTTCACGCTAGACTGTGGTGCGTCCACCTGCTTCTTTCGTGACCACACTATAGTCATACCGCTTGCCGCCACTGCTGCTATCGCTCTTGCTGACCCCTCCTCAGGTCTGGTAGTTGCACCTAGCTTCACCACCCTTCCCAGTCCGGCGGTTCCCTCAGGCTCCCTTACAGGCTTGCACATCCCCTCGTTCTCCAGGAACCTAGTTGGTGACGGCTGCCTTCAAGACCGCAGCGTCACCAGTACATTCCCTGAACACGAGCGGTACGCAGTCTGTACCGAGGCTGCAAATTGTGCCCCCCTCACCACGTTCCCCCGGGACCCGGTGTCAGGCCTGTTCACGCTGGACACCGCATCCCCCCTGGTGATGCCTACCGTCACATGTCCCAGCACGGTCTTGTCTTAGGTCTCCCTGCATCGCTCCATGCCCTCCCTCCCTTGCTCGCGCCTCCGTACGCACCTTGCGTCGAGGGCCGACTGCGTTGTGCTCCTCACTCCTTCTCGTTTCCCCCCACCACTGCACCACTCCAGACCCTGCACCTGGACGTCTGGGGCCCAGCCCCCATCCCTGGGCCGCGTCGCAAGCACAACTTTCTGGTGCTCGTCGACGACTACACGCGCTACACCACGGTGTTTCCCCTTGAACGGAAGGCCGATGTGCTTGACGCTCTTATCCTGTAGCTTGTAGCTGGGCAAGTACACCGCGCCCAGCCAATGCTTCGTCTCCACTCCAACCATGGCAGTGAGTTCGCCTCCAGTTGGCTTGGCCACACCTGTCGTATGGAGGGCATCACCATATCGTACACATTGCCGGACTGCCCGGAGTAGAATGGGGTCGCTCAGCGACACATCGGTTTGGTCATGGAGGTGGCTCGTACCTCCATGATCCATGCCGGTGCACCCCATTTTTGGTGGTTGTTCGCAGTTCGCTACGCCGCTCACCAGCTTAACCTGTGGCCACACTCCCACCGGCCGCAGGTTTCGCCGACCCTCCTCTGGACTGGGTCCCCTGGTAACGCGTTTGTGTTTCACGTTTGGGGCTACCTAGCTCACATCCGCAACTCTCGCGCGGACAAGCTCACTGCTTGCACCGTCCCTTGTGTCTTCCTTGGCTTCCCCCTAGACACGTCTGATTCGCACTTCTACCACCCGCTGTATCACCATTTCTTTCATAGCGTGACGTCACATTTGACAAGTCTGTCCTCTTCTATACCCGCTTTACTCACTAAGGTCTCCTGGTCACCCCGCCGATGTCCCTTGTTCCCACTCCCCCGGTAGCTCCCGCTCCCCGTCCTGCCCCGTCTGGTGTGTCTCACGTCACTCCCCTTTCCTTGGTTGCCCTGGCGGAGGAGTCTGTTGACTCTGGGGGCCCTGCGGCTAAGGGTCCGCCGCTTGTCTCTGCGGCACCTGCGCCCTTCGCCCCGGTGTCTCATCCGCCACCGCAGCAGCAGGCCGCCGCAACCGCAGCAGCAGCAGCAGCAGCAGCAGCCGACGTCGCAGCCACCACAGCAGCCGCCGTAGTCGCTGCTGCCGTAGGAGCAGCAGCCGCTGCAGCCGCAGGCGCAGCAGCCGCTGCAGCTGCAAGGGTACGTGAGCTCTGGGGGTGCTGGGGGTGTGGGCACTAAGGAGGGTGCTGGTACTGGGTGTGCTGGTTCTAGGGGTGCTAGTCCTGGGGATATTGTTGTGGCTCGTCCCGGCGGTCCTGGGGGTGGCGTGGGTGCTGGAGAGGGTTCTAGGTCTGGGGGTGCTCGTCCTGGGGGTGTTGTCGTGGAGAGTCTCGGAGGTAGCCGTTGTGTAGCTCGAGGCTCTGGCATGGGCGCAGAGCGGCAGCAGCAGCAGCAGTCGCCGCCGGTGTTCGCCCTTCGCCTCCTCGGTCTTCCCTCCCCCGACCAACCGCCTGCATCTCCCCCGGCGCAGCCTCTTCTGCCTATCTATGGCAGCGGCAGTAGACACTCGCGGCGGCGGCTGCTGCAGAGGATGCTCGTAACTCGTAACAATTTGAAGAAAAATCCATCCGCTCCCTCTTCCGTGTAGAGTCTTCCTGATGGGTATGACAGTTGTAACTACTAGGTAACACGTGTGTCTTGATGCACAGGTGTCACTCCATTGCTGCTGGTGATTGGGTCGCGCAAGGGTATGAAGATTACTTGCTTCTCCCCTTGTTGTATCCACGAGTAGCAATTGCCTGATATGCTCATCCTTGCTCCCGGTCGGTAGAGCACGTAATTGTCTAGTTGTAATCTGCATCTCCCTCATTTTTCAATCCATCGTGTTGCTAGGCGTTCTCTTGCGTCGTCGAAGTTATGTCGAGACTTGTAACGCTTCGACTTCTAGTAGAATCGCCCCCAATACATGTACTGTATGGTCGTAGGTGTGCGAATGATTGCCGGATTCGAGGTCATGACTCCTCGGTCCGTCGACCCTCGTGCCTTTGTGTGATGACATAAACACTTGGAATCGCGGTCACATGATTGGGATGTCGTCTCTTCAGGTTGATATCAAACTACTCCAACCAATCACTGCGGACGGCTGAGATTCGTAGTGAAGATATATCGACCAGCTTCTGTTACGAAGTAGTGTCTCATTGTCCCTCACGAGATATAGTAAATGCATCGTAGTTGCATGCGAAATCTGCTCCTTCGCATCAACTTTTGTTGTCGAGGATTTTGCAAGAGAAAACTGCTACTTCTCTGCAATACTTATTGCGCCCAATTGTCGAGGTATTTCTTGTCGTCGATGTGGAATGATTGTGTTACGCGAGCCGGTGTAGTTATTGGAGATGTTCGGCTGCATTGTTGATGTACCACCAAAATCTGCTTCTTTGGTGAAGTACGAAATTCTGTTTCGTTGGTGTCGATCTGACTTCAAACGAGGCTTCTGACTTCGTAGTAGAAATGGTGTCGCTCTGCGACTGATAGAGTAGCGCGTAATCGATTTTGTCGCCAGACTCGAATGTAGACTCCCAAAACGTTTTCTCCCGACGAGAAGTTTCACGGTCCATACGAGTTATCAATTCGTTCATGATCTAATGATTTGCATGCTGCGACAGCGTTTCCGCCAGTCGATATTACCCAATAGGTATCTGTTCCTAAAGATTCTGACTATCGAGAGGTTTTGTTGCCGCAACTCCTGACATGATGAGGAGATCCGAATTTTGAGAGCTGGAAATTTCGGAAGTCCATTTGTCGAAGTTGATATCAGCACGTATCTGCAGCTCTGCGTCAATTCCCCGTTAATTGGAAACTCGCACTCGATCTGGTATGCTGGTTCAAAATTGATCCGACGGTCCAAAATCCAAGTGATCTGAATATATTCTTGAGGCTGAGTCGAAAGTCGGAGTTGACTCATTTTCTACGACAATGTTCAGACGTCGATGTCCGTTGTCGAATGATCGGACGCATGAGAACAATCCGCTACTATCGAGGTGCCGTTTCCACGCGAGCCAAAACTCGAACTCCATCAGCTCAGGTTTGTTAAACCTCGGATGATCTGAAGCGTTGGAGTTGAATCGGACGGCTGTCGTAGATCGTCGCTTGCGCAACTCCGAGATTCGTGGCAAAGTTGGAAATTCATGCAAAACGCCGTAGGTTAAGTTTCACCAGTTACCGTTGATCGCTTCAGAGGGCAGAATTTACTCCAGATTTTAAAACAGGTACGTCGGAGACGTCTTCTCAGGGGCGAGGGTCGCTGACGTATGACCACCCGAAAAATCGGCTCCGTCGATGCTGAAAATCGAACGGTTGACGAGGCTGCTCGCCATCAATGGGGACCCTAGGTGCAACTGCTTGAGGTTAGTCTAAACTTAGTAAGAAATTTTCATTCACTTACGCTATCGAAAAGTTCGACTCCATCCCGGCGTGCTCTTAGAGGCCCAGCGGGAAAGCGCTGATCGGAAACCTTGTGCTCTGATTACCAAGTGTCACAGGTCTATGATTTAGCGGAAGCTTGAATGATACTGATCAAGAATTGAATCGAGAATTGGATGTCTACAAGCAAAGTCAATGCTATGTTTACCTACGATAACTCTATGGAAGGGAAACTAGGACCTTCTAAAATAGTTCTAGAGATGAGTGGAACCGTTTGTAGGAACACCACCTAGAAGCACGGTAGAGATTCTAGAGATACGGTAACGGAACACCCCACTCAATAGAAAACGTGTCACGCAAGGAAAGCCCTAGGCAGTGACGCCTTAGAGGACAGGCAGCACGAGCTAGCTTTCCTGTCCGAGGCCGCTCCCGATCTCTGCTCGATGCTTCTATTCCCTGAGGGTGACCCAGATGCCTTGGATATCCCGACACCTCGCACTTACGCAAAGGCAACCTCGGGACCCTGGGCCTCTCGGTGGATAGCTGCCATGGACGAGGAGATGGCATCTTGCATATCCACTGGCACCTACGTCGACGCAGTTCCCCTACCTGGGGTGAACGTAGTCGATGGTCGGTGGCTCTTCAAAGTGAAGCGCCCCCTGAAGAGCCGCCGGTGTTCAAGGCGTGCTATGTTGCTAGAGGCTTCATTCAGCATGAGGGTGTTAAATTCTTTCAGACCTTACGCCCCGACCCTGAAGATTACCACTCTTCGGGCGCTGCTTCACATAGCAGCACAGCGCGAATACGAGCTCCACTCCCTCGACTTCTACACAGCGTTTCTACAGGGCAGTCTGCACGAGCAGGTCTACCTGTGCCGTCTGCCAGGCTTCACTTGCACCTTCACCCTTGGGACCGAGTGGCTCCTCCGGCGCCCGGTTTACGGTCTGCGGCAGGCGCCCCGTAAGTGGCACGACACGTTGCGTGCTACGTTAGCGGACCTGCAGTTCTTCCCATTCTCCGCTTACCCTTCGCTCTTCGTTCGTTCAGACCAGACTCCGTTCTACATCCTAGTCTACGTAGACGTCCTTGTCTCTGCCACTGAACGATTGGTCATGTTCTGGAGTCACGACACACGACGCTCGGACGAACGTGGCCCCCAAAACCACGACCGACACGATTGCTTGGCTTTTTCCACGACGGCCGACCCTGTCGAGATTGACCATTTCGTAGCACATTCGCATTACGACATAAAAAAGCGATGCGATTTCTGTGGCGCGAACGGGCACGAAATCGGTGAATGCAGCAGAATGATTGCAGCACAAGCAGAATATCGAGCCACGTGCGGCAGCGGCACCCCTCCGATTTCGGCAAATCAGAAGCGAAAAAATGGTCGCCGCCAGTGATTGTGGATCTACCTGGCGGATCGGTCAAGATCCGAAAAATCGAAGTCAGTCAAGGCGAAAATCAGCAGCAGCAAAATGACTGGGCGGTGACGAGGAGAAATCATGACGCGAATCTACGCGCCAAGGACCAGATTTTGTCAAGGGAAATCGCCGAGGAGCATAAAACCTCCGCGAAACTACACCCGACCGATCTGGGAAACCACGGGAAAGACCTTATTTCACATAATAATAAGCTTTGTTTATCCTATAAAGAAGCTTTACTTCAGAATGAAATTAAGGGCTCTACGGCTAGCATAAAATTCCGGGAAGGACTCCTATTGAAGCAGAAACCTCTGGAAATTATTCCAGTTCATGCGAAACTTGGGGGAAAATTAAAAGCGGTCGAAGCCACTCAACCCTTTGTCTGAGTGAGTATCCTTTCCCGGAACCAGCCTTTAACGCCACCACAGACCTCATGCAGAGCGGCTATGCAGCTGAAGCAGCTGTGGGGGAAGGTGGAGGTCCAAAGGAAGCAGCAACGACCTCGAATCCCACCTTCGACGTCGACACCAGTGGCGGCACGGACACGTGCCAACCCTAAACCAACCAATAGGCCAGGTGTGGATCCGCGGTTCATACACCACTTGCCTATTGCAGAGTTTTCTGCTATAACGGGAGCTTCTGCGGAAGTGCCTGACGCAGATAGAGCTCTCTAGCTCTGTCGTTCTCTAAGGAGAAAGTTGCCTTCATAATTGTGTGATTTACTGAGTAGCATTTGAGAAAGCTTGGTCACACAAATTCACTAGAATCAAGATTACACAGTATGGTACACAAGGCAAACACTAGTACTACCCCATTGAACCTCATTGAACACGGCAAGAACGTTCGCACAAGAACGTTTACATAACTACTCTAAGCTGCGCTTAGCCAAGTCAGCATTGGCAGGTGAAAATTACAACACATGCTTAGTTGGAAATTTTTACCCACTTAGAAGTAGTTATTCTAACAGTTTCAGATATGAAACTGTAGGATGTTACGCACATTTCCGCAGTCACGAAATGTGCGTCAAGTGTTCAATTTCGCAGTCTAGATTTTGCCGTTTTCGGTCCAGATCGGTTCTGTGGTTAACTTACGAAATCGCAAATTTCTCACGATTTCGGAACGCCACCTTCATCAGAAAAGCGAAGCCCCCGCTTTTCTGTCGAAGGGGTCGCTCGCAGAAGCGAAGTCCGAGATGACTCTCTGCCGCACTTCTGCCGAATTTCGTTTCTTCCGAGGGGGTCGTCAACAAAAGAGATATCCGAATTGCCTTTCTGCCGAACTTCGGCAGGACGCAATTCTGCGCGAACAGGTTCTTGCGCCACTCTGCCCGAGGTCTTGTTGGAACGCATTTCCGAGAGTCACTTCTGCCGAAAGGATCGCCCGCAGAAATGTCTTCTGCGCGATACTTCTGCAGAGGACAACCCTTCTGCGAATAGCCCCTGATGCCAAATCAGCAGAGGGTTTTGTACACTCTCGTTTCTTCCGAGACCGCTTCTACAAAAGCACAGAGGTCTGTAGAAGCCATATGCAGAAAAAGCGCTCTTGTTCTGCCACTCCGACAGAACCTTTTTTCTGCCACCAACGAAAGCTGCTCCTCTGCCACTTCCCGCAGAGCCTCACCTTGTCGACAAATCTGCTTTTCGTTGATGGGCCTTTCTTCAGGGCTAGTGTCCGTAGACTTCGTTGATATGCCACTTCCGCAAACTTATGCAACCTTCGCAGGATCAGGGCTATTCTCAATACCTATCACACCTACTGCAGCAGCTGCACCATTAGAATCTAGTGGATCCATTATTACCCACAAGTCCTCCACATCTATACCCTTTGACCCTCTTAGCAGAAAGGTTCTCAACTTTACAGGGGAGTCCAAACCTCCCCTGCGCAACGGCCGGAGACTTAAAGCCTTAGTGGATAGCGGAGCCTCCCATACAGACTGCTCTGACACCACCATCAAACATCTCGGCTTCAGCAGCAAACCTTCCCACTTTACGGCGACAATGGTGGATGGCACGGAGTTACCAGTACGAGGCGTAACGCGATTACAACTCTACATTGGACCAATACATTGGGCACCCATTGCACCAGTTACCCAGTTACATGGAGTGGACCCGGTACTCAGGAGGAATTTCTTGAAGTGGTTCAACCCTATAAGCAACTGGCAGCAGGGGACAGCCACGTATAAAAATAAGAATCAGTCTATCCAGTTACCAACTTGGGACGACACGGGAGACATACCAACTATCTCGTGGCTAAGATTCTCCAAGGAGCTGAAGAAAGTGGAGCAGTGTTACATGGTGGTTGTTACCAAAGCAGACGACACCGGATTGGAGCTACTTGAAGAACTTCATAGTGTCATCAAAGGGGTTCTCAAGGAATTCAAGGACGTGTTACCGGACGACCGACCGACGGGCGTACCATCAGTACGTGCAAGCTGTGGAGAAGCTGAAACAAGCCTTAACTTCGGCACCAGTCCTGATCCTACCTGACCTAGATAAGGACTATTTGACCATCATCCTTACCTTTAAGAATTGGTGCTGCTACATGGAAGGAGCGACAATGACGGTCTATACTGACCAATGCAGCCCAAAGTACCTGAAAACACAACCGACTCTATCACGACGTCAAGTTCGGTGGGTGGATTCCATGGAAACCCACTTCAACTATGACATCGTATACAAGTCTGCGTTGCGTAACAAGGCTGACGCACTTAGCAGACCACCGAACCTCGCCTCCCTCCAAGTAGAAGGGATGAACCATCTCCTGAAAGGCCTCTTCCAGCACGGCTACAACACTGACCCAGTGATTCCAGCAGGTGATAGTCGCAGACTCCTTCTATGGGACCAAGGGCTCGCATATAAGAAGGGTACTAAGAAGCTGTGGGTACCTAACTATGCACCCTTGAAGCAGCTACTGCTAGAGGAGTATCACGACACTGCGTTAGCTGGACACTTTGGCAGCAACAAGACCCTGATAGGCGTCCCCAAATATTACTACTGGCCGAATATGGCGACGGACGTCCAGGAGTTCGTTACATATTGCAACACGTGCCAGCGCATGAAGAGCAGTAGCAGAAGAAGCTTGGCCTCCTTCAACCACTGCCCGTTCCTAAACAGCCTTGGCATACAGAGAGCCTGGACTTCATCACAGGACTTCCGCGTATGGCAGCCAGGCACGATGCAATCATGGTGGTCATCGACAAATTCTAAAAAACGGGCCACTTCATCGCTACGCACGCGAACGCCACTACCAAAGAAACGGCTCGACTGTTCTTCCACCGAGTCGCTTAGCTCCATGGGATCCCTAGGACTCTTATTTTTGACATAGATCCGAAGTTCAATAGCAAGTTCTAGAAGGAACTCATGCGACTCCTTGTAACCCATCTGGCGATGTCATCCGCCTACCATCCACACACTGATGGGCAGACATAACGACTGAACCAAATCGTGGAATAGTTGCTGAGGGTTTCCTGCAAGGACGAAAAAAGCAAGTGGGACCAGCATTTATCAATACTGGAATTCTCCTACAACGACGCTACCCAATCTGCTACAGGACAAACACCGTTCCTCCTTTGCTACGGACGTCATCCCCTCACTCCACAACAGCCTCTTGTTCCTACTCAAGTCCAACCGGCATACGACTTCATCACTGCCATGCATCAACTATGGGATACTATCTAGAAGCACCTCCAGAAGGTGCAAACCTTCCAGAAAGGACAAGCAGATAAGAGCCGAAGGGACCATCAGATACACATTGGAGACTCTGTTCTGTTGGACACTAGGAACCTTGACCTTAGCCACATCCCTTCTTAGCTTCGGCCTCGGTTCTGTGGACCCTTCGTCGTTGCGGCACAGGTCACTCCTATAACCTTCCGCCTTAAACTCCCGACCACATGGAGGATTCACAATGCCTTCCATGTGCAACTCCTGAAACCCTACAAGGACCCGAATCACAGGCTCTCTACTCCAGTTCCTGAGGAGTCAGTAGAGCCCAGTGGTCCTTACACAGAGCTCGTGGGTTGCCTCATGTACCGGATGACTTGCACTCGTCCAGATCTTGCATACCCTCTCAGCATCCTGGCTCACTTTGTGGCCAAGGCAGACACCGACCACAGCACTGGTCGGCCGCTAGGAGGGTTTTGCGTTATCTAGCAAGTACATCGGGCATGGGGCTAGTGTTGGGAGGACGCAGGCAAGTGGTCCTTACAGGGCACACAGACGCTTCTTGGGCAGACGACGCTGAGACCCTGAGGTCTTCCCAGGCCTACTGCTTTAGCCTTGGTTTAGGTGCCATCCCGTGGAGGTCCACCTGCTCCTCGTCTATTGCCCGGTCTAGCTGGGAGGCTGAGATCTACGCCGGTGCCATGACGGCACAGGAGCTCCGCTGGCTGACCTTCTTGCTCACCGACTGAGGTGAGCGGCCTAGCTCTGCCCCGGTTCTGTACGCTGACAACAGGGCCATGATCCTCCTGTGTTAGGAGCCTCGACTTGAGGGCAGAGCGAAGCACATCCAGTTGCGGTAATTCCTCCTGCGCGAGCTACGACAGCGCCGCTAGGCCCGCATAGTATACTTGGTCTCTGGTGCCAACACAGCTAATATCTTTACTAAGGCGCTTGCACCTAAAGATCATCAGTGGCACTTTGTACAGCTTGGTCTAGTTCTAGAAGCTCCTCACTTGCTAGGACCCTAATTGTGCACTACTCCTTATATTACCTTGACTGGCCTTGTGGCTCGTGTTCCAATGGCTGGACTAATACGGCCGCCCTGGGCTATTGTTTAGTATGTACTCTTGCTAACTGGTCTTCAAACCCTTGCCTTAGAGGTTGGACAAGTATTTCCACCATGAGTTGTGTGTCTCTTGCTAGGCACTACCCCTTGTCCAACCTAGGGGGTGTGTCAATTTATACATTTGTAATGTATGTCTAGTTATAGGATAGACATGTACAGTATGTGCTCTTAGAGAATGCAACCCACAGCTCATTTAACACCCTTTATGCCCTTGCTTAGTTCACTTTGCTACTTTGAGAGTGAGCTCCGACTTTGTCTACTCAAACCAGTGGACAGACTAGTAGTGCTACCCTTGTCTCTTGCTTCTATGAGTAACGCCTACCAAGCCTAGGGGGTGTGTCTACATACACATATATATATATATATATATATATATATATATATATATATGTATATGTATGTTGGCTATGTAGGTGTTCTACTGGGTCTTACTGTAGAGGGGACAACCCACTTCTTGTACCTCTCTCTCTTCACTAGTCGATCCTGTTTTCTCTCGCTAACTTCTCCCTACCTAGCTAAACCCTCCTTAAATCACTGTATCGTATACACCCAGATATAAGCGCAGCCATTTACCAAGCCCATGGGCTTATGCAATGTAAATGCGCTTATATCCGTTAATTCCATTATAAGCACAGCCTGTTTTTAGGATGATGCGTTCATTATAAGCGCATTAGACTTCTGAAAAAAAAAAAAAAAAAACAACAAACAAACAAACAAAAAACAAAATGTTTTTTTTTTTTTGTATCGAAACATCGTGCCATACCTTCCACAGCACACCCACCAGGCCCCACGATTGGTTTCAAGGTTCCCTATTTGCCTAGTGTTAACATTGGAAAAAAACTTTCGGTCAGTGGCAGCCCAAGTTTTTCCCCTGGATTTTCAGGGTTCCTTCCGACGCATGCACTTTTCCATCAGTCTTACCACCAGATGTTACATTGTTCTCAAGGTCCCCTATCGCAACTAGATTGAGTTTAGCATCAATAACATGACATGATGGAATACTACTCATATAGCATCTTCACAGTCCATGTGACTCTCCCTGCATGCGACGCTGTACTACGCAGCTAACATCATCAGCACTAACTACTCCAATCAGCAGTTCCTATTCTAGGAAGTATAGCATGTGTAGACCACTTGTAGCACGTAAAAGAGAAAATTCCTCACCTCTCACTGCTAAAACATCTTGTTCAAGACATTCAGCTGCTCAAGCAGATCGGCAAGGAAAAAGAGAAGGAACTGAAACAGGTAACTGGTCGCGATCTTATACATCCTGACGTCACCAAGCTCATGACGCATCACAATGATACCAGGCAAGACCGCCACCAATCTCACGACGGCCTCACCATGAGAAAGCCAGCGGATGTTGAAGATGCCTTGCAACTTAAGGCTCATTTGGCAGAAGACATCTTGCAGGTCCAAGAAGCGTTGGTGCCATGGGCCGGATCTCCCAAGAAACTCCGTCAGCCAGCGAATGAACGCGTCAATCATCGCGAACTGTGGCAAAGACTCGGCGACGTCCTTTGCCGCCAGGGCTTCCCTGCAATTAAAGAGTGGTAAATCCAAAATGAGTTAGTATTTTACTAGTGTCAAGTTAAGATTTGCCGACAGCTTTGAAACCAACACACTACTGACAAACAAAAAACCTCTACAACCAAGGTGAGGAGCCTACCTGTGAGCGATGCAGTGGCATGGGACCAGATGGGGTATGCGAGTTCAGAGCCATGCCACAAGCCCATTGCGGACACCACTCATGACGGCCGCGTCATCGGTGCTGATGCCGCTGATGCGGTTAAGGTCGATGCCGATTGCCTGAAGGTGCGACAGCAGCAAGCCGAGAAGTGACGCCGCGTCCACCCGGTCGACGGTCAAGAGAGCGAAAAACTCAGTGACCACGGCGTTGTCCTTCAAGAAGGTGGCGTAGACGATGAGATGCTTCCCGCGACACCGATCCATTGACTCGTCACAGCTGAGGCCGAGGTAGGGGCTCGAGCGGATGTGATCCAACTGAGTTGTTCCCAGCCACGTTGCAGTTGCCTGGGTGAACTCACCGAAGCCGTACCTAGCAGCATCAGCAAGGGAAGCTGTTAGTTCTCTGTGTAAACTCGGTTTACCACATAACATACGTTGCAGTAACATAGATTGTGAAACATTCTCGAAACTGGAAAATTGTGAAAGTGTGTGAACTTATGCACTATAGTAGCTGCCGTAGTTTTTTTTTTGGAAGCCCTTCACGCCCTTCTTTGACAGGTACTTCATGAGACGAAGCCAAGCCTCCATTGGCTCGTTGCTCTGGCAGTTGAAGAGTGGTGCATCTAGCAGAGCGATGGCACGCTCCTTCTTGCTGTCGACGGCCGCAGGATGCTGGTCGATGCGCGGTTGCCTCGTTGCCGCTTGGAGCAGGTCGTTTTGCCGCTGCATGGCGAGCTTATGCTTATTGGTTGCAGCGTGACACTTGAATGCTTGGGCTTGAACATCAGAAGCTCCTTCACCCCTGCGCCCACACTTCCCGTTGTCTCTTGCATGCTTGCATCATACACTGCACTTAAAAGGAGGGAATCCACTAGCAGTTTTTGTCAGAATGAGCCACAAGTAACGATCCTGCATGGTGCTCTTAAACTTATCCGGAGCATCGGCGTAACGAAGTTCGATGAGGTTAAGCCTGGGAGCGGAGGAGTCGGAGCTGTTCTGCAGGTTCTCGGGTGGTATCGCTGTGGCTGGCGCTGATGTAGAGACGAAGGGCAGGGTACCCTACCGATAGCGTGCAGTCCGCAGGACAGTGCAAGCACTCGACTCGGGCTGGTCGTTTGTCGGTGGTGCCACGGTTTCACTCCTTCCAGCCCACGTCGCCCCGTCCGCAGGGGGGGATTCCGTCGCCACGAACTCCCTCCTCTCGGCAGAAAGTCTCACCGTGCCGCCGCCACTCGAAGGTGGTACGTCGTCAGGCTCGACTGTTGGGTAGACAGCAGGGATCCACACATGATCAGGGAGTGGGACAGGGCCGGGAAGCGCGAAAGGTGCCGGAATGGCTACGGGGCTGATTAGCTCCGTAGGGGCTACGGTAGCGCAAGAACTAGCTCTAGCAGGCGTAGAACTACAGTCAATTTTACGCACAACACTAGAGGCAGGGGCAGCAGAGAGGGCCTTACCGTTCAACGTGGAGGAGGAGAGTAAAAAATCAAGCACGCTTTGTGGGACGGGCCCCTGAGGTGTAGGACCAGGTGGGTCGTCTGTACATGACCCAACATCAAGCTGAGAAACTCCGCCAGCTTCAGCCATGGCGCGAGGTGGCTGAGGTGGGAGGGTGGGTGAGGTGCAGCTCGGGGTGGTATTGGAATAACGAGGAGGAGTGTGGCCCTACCCCTACCAAGTATTGTTGAATGAGATTGGTAACGTCGAGGTTATGACCAGGAGGGAAACCTCAACTTGGTCATGTGGACGGTGAGGAGGGGGGAGGTGGGGGGGGGGGGAGGGGGGGGGGGCGCGATGCGGTACAAAGCCTGGATGGTGGCAGCTTCACTGTCCGAACGCGTCGGGCAGATTCAGGCTGTGCGTCGCATCGTGTTGCCAGCGCATGTGTAAAACGAATTCGCTGCCGAGCACCTATTCGGTCACTTGGACAAAATATCTTCAAAGGCCAATTGGTGTGCTTTGCTGCTGCAATCTGGAACCAGCGCGGCAGCTTTCAAGATTCGTCGCGCCCCAAGCTCACAGCGCTGTACAATTAGCACCGTGATTGATGGGGAAGGGGAGGTAGAATTGCGCCGACAGTCAGAATCTCCCAGGAATCACGGATGACTTGGTCTCCCCGCGAAACTAAGTGGAGGCCACACTGTACTCCAGTATTAAATCTCTGAAATTTCAGACTCGAACTCATCAAAAATACTTTTTTCATCAGTGTTGCACTAGAGAAAAACGCAGATTCATTAGGGTGGGTACACGTAAGGACCCTGAAAAAAAACGTAATCAGGAAAGAAATCATGATATCGTGGGGCATGCCTCTCAGAGTTAGCAAGTGACTAGAAAGATGGGGTACAAAGAATATAAGCTAATGTGTTGTACCCTCTATGAGTACGCACCTATCTAGCCTAGTGCATCTCTGCCTACAGCAAAGAGCAGATCATCTACGTAGACAAGGATGTAGAACGAAGTCTGGCCAGCACGAACGAAGAGCGAGGGGTCTGCAAACGGCGGGAAGAACTGCAGGTCAGATAACATACAATAGCATGCAGCATGCCGTGCCACTCAGGGTGGGGCTGCCGCAAGCCGTAAACCGGGCCCCAGAGGAGCCACCGGGTCCCTGAGGCGAAGGTGCCGGTGAAGCCTGGTGAGCGACGCAGGTAGTTTGCTTGTGCAGACTGCCCTGAAGAGACGCTGTCCAGAAGTCGAGAGAGTGCAGCTCATAGTCACACTGTGCTGCTAGATGTAGCAGCGCCCAAAGAGTGGTCATCTTCGGGGTCGGGGCGAAGGTCTGAAAGTAGTTAACACACTCGCGATAACTGAAGCCTCTAGCAATGTAGCACGCCTTGAACACCGGCAGCTCTCTAGGAGGGCGCTTCACCTTGAAGAGCCACCGGCCATCGACCACGTTCACCCCAAGTGGGGGAATTGTGTCGACGTAGATGCCGGCGGATCTCCACGATGCCATCTCTTCATCCATGGCAGCTATCCACTGAGAGGCCCAGGGTCCCGAGGTCGCCTCAGCGTAAGTGCGAGGGGTTGGGATGTCAAGGGCGTCTGGGTCACCCTAAGGGACTAGCAGCATGGAGCGGAGATGAGGAGCAGCCTCGGACAGGAAAGCTAGCTCAAACTGCCTGTCCTCTAGGGCGTCACTGTAAAGGGCTGGTGCATCCCCGACAAACGGAAAACAGGCAGGGTCAGAGACGAGAGCGGTGGCGTAGTCAAGGGGGTGGTTAGCGGCAAAGTCTGTGTCGACAGCGACAAGAGTGTCAAGACTAGAAAGAGGAACAGACGGGTCGGTAACAAGAGAGGCGAGGACCCGAGGAACAAGAGGTCTAGCGGCACAGAGGAAGTCAGGCAGAGGAGGCGGATCGACAGCCAGTGATGACGGAGGAGGCGACGAGAGGAGGGGAGGACGAGACGCGTGGACATGAAGCAACATAGGGTGAGAGCGCTGGAAAGGAGAGACAGGACGAGCACGAGAGGGAAGACGAGACCAGAAGTAGGACGGAGGCGTGGGGCCTAGAGACACAGGAGGAGAACGCGGGGGAGAGCACGCCGGAGACGAGTCCGGCGGAGGAAACACAGTGCCGTAGATAGGTGGGGGGGGCGCAGGTGGGCGGTCAGGGGAGGGAAGACCGAGGAGGCGAAGGGTAGACATTGGGGGCGACTGCTACTGCTGCTGCTGTACACCGACACCAGAACCTTCAGCTGCACCACGACTACCTCCAGGACACTCCACACCAAAACCCCCATAATGAGAACCCTCTCCAGCACGGATGCAACCCTTAGGACCACCGGGACGAGCCAAGACAGTAACCCTAGGACTAGCACCTCCAAAATGAGTACCCCCAGAACGAGAGCCCTCTCCAGCACAGGTGCCACTCTCAGGACTGCCGGGACAAGCCACGACAGTTCCCCCAGGACTAGCACCCTCCTCAACGCCCGCACCCCCAGAGCGCGCGGACCCCTGCGGCGGCTGCTGCTGCGGCAGCGGTGACGGCGGCTGCGGCTGCGATGACTGCTGCTGCGACTGCGGCGGCGACGGCGGCTGCTGCTGCGGCGTCGGAAGAGGGGACAATGGGGCGGAGACAGTCTGCGATACTGAAGCCGCGGGGCCCCCGAAGTCAGTAGACTCCTCGACCGGGATAACCGACGGGAGGGGAGTGATGTGAGACACACCAGTCGGGGCAAGATGGGGTGGAAGAGGAGTAGGGGTTACCGGGGGAGTGGGGACCAGGAACAGGGGCGGGGTAACGGGGAGACCTCGGTGAAGAAAGCAAGTGTACAAAGAGGTAGACTCGTCAAAAGTGACGTCACGAGAGTGAAAGAAATGGTGAGACGGCGGGTGGTAAAAGTGCCAGTCAGACGCGTTGAGATGGAAACCAAGGAAGACACAAGGGACGGTGCAGGGAGTGAGCTTGTCCGTGCCAGAGGCACGAACGTGAGGAAGGCACCCGCAGACGTGGAACCTAGATGTGTCACCAGGGAACCTAGTCCAGAGAAGGGTCGGCGAAACCTGCGACCGCTGGGAGTGTGGCCACAGGTTAAACTGGTGAACGGCGTAGCGAACCGTGAACGGCCACAGAAAATGGGGTGCACCGGCATGGATCATGGAGGTATGAGCCACCTCCATAACCTAACCGATGCGTCGCTCGGCGACCCCATTCTGCTGCGGGGAGTCCGTCATGGTGTAGGATTGGGTGATGCCCTCCGCACGATAGAACTGGCCAAGCCGACCGGAAGCGAACTCGCCGCAATGGTCGGAGTGGAGACGCAGCACGGGAAGGCCGCGCTGGACTCGCGCAGCTATGACCCAGGAGATAAGGGCGTCAAGCACGTCGGCCTTCCGCTCCAGGGGAAACACCGCGGTGTAGCACATGAAGTCGTCGACAAGCACTAGATAGTAGCGCTCACGACGTGGCCCACGGACAGGGGCAGGACCCCAAACGTCCAGGTGCAGGGTCTGGATTGGCGCAGTGGTAGGGGGGAGAGAGGAGGAGTGAGGAGCACGGCGCAGCCAACCCTCGTTGCAAGGCATGCATAGAGGTGCAGGCGAGGGAGGGAGTGCAGGGAGCGACGCAGGGAGACCACTGACAAGCCCGTGATGGGACATGTGACGAAGACACGGGAGAGCGGGTTGACTTAGACGGTGGTGCCATAGCAGGGAAGGGTGGGTGAGCGATCGACACAAGCAGGTTGCAGCTACCTGAGTGGACGCAACGACCTGGGGGGATGCTCTGACCGTTAAGAATGCAATGTCCAGCATGAACAGGCTAGACACGGGGTCCCAGGGGAACGTGGTAAGAGGGGCTCTAGTGCAGCCTCGGTACAGACGGGGTACCGCTCGTGTCCAAGGAACATAGTGGTGACGGTCCTGAGGACAGCCGACAACGACTAGGTTCCTTGAGAATGAGGGGATGTGCAAGCCTGTAAGAGAGCCCGAGGGGACTACCGTACAGGGAAGGGTAGTGGAGCTACGTGCGACTACCGGACCTGAGGGGGGGTCAGCCAACGCTACAAGGGCAGGGGCAGCAAGCGGCGTGAGCGAAGTGTGGTCGTAGAAGAAATAGGCAGACGCGCCCGAGTCGAGCGTGAAAGAGAGCGAGGCAGTAGCGTCTACAGTAGCGACGGCTGAAGAAGGGGCTAGCGTAGAGCCCAAGCTAAACCAAGCAGCAGGTCCTACGCCTGGCGCAGCAGGGGAATTTAGACTACACTCAAAGGGCACACCTACACTAGGCAACACAAGGTAAAAAGTCCGGTCACACTAGAGTCATCAGCATACATGACATACATAGCAGTCCTAATCTGATCCATGTCAAGCTCAAAGACGGGCACACGACGGCGGGCCAGGGTGTTCCGAGGTGGTACCAAAGCGGAGACGGTAGAGGTCGTCGAGGCGGCGGTAGTAGCGGGCGGCTGTGTGACCTGGACGGTCGCAGACGGTGCCATGGCAAGGGCCGGTCTGGAGCTGGTATTGGCAGGTGGCCACACTGGAGCCGCCACCCGACATCGAGCCTCGCGAGGCACCACCACGACCACCACCACCAGTGCCACCAAACCATCTCGGTGGCGGGGGTTCCCCACGGCGGCTGCTGCTGCAACTGCTGCTTTGGGGCACAAGCCCCGGTCGCCTCTTCTGCACCATCGTCCCCGCCCCCACCTCCACCACCCCCACCACCCCAACCACCCTTCTCTCCACCACGCCCCCCTTTGGGGCAGCGGCCCCTACCCTGACGCTGCTGCGCTGAGGCCGTGGCGGCGGTCTCAGCAGCAGGGGCTGTCTCAGCAACAGTGGCAGAAACGTCGGAGTAAGTGCACTGGGAGTGAGCACAGCCCTGGAAGATAGGGACAGGTGCAGTACCGCTAGACTAAGCGATAGTGCGCTGGCGGGTCTCTATCGCAGACAAGGCGGTGACAAAGGCAAGGAGGGTGAGGTCACCTGGGTGCTGACTAAGGAAGTGGTCGCGGGCAGTGGCTAGGCGGTCAGGCAAGCAAGTGTCAATGAGGTAAAGGGTAGCGCAGAGTGGCAACGGGAAGGTAGTGAGCTGTGCCTGAGTGCTAGTGGCACGATAGCTAGTCTCCACTGGGCAGAGATGCATGGCAAGGTCACCGACAGTGGGGAAGGACGCAAGGTTACGGAACAACATGAGGAGGATCAGGCGGCCGGCTGAGGCTGAGGCTGGGATGGAATAACGTGTGATGACGGCATCTAAGTAGTCCTTGGCGTTCGCGACATCGATAAAGCAGGGAAGCTCGGACAAAGGGAGGACGTGGCTAATGGCAAGCTGAGCAACAGCGTCACGCGAGTCCCAGACAGCACAGGCAAGCTCGCCAGTGACGAAAGCCTCACACTCAACGGACGTGGGGGCGGTAGGGAGGGCAGCAGGCAGGGCTGGGCGAGGGAGCTTACCGTGGACATGGACGGCCAGGGAGTGGCCGTCTTGGCGCTGCCCGGTCAGCTGGGGGCGGAGGTCGATGAGCCATGCCTCAAACTCAACGGCCCGACCCTCTGCGTCCAGGCGGAGTAGTGAGTCCGCCATCACCATGCAGCGGACTGCCGCTAACAAGGGGAGGAGGAAATGCGGAGAAGGGCGGTGGAGAGCGGTGGAGTGAGGTGGAGTGCGGTGGCGAACGGTGGGGAGAGGTGGAGTGCAGTGTGGCTCGACGGCTGGACGGCGCGGGGCTGGTGCGGGCTGTGGCCGGCGGAGCCGGTGCCAGTGGAGCTGGGGGCCGGTGAGCTAGGGGTCGGCTAGCTGGGGACCAGTTAGCTAGGGCCTGGCGAGCATGGGGCCAGCAAACCGGGGCCAGCGAGCTAGGAGCCAGCGAGCGCGGGACTGTCGAGCGCGGGTCAAGCGAGCGCGGGGCCGGCAAACGCGGGGCCAGCGGGCGCAGGGGCCAGCAAGCGCGGGGGCCGGCGAGCACAGGGCTGACGGGCGTGGGGCGGGTGAGCGCGGGGCCAGCGAGAACGGGGCCAGCGGGAGCGGGGCTGGCGAGCGGGGGCACAGAAAGCGCAGGGCCAGTGGGCGCGAGGCTGGCGAGCGCGGGACTGGCGAGCGCGGGGCCGGACAGCGCGGGGCTGGCGAGCGCGGGGCCAGACAGCGCGGGGCTGGCGAGCATGGGGCTGGCGAGCGCGGGGCCAGGAAGCGCGGGGCTGGCGAGCGTGGGGCCGGCGAGCGCAGGGCCAGAGAGTGCGGGGCTGGCGAGCGCGGGGCCAGAAAACGCAGGGCCAGCAGGTGCGGGGCTGGCGAGTGCGGGGCCAGAAAGCGCGGGGCTGGCGTCTACGAGCTGCTGGCGGCTACAGGCGGCCAGCGGCTACTAGCGACGGGCGGCTAGAAACGGGCAGCTAGGAATGGGCGGCTAGGGCTAGGAATAAGGCGGAAGGGCGGGTGGGCGGGGAGGACCTAACCTAGCGCATGATACCATCTCAGAGTTAGCAAGTGACTAGAAAGGTGGGGTACAAGGAATATAAGCTAAGGTATTGTACCCTCTATGAGTACGCACCTATCTAGCTTGTAGTAGCAACATATATATATGTTTGACACTGCCACCCACGCATCTCGCGAGACACGCGCACGATTTTCGCTCCGTATGTTCAGCCCTGATTGGCTCGATTCCAGCAAGGATTTGTTGGCGAGACATTCAGGAGTTGATTCCACAAAATCTATCAGCACGACCCCCATATGAGTTTGGCCTGTTCGAATAGAAACTCGAAGGACTACAGTTTGGTGCAGGCCAGGCCCCCAGAAGTTAGGGAAATTTTCCTGATTCAGGAAAATAACAAGGTGTTGAGGGGTACCAGCCCTGATTTGCTAGGGTTTTGTTTTTGGCATTTCTTGAAATTTCAGGGTATTTTTTGTAAGGGATATCTGTCAGCTCAGTTTTTTTGTGTAAGGGATCCTGAAATTTCAGACTTGTATCGAGCATGGGTTCTGATTTTGTCAAAGGCATGATTTGCGGGTCCCCCCCAAAATTACAGCGATATGCGCATATTCCCCTATAAATCTGGCCTGACTGCCAGGTTCTCGCCGAAGTGGTACCTTGTCCCTATCCTGGAGAGCCGGGTGTTCGTCCACTCTAAGAGCGTGATGACGATGGCAGGTAGAACCTTGGACTAACCTAGTGACAGCCTCACCGCGTGAGAGCCATCGGATGTTATGAATGGCTTGAAGTTCGAGGTTCGTCGAGGTGAAGATATCCTGTAGGTCCAAGAAGCGCTGGTGCCATGGGCCGGAGCGTCCGAAGTACTCAGCGGGCTCCTTGATGACATCATCTATCATCTTGAACGCAGGCAAGGAATCCGCCGCTGCTTTAGCTGCTAATGCCTCTCTAGAGGGTGGGATAAAACGAACAGAAAATGGTACATGTTGGGCCTTGGGAGTGGGGTAATACACATTGCACATGCGGAAACCACCTGTGCACTTAACCCGAGGTACAATAGCGGTAAACAACAAGGCTCACCTATGCGCAATAGAGTGACACGACACCAAGTGCGGAATCTGCATCCGCTATCGCATCACAAGCCCAGCCTTCGACCCCATCATCACGGCAGCGCCATCGGTGCTTATGCCCACGACCCGCCGGAGGTCGACACCGATGGCATTGAGGTGAGACAGGAGTAGAGCGAGCAGAGAAGCAGCGTCGGCCTTGTCAACGCTCAGCAGAGCCAGGTATTCGCAGACGAGATGGTTCTCGCGGATGAAGTGCGCAAACACGATGAGGTGCTTGCCGCGGCAGCGGTCTGTGCTCTCATCGATGCTCAAGCCGACGAACGAGCTCCTCAGAAGGTGGTCCAACTGTGTTGTCTGCAGCCAGGTTGCCATGGACTGTGTGAACTCCCCGTAGCCCTGTGCCGCGTTTGCCCGCTTTCCCTCTGAGTCCTGCATGCTCAAGGTCCATACTGCATTTAAACACAAGGAATCCAGCATCAGTCTTAACAATCATAAGCCAGGGAAACCGCTCGGACCACCACGTATTAAACTTGCTGAGGGCTTCGCCGTAGACATCCTCAGGCGATTGAGACTTGTCGGGTGCAGCAGCAGGGTCGTCGCCATCGCTGTAGTCTTCTTCACACATGGCTGAGGGGCGGGGCGTCGTCGGCTGACCGCCTGGGAATTCCATAGGGTGGTTTGCCGGTATCGACCGCCAGGTTTCATGGGGGTGGCGGAACCTAGACTACAGGTAAAAGCATCAGCCAACAATGGGCCCGGACTAGGCGTGGAAGTCGGCTCGACAACAGCTCGAGAAGTTGAGGCGACCGACTACGAGGCGCATAGGGGGTTCTGTTCCGTCGGAGGGTTACGAGGAGCCTTTGTGAAACTACCTAGCATCAAAAGGAGCATGTCAAGCCCAGTGTGGGCTTCGGCACGGTGACTGCCTATGTCGTCGCCATCCTCGTCCAATCCCACGTCGCCTGACTCGGGCATGAGGATGGGGCTCACTAGGGTGGTCGACGAGCAGAGACACGTGACGGAGGGGTTGTAAAACAACGACACTGCAGGGGGAAGGTCACGCTGGGAGAGGCTGAAGCAGTGGCTGTTTCTACCATGGGAAGAAACATATGAAGAAGACGCAGGGGGGAAAGGGAACGATGGCGAGGCGCGAACAGTTTGCCAGCCACACACAGTTGGCTTCCTGGATTCCTGAATCCGGACCAAAACTAGCACGGCGCATGCGCGTCGGCGTCGAACCGGAGTGTGGTGTTGAAGCTGGGTCATCATCGCTGGCGTATACGTTTCCGTCAGTGATTAGCTATTCAGGCAGCATTTACATGGGCAATCAATCCACGCATACAGCCAAACAGTATGCTGACAGACCCTCAAACCAAACTTTGAGAATGACCAATGTCGTGAGGCAGTGCGGCAACATGTGAGTCACCAAACGATGCCTGCAGGCGGGAACCTGGCAGTCAGGCCAGATTTATGCGGGAATTTGCGCATATCACTGTAATTTTGGGGGGGACCCGCAAATCACGCCTTTGACAAAATCAGAACCCATGCTCGATACAAGAATGAAATTTCAGGATCCCTTACAAGAAAAAAACTGAGCTGACAGATTGTCAACTTATACATATTAGCTATGTAGAAGTTATAAGCTAGACTGAGGTATGCTTCTAGTGAGTACAACCAACTAGTATTTGTTCTAGGTTTCCACTTCTAGTCAATTATTCAGTTCTTACTTTAACATGGTATCACGCGTAGGTTAGAATCCCCCACCTACCGCTTCCGCCCGTACCCTAGCTACGCCTCGCCGCGCCCAACCCCCCCACCCCCCTGGGGCCCCGTCGCGCCTCCTAGCTCCGTCACGCCTCCTAGCCCCGTCGCGCCCCACCTGGGCCCCGTCGCGTCTCCTGGCCTTGTCGCGCCCCTCCTAGGCCCTGTCGCGCCTCCTAGCCCCGTCGCGGCCCTCCTGGGCCCCATCGCGCCTCCTAGCCCCGTCGCGCCCCTCCTGGGCCCCTTCGCGCCTCCTACCCCGTCGCGCCCCTCCAGGGCCCCGTCGCGCCCCTCATGGGCACCGTCACGCCTCCTAGCCCCGTCGCGCCTCCTAGCCCAGTCGCGCCCCTCCTGGGCCCCGTTGTGCCTCCTAGCCCCGTCGAGCCTCCTAGCCCCGTCGCGCCCCTCGTGGGCCCCGTCGCGCCTTCTAGTGCCCCTCCTGGGCCCCGTCGCGCCTCCTAGCCCTATCACGCCCCTCCTGGACCCCGTCGCGCCCTGCCTGGCCCCGTCGCGCCCGCTAGACCCTGTCGCGCCCTCCCTGACCCCGTCGCGCCCGCCTGGCCCCGTCGCGCCCTGCCTGGCCCTGTCGTGCCCTGCTTGGCCCCCTCGCGCCTGCCTGGCCCCTCCGCGCCTGCCTGACCCTGCCGCGCCTGCCTGGCCCCGCCGCGCCTGCCTGGCCCCGTCGCGCCAGTCTGGCCCTTCTGCGCCTGCCTGGCCCGGCTGCGCCTGCCTGGCCCGGCCGCGCCTGCCTGGCCCCGCCGCGCCTGCCTGGCCCCGCCGCGCCTGCCTGGCCCGGCCGCGCCTGCCTGGCCCCGCCGCGCCTGCCTGGCCCCGCCGCGCCTGCCTGGCCCTGCCGCACCTGCCTGGCCCCTCCGCGCCTGCCTGGCCCCGCCGCGCCTGCCTGGCCCCGCCGCGCCTCCCTGGCCCCGCCGCGCCTGCCTGGCCCCGCCGCGCCTGCCTGGCTCCGCCGCGCCTGCCTGGCCCCGCCGCGCCTGCCTGGCCCCTCCGCGCCTGCCTGGCCCCGCCGCGTCTGCCTGGCCTCTCCCATTGCCCGCCCTGCCCATCTTCGTGCCTGCTCGTCCTGCCGTGCCACCTCGGGCTCCGTCTACTCTGCTTGCCAGGGCTGGGCCGCCTCGCGGCCGCCGTGCGGGAGAGTGCTGCCGCCGTGTCCCTGCGTCGCTGTGTTCCTGTGGAGCTGTGCCGCTGACCCTACACGATGGCTGACTTCGTGCTCCGACTGGACGCCGAGGGCCATGCGGTTGACTTCGCCGCCTGGCTCTCCGATCTCCGCCACCACCTCACAGGTCAGCGCCAGGATGGCCACTCTTTGGGTGTCCATGTCGATGGCTTGCTCCCCCGCCCCCCTGCCCCTGCTCCCCTCCCTGCTGATCCCTCCTCTGATGACCGTGAGGCCTTCTCTACTGCTGCGCTTGCCTGTGCGGTCTGGGACTCCCGCGATGCAGTAGCTCAGGTTGCTATTAATCACGCCCTCCCTGTGTCTGAGCGCTCGAGTTTTGCTACTGTTGAGACGGCCAAAGCTTACTTAGATGCCGTTATTGCTCGCTATTCCACACCCGTGTCTGCTTCTGCTGGCCGCTTACTCTTCCCGATGCTGTTCCCAAACCTTGCAGCCTTCCCTACCGTCGCAGACTTTGCCACTCACCTGCTTGCCCTAGAGACTCGCTATCGCACTGCCAGCACTGCTGCCCAGCTCACTGCGCTCCCCCCCCCCTTTCTGCATGACGCTCTATTTTATCGCCATGCGCCTGCCAGACCGCCTCACTAGTGCTCGCGATCACTTCCTTAGCCAGCACCCGGGTGACCTCACCCTTACTGCCTTTGTCGATACCCTCACAGAGATCGAGACTCGCCAGCGCACTATCGCTCAGTCGAGCGGTGCGCCGGCTGTTTCTATATTTCACGGTTGTGCCCCCTCCCAATGTACGTTCACTGACGTTTCGGCTGCGGTCGCCTCGGCGGCCCCTCTCACCGAGACGGCTGGTGCGGTCCACCCGCAACAGCGCTCGCGCCGCGGTGGCCGTGGTCGCCAGGGAGGTAGGGATGGTGGCGCAAGTGGTGGTGGTGGCGGTAGTGGTGGTGACGGTAGTCCGCCTGCGGGGACTACCACTGGTGGGAAGGAGCAGCAGCCCCAGCCGCAGCAGGAGCAGCCCCAGCCGCAGCCGCCGCCCCAGCAGCAGTCACCGTCCCAGCAGCAGTCGCCGCAGCAGTGGGCCCGTCTCCCGCCTGGTTGGCCCGGCACCTCCGGAGGTTGTGGCCGTGGTGGCGGCCCGCGCAGCTTGGCGTCTACCGGCGGCTCCGGTGCTGTCACCTGCTAGTACCAGCTTCAGACCGGGCCTCTTCGCAGCACTCTGTGCCGCTGCCCGCACCCGACCGCCCGCTGTTTCCGCCGCCTCGACGATCTCTTTCGTCTTCGCTTTGGCCCGGCCCCGGACCTCCCCGACTGGCACAGCCTGCTCCGCCAGGGCGTGCCGATCTTTGAGTTAGACATGGATCAGATAGGAGCTGCCTTGCATGCTTTGTATTCTGACGCTTTTAGTGTTGCAGGATCTTATTACCCTATGTACTCTAGTTTAGGTTTTGCACCATTGTGTAGCTTAGTCTCCCCTACTGCGTCAGGCGTAGGACTGCCTAGCTTGCCTAGTCTAGTCACTGCACCGGCTCCGTCCCCGGCCTCCGCCACTACTTCGCTGTCCTTCACTCTCGACTCCGGTGCTTCTGCCTGCTTCTTCCGCGACCGTTCCACGCTCACGCCGCTTGCTGCGCCTGCTGTTGTCTCTCTCGCTGACCCCTCTGCGGGTCCTGACGTCGCACGCAGTTCTACGTCCCTTCCCTGTCCGGCAATTCCCTCGGGCTCCCTTACAGGCCTCCACGTTCCCTCGTTCTTGAGGAACCTAGTTGGTGTCGGCTGTCTCCAGGACCTCGGCGTCACCACTACGTTCCCCGAGCACGAGCGGTTCGCTGTGTGTTCTGAGGCTGTCTCAGGTTCCCCCCTTGCGACGTGCTCCTCACTCCTCCTCGCTGCGCCCTGCTACTGCCCCCCTTCAGACCCTGCACCTGGACGTTTGGGGCCCTGCCCCCGTCCCCGGACCGCGCGGTGAGCGCTACTTCCTTGTGCTCGTCGACGACTACACGCGCTGCACCACGGTGTTTCCCCTGGAGCGGAAGGCCGACGTGCCTGACGTTCTTCTCCCGTGGGTTGTGGCTGCGCGTCTCCACCGCGGTCTCCCCGTGTTGTGTCTCCACTCCGACCGTGGCGGCGAGTTCGCCTCTGGTCGGCTTGGACAGTTCTGTCGTGCGGAGGGCATCACCCAGTCGTACACCTTGCCGGACTCGCCACAGCAGAATGGGGTTGCTGAGCGCCGCATCGGCTTGGTCATGGAGGTCGCCCGTACCTCCATGATCCATGCCGATGCCCCCTGTTTTCTGTGGCCGTTCTTCCTCTGCTGGTCCGAGAGTTCCGGCCCAGCCGTCGTCGCCGCCGCAGCAGCCGTCGCCGCCGGTCTCCGCTCTCCGCCTGCTCGGCCTTCCCTCCCCGGACCGCGCGACGGTGTCTCCCCCACCGCCTGCTAACCTTCCTGTCTACGGTCCTGTGTTCCCGCCGCCGGACTTGTCTCCGGCCCGTCTTCCTCCTCGTTCCCCTCCTGTGTCCCCTCCGTTGTCCCCTGACCCTACACCTCCATCTCACGTTTGGTCTCGGTGTCCCTCTTGTGCTCGTCCCGTCTCTCCTGTCCTGCCCACCCACCCTATGTTGCTCCATTCCTGCTCGTCTCGTCCTCCCCTCCTCCCGTCCCCTCCTCCCTCGTCCCTTGTTGTTGCACCTCCTCCGTTCTCTGACTACCTCCGTGTTGCTCGGCCCCTTGTCCCTCGGGTCCTTGCCTCTCTTGTTACCGACCCTGCTGTTCCTGTCTCGCGCCTTGACGTGCTTGTCGCTGCTGTCGCTGACTTCGCCTCTACCCGCCGCCTTGACTACGCTACCGCTCTGGTCTCTGACCCTGCCCGTCCTCCGTCCGTCGGGGGTGCTCCTGCCCCTGGCAGTGACGTCCTAGAGGACAGGCAGTACGAGCTTGCTTTCCTTTCCGAGGCTGCTCCCCATCTCTGCTCCATGCTGTTAGTCCCTGAGGGTGACCCAGACACCTTCGACATCCCGACCCCTCGCACTTACGCTGAGGCCACCTCGGGACCTTGGGCCTCTCAGTGGATAGCTGCCATGGAGCAGAAGATGGCATCTTGGAGGTCCACCAGCACTTATGTTGACGCAGTTCCCCCGCCTGGGGTGAACGTGGTCGATGGCCGGTGGCTCTTCAAGGTGAAGCGCCCCCCTGGAGAGCCGCCTGTCTTCAAGGCGTGCTACCTGGCCAGAGGTTTCAGTCAGCGAGAGGGGGTTGACTTCTTCCAGACCTTCGCCCCGACCCCGAAGATGACCACTCTTCGGGCGCTGCTACACGTAGCAGCACAGCGCGACTACGAGCTTCACTCCCTCGACTTCTCTACTGCCTTTCTTCAGGGCAGCCTACACGAGCAGGTCTACCTGCGCCGACCACAGGGCTTCACTGGTACCTTCCCCCTTGGGACCCAGTGGCTTCTCAGGCGCCCGGTCTACGGCCTGCGTCAGGCTCCTCGCGAGTGGCACGACACGCTTTGGGCCACGTTAGCAGACCTGAAGTTCTTTCCGTCCTCTGCTGACCCCTCGCTGTTTGTGCGTTCCGGCCAGACTGCGTTCTACATCCTTGTTTACGTAGACAATCTGGTCTTCGCTACTGCTGACAGGGTCGCACTGGCCTCTGTGAAGGCCGAGCTCCTGAAGAGACACACCTGCACTGACCTTGGAGAGCTGCGTCGCTATCTTGGCCTGCAATTCTCTAGGGACAGAGCAGCACGCACCATCACTATGACACAGTCACACTTGGTGCGTCAGGTCCTTCAGAGGTTCGGTCTTCAGTTCTCCTCCGCACAGCCCACACCTCTACCTGTAGACCATGGGCTCTCCGCTCCCATTCCTGAGGAGCTAGTAGAGCCCAGTGGCCCCTACGCAGAGATGGTGGGTTTCCTCATGTACCTGATGAC
The DNA here is from genome assembly GCA_027943415.1 of Closterium sp. NIES-67. Lineage (NCBI taxonomy): Eukaryota > Viridiplantae > Streptophyta > Zygnematophyceae > Desmidiales > Closteriaceae > Closterium > Closterium sp. NIES-67. Next base: position 361,850 of record BQMB01002151.1, read on the forward strand.
TTGCACTCGCCCAGATCTCGCATACCCTCTCAGCATCCTGGCTCGCTTTGTGGCTACAGGCAGACACCGACCTCAGCACCGGTCTGCCGCTAAGAGGGTTTTGCGTTATCTTGCTAGTACATCGGGCATGGGGTTAGTGCTAGGAGGACGCAGGCCAGTGGTCCTTACTGGGCACACAGACGCTTCTTGGGCAGACGACGCTGAGACGCTCAGGTCGTCGCAGGGCTACTGTTTCAGCCTTGGTTCGGGTGCTATCTCTTGGAGATCCACTCGCTCGTCGTCTGTGGCTCCGTCTAGCTGTGAGGCTGAGATCTACGCTGGTGCCATGGCGGCACAGGAGCTCCGCTGGCTGACCTTCTTGCTCACAGACTTAGGTGAGCGGCCTAGCTCTGCCCCGGTCCTGTACGTTGACAACAGGGCCATGATACTCCTGTGTCAGGAGCCTCGGCTTGAGGGCAGAGCGAAGCATATCCAGCTGCGGTACTTCCTCCTGCGCGAGCTACAGCAGCGCCGCCAGGCCCGCGTAGTTCACTTGGCCTCAGGTGCCAACACAGCTCATATCTTTACTAAGGCGCTTGCGCCTAAAGATCATCAGCGGCACTGTGTACAGCTTGGTCTTGTTCCTGTAGCTGCTCCCTTGTTAGGATCCTGATTGTGTACTCTCTATTATATATGCCTGTCAGACTGGCCTTGTGGGCTTACCTCCAGTGGCTGGACTAGTAGTGCCACCCTGGCTTTCTTTAGTTTTGGTTGTATTCTTGCTGACTGGTCTCCAGACCCCTGCCTCAGTGGTTGGACTAGTAGTGCCGCCCTGAGCTGTTTGTTTCTTGTTTAGTTTCACCCCTTGTCTAGCCTAGGGGGTGTGTCAACTTATACATATTTAGCTACGTAGAAGTTATACGCTAGACTGAGGTATGCTTCTAGTGAGTACAACCAACTAGTATTTGTTCTAGGTTTCCACTTCTAGTCAATTATTCAGTTCTTACTTTAACACAGATATCCCTTACAAATGAAAACCTGAAATTTCAGGAAATGCCAAAAACAAAAACAAAGTCTGCAACAGTAGCGACAAGCGCGTCAAGGCGCGAGACAGGAACAGCAGGGTCGGTAACAAGAGAGGCAAGGACCCGAGGGACAAGGGGACGAGCGGCACAGAGGTAGTCAGAGAACGGAGGAGGTGCAACAACAAGGGACGAGGGAGGAGGGGACGGGAGGAGGGGAGGACGAGGCGAGCGGGAACGGAGCAACACAGGGTGGGTGGGCAGGACAGGAGAGACGGGACGAGCACGGGTGAGACGGCGAGCCCAAACGTGAGACGGAGGTGTAGGGTCACGGGACAGCGGAGGGGACACAGGAGGGGAACGAGGAGGAAGACGGGCCGGAGACGAGTCCGGCGGCGGGAACACAGGACCGTAGACAGGAAGGTCAGCAGGAGGTGGGGGAGACACCGGAAGCGCGGTCCGAGGAGGGAAGGCCGAGCAGGCGGAGAGCGGAGACCGGCGGCGACGGCTGCTGCGACAGCTGGGCCGGAACCCTCGGACCGGCAGAGGCAGGACGACCGTCGGCGGAACCCTCAACAGCAGCACCCCCAGAACCAATACCCCCAGAGCAAGAACCCCCTCGAACTCCAGCGGCACCCTCGGGAGCCGCAGGACGAACACCCTCCTCAACGCCAGCACCCCAAGAGGCCAACGGCGGCAGCGGCGGCGGCGGCGGCTGCAGCGGTGGCGGTGACTGCGATTGCGACGGCGGCAGCGGCGACGGCGACTGCGGCAGGGAAGGCGGAGACACCGGGGAAGGGGGACGCAGTAGGGACGGGCCGGGGGGACCACCAGAGTCAGCAGACTCCTCAACGGGGACAACCGACGGGAGGGGAGTGACATGAGAGACACCAGACGGGGCAAGACGAGGCGGGAGCGGAGCAGGGGCTACCAGGGGAGAGGGAGCCAGGAACAGGGGCGGGGCAACCGGGAGACCTCGGTGAGGGAAGTGGCGGTAGAAGGAGACAGACTCGTCAAAAGTGACGTCACGAGAGTGGAGGAAGCGGTGAGACGGCGGGTGGTAGAAAAGTCAGTCAGACGAGTCTAGGGGGAAACCGAGGAAGACACAGGGGACAGTGCGGGCAGTGAGCTTGTCCGTGCCAGAGGCACGAACGTGAGCAAGGCAGCCCCAGACGTGGAACGCAGACGCGTCACCGGGGGACCCGGTCCAAAGGAGGGCCGGCGAAACCTGCGGCCGCTGGGAGCGTGGCCACAAGTTAAGCTGGTGAGCAGCGTAGCGAACAGCGAACGGCCACAGAAAATGGGGGGCATCGGCATGACTCATGGAGGTACGCGCGACCTCCATGACCAAGCCGATGCGGCGCTGAGCAACCCCATTCTGCTGTGGCGAGTCCGGCAAGGTGTACGACTGGGTGATGCCCTCCGCACGACAGAACTGTCCAGGCCGACCAGAGGCGAACTCGCCGCCACGGTCGGAGTGGAGACACAACACGGGGAGACCGCGGTGGAGACGCGCAACCACAACCCACGGGAGAAGAACGTCAGGCACGTCGGCCTTCCGCTCCAGGGGAAACACCGTGGTGTAGCGCGTGTAGTCGTCGACGAGCACAAGGAAGTAGCGCTCACCGCGCGGTCCGGGAACGGGGGCAGGGCCCCAAACGTCCAGGTGCAGGGTCTGAAGGGGGGCAGTAGCAGGGTGCAGCGAGGAGGAGTGAGGAGCACGGCGGAGACGACCCTCGACGCAAGGCGTGCACGGTGGCGCAATCGAGGGAGGAAGGGCAGGGAGCGACGCGAGGAGACCTAAGACAAGACCGTGCTGGGACATGTGAGGCGGACGCGGGAGAGAAGGGTGACCTAAGCGGTGGTGCCAGAGAAGGGACGGGTGAGTGAGGGACCGACACGAGCAGGCTGCAGCGACCTGGGAGGATGCACCAACTGGGGGGGAAGCGGTGTCTAGGGTAAACAGACCGGACACCGGGTCCCGGGGGAACGTCGCAAGGGGGGAACCTGAGACAGCCTCAGAACAGACAGCGAACCGCTCGTGCCCGGGGAACGTGGTGGTGACGCCGAGGTCCTGGAGACAGCCGACACCAACCAGGTTCCTTGAGAACGAGGGAACGTGCAGGCCTGTAAGGGAGCCCGATGGAACTGTTGGACAGGGAAGGGACGTAGAACTGCGAGCGACAACAGGACCTGAAGAGGGGTCAGCGAGAGAGACAACGGCAGGCGCAGCAAGCGGCGTGAGCGTGGAACAGTCGCGGAAGAAGCAGGCAGAAGCACCGGAGTCGAGAGTGAAGGACAGCGAAGTAGTGGCGGAGGCCGGGGACGGAGCCGGTGCAGCGACTAGACTAGGCAAGCTAGGCAGTCCTACGCCTGACGCAGTAGCGGAGACTAAGCTATACAATGGTGCAACACCTAAACTAGAGTACACAGGGTAATAAGATCCTGCAACACTAAAAGCGTCAGAATACAAAGCATGCAAGGCAGCACCTATCTGATCCATGTCTAACTCAAAGATCGGCACGCCCTGGCGGAGCAGGCTGTGCCAGTCGGGGAGGTCCGGGGCCGGGCCAAAGCGACGACGAAAGAGATCGTCGAGGCGGCGGAAACAGCGGGCGGTCGGGTGCGGGCAGCGGCACAGAGTGCTGCGAAGAGGCCCGGTCTGAAGCTGGTACTGGCAGGTGACAGCACCGGAGCCGCCGGTAGACGCCAAGCTGCGCGGGCCGCCACCACGGCCACAACCTCCGGAGGTGCCGGGCCAACCTGGCGGGAGACGGGCCCACTGCTGCGGCGACTGCTGCTGGGACGGTGACTGCTGCTGGGGCGGCGGCTGCGGCTGGGGCTGCTCCTGCTGCGGCTGGGGCTGCTGCTCCTTCCCACAAGTGGTAGTCCCCGCAGGCGGACTACCGTCACCACCACTACCGCCACCACCACCACTTGCGCCACCACCCCTACCTCCCTGGCGACCACGGCCACCGCGGCGCGAGCGCTGCTGCGGGTGGACCGCACCAGCAATCTCGGTGAGAGGGGCCGCCGAGGCGACCGCAGCCGAAACGTCAGTGAACGTACACTGGGAGGGGGCACAACCGTGAAAGATAGAAACAGCCGGCGCACCGCTCGATTGAGCGATAGTGCGCTGGCGAGTCTCGATCTCTGTGAGGGTATCGACAAAGGCAGTAAGGGTGAGGTCACCCGGGTGCTGGCTAAGGAAGTGATCGCGAGCACTAGTGAGGTGGTCTGGCAGGCGCATGGCGATAAAATAGAGCATCATGCAGAAAGGGGGGGGGAGCGCAGTGAGCTGGGCAGCAGTGCTGGCAGTGCGATAGCGGGTCTCTAGGGCACGTAGGTGAGTGGCAAAGTCTGCGACAGTAGGGAAAGCTGCAAGGTCTGGGAAAAGCACAGGGAAGAGTAGGCGACCTGCAGAAGCAGACGCGGGTATGGAATAACGAGCAATAACAGGGTCTAAGTAAGCTTTGGCCGTCTCAATAGTAGCAAAACGTGAGCGCTTAGAGACTGGGAGGGCGTGGCTAATGGCAACCTGAGCGACTGCATCGCGGGAGTCCCAGACCGCACAGGCAAGCGCAGCAGTAGAGAAGGTCCCACGGTCATCAGAGGAGGGATCAGCAGGGAGGGGAGCAGGTGCGGGGGGGCGGGGGAGCAAGCCGTCGACATGGACAACCAAAGAGTGGCCATCCTGGCGCTGACCTGTAAGGTGGCGGCGGAGATCGGAGAGCCAGGCGGCGAAGTCAACCGCATGGCCCTCGGCGTCCAGTCGGAGCACGAAGTCAGCCATCGTGCAGGGTCAGTGGCACAGCTCCACAGGAACACAGCGACGCAGGAACACAGCGACAGCCCCCTCCATCACGACGGCCGCGAAGCGCCTCAGCACGGGCGAGCAGAGGAGACGGAGCCCGAGGCGGCACGGCAGGACGAGCCGGGGCGAAGGGGCTAGGCAGGTGCGGTGGGGCCAGGCAGGTGCTGGCGGGGCCAGGCAGGCGTGGCAGGGCCAGGCAGGCGCGGCGGGGCCAGGCAGGCGCGGCGGGGCCAGGCAGGCGCGGCGGGGCCAGGCAGGGCGCGACGGGGCCAGGGGGGCGCGACGGGGCCAGGCAGGCGCGTCAGGGCCAGGCAGGTGCAGCGGGGCCAGGCAGGCGCGGCGGGGCCAGGCAGGCGCGGCGGGGCCAGGAAGGCGCGGCAGGGCCAGGGAGGCGCGGCGGGGCCAAGCAGGCGCGACGGGGCCAGGCACGGCGCGACGGGGCTAGGCAGGGCGTGACGGGGCCAGGCGGGCGCGACGGAGCTAGGCAGGGCGCGACGGGGCCGAGCGGGCGCGACGAGGCCAGGCAGGCCGCGACGGGGCCAGGCAAGGCGCGACGGGGCCCAGGAGGGGCGCGACAGGGCTAGAGGGCGTGACGGGGCCCAGGAAAGGCGCGACGGGGCTAGGGTGGGGCGACGGGGCTAGGGTGGTGCGACGGGGCCCAGGAGGGGCGCGACGGGGCTACGAGGCGCGACGGGGCCCAGGAGGGGCGCGACAGGGCTAGGGTGGCGCGACGGGGCTAGGGTGGCGCGACGGGGCCCAGGAGGGGCGCGACGTGGCTAGGAGGCGCGACAGGGCTAAGAGGCGCGACGGGGCCTAGCTAGGGTACGGGCGGAAGCGGTAGGTGGGGGATGCTAACCTACGCGTGATACCATGTCAAAGTGAGAACGAATAATGACTAGAAGTGGAAACCTAGAACAAATACTAGTTGGTTGTACTCACTAGAAGCATACCTCAATCTAGCCTATAACTTCTACATAGCTAAATATGTATAAGTTGACAACAGGGTCTCGGCAGTGGCACCCCCTCTGCGGGTGAGGCGGGAGAACCAGAAACCCTTGATTGTGGAAACATTATTTGGAATCAAAGTGAGCGTGTATACTGGACACGAAACATTTATGAAGCCCAAGAAATACAACACTCAACATTCTCTTTAAATGGTTAACTTCATAGCACATAACACGAGTGAGGAAAGTAGGAATCCTACAATCTACGTTGCCCCTGCAACCCAGTCAAGCGACCAGGTCGCATCGTTTAGCCGCCGAATAAGCTCAAACTGAATCAAACGATGGCAGTGCATATGAATACATGGACATAGCATTAACCAACACGGTCCATATCAAGACCCAAGGGGATTCATGCGACCACCGTGCATTGAGATAGCGAAGGGGTGTTTGTCGGTCGAGCGGGACATGCAAGACACATGAACCAGGGATGAAGACAGGACGGGAGGTGTGTCAAAGCGAAGGGAAGTGACTTAGGTAGGACGAGGAGAGGGGATCGGGGGGATGCGAGCTATAGGGGGGCGACGAAAGGGGTGTGAGTGAGGGTTTCGGTTTTGGAGAAAACAAATGACGACGGCCTCAGTACAAAAAGGGCAGAGATTGGATTGAATTATTGCGTTGCGACGCTATTAGAATCCGATAAAGGTCGATGTGATGTGAGTTGTGACCAGCAGTAGACGGGACAGGCGCTGTTATTGCGTTACACAGGTGAGGAGTCTATTTTTAAGGCGCCTCAGAAGTAGAATCCGAGAAAGGTGGACGGGAAGATGTGACCAGCAGTAGACGGGACAGACGCTGCTATTGCGTTACACAACACGCGAGGTCGAGGGGGCAGCTGTTACATAGTGCACAGCAGCACTAGAGGAGACTTTACTCTGGCATCAAACTCTTGTGTAACATGGGTAACATAACACATTGAACCAAGTTACGTACCACAGAGGGAGCAGAGCCCGGGGGGGGGTAGGTGATGTTCCTGGGAATGGCGGTCTGGTAGTCCCTCTTGTCAAAATGCCACGGACCCACCTTACCAGGCAGGTGGTTTCCCTGGGGGGGAGGGAAAGGGCGTTTAAGGCAAGAGGCATTGAGGGAGGGTGGGGAAACATCAAACCCTAAACACTAAGGAATCAATGGGGCTTTTGAACTTTGGAATCTTGGACTCAAAGCGCTTGTTGGGCACTGCCATGCTTTGGGTGCATGATCGAGAGGCTTTTGAAGTTCGATTTTGGACTCAACGCGCTTGTCGGATACTGCTGTGCTTTGGGTCCTTGACTGCACATAAATTTTACTCATTTTCCGTTTTCCAAAGAAAACGTTTTTGGACACTGAATTGAATCGAATCACAGCCGCTCATGAAATGTTGTGGAAACAAATCCAAAGCCAGGGCGTGCTCAGGATAAGGTACCAGAACCTTGTCCTCGTGGTGAAATGCTGTGGTGGACACCAATCCAAGCCCAAGGTACCAGAACCTTATCCTCGTGGTGATTACCAAGCCGTGCGATTGCAGTACCGGCAAATCGCATGTTACTGTTCAATGTGATGACCATGCCATGACCTTAACCCTTAACCTTAACCGCAAAACCCTACACCCTAAATCTTATACACCCAGCCTAGTCTACAGGCGTGTCCCCACAACCAAGCGCTTACATTGAGGTCAAAGTCGCATCCATATGTGAAATGAATCATGTACGCATCACCTGTTGTTTTGTCCCAGGGGGGCTGAGGATAGGAGGGAAAAGGATGAGAGAGGGGGAAAGAGGGGAGATGAAGGGAGCAAGGAGAGAAGTAAAACGAATCATGTATGCATCGCCCAACGTTCTGTCCAGTTGAGGAGGGAAGGGGGAAGGGGGGGGGGGGGGAGGTGGGGAGAGTAAAATATAGAAAAGCATAGGGACAAGGGACAAGGGACATGAAGCGGTGTAGCAAGGGTGCGTTGCCTAGAGTCCTGGTCCCAGGGAGGGTGAAAGGAGGACGAAAGGAGGAAATGAACGGGAAGCACGGAGGGTGTACTTGCAAGGTACGACAGCCATCGCCTCACCTGAGGGAGGGTGTACTTGCAAGGTACGACAGCCATCACCTCACCTGAGGGAGGGTGTACTGGCAAGGTACGACAGCCATCGCCTCACCTGAGGGAGGGTGTAATTGCAAGGTACGACAGCCATCGCCTCACCTGAGGGAGGGTGTACTTGCAAGGTACGACAACCATCGCCTCACCTGAGGGAGGGTGTACTTGCAAGGTACGACAGCCATCGCCTCACCTGAGGGAGGGTGTACTTGCAAGGTACGACAGCCATCACCTCACCTGAGGGAGGGTGTACTGGCAAGGTACGACAGCCATCGCCTCACCTGAGGGAGGGTGTAATTGCAAGGTACGACAGCCATCGCCTCACCTGAGGGAGGGTGTACTTGCAAGGTACGACAGCCATCACCTCACCTGAGGGAGGGTGTACTGGCAAGGTACGACAGCCATCGCCTCACCTGAGGGAGGGTGTACTTGCAAGGTACGACAGCCATCGCCTCACCTGAGGGAGGGTGTACTTGCAAGGTACGACAGCCATCGCCTCACCTGAGGGAGGGTGTACTGGCAAGGTACGACAGCCATCGCCTCACCTGAGGGAGGGTGTAATTGCAAGGTACGACAGCCATCGCCTCACCTGAGGGAGGGTGTACTTGCAAGGTACGACAGCCATCGCCTCACCTGAGGGAGGGTGTACTTGCAAGGTACGACAGCCATCACCTCACCTGAGGGAGGGTGTACTGGCAAGGTACGACAGCCATCGCCTCACCTGAGGGAGGGTGTAATTGCAAGGTACGACAGCCATCGCCTCACCTGAGGGAGGGTGTACTTGCAAGGTACGACAGCCATCGCCTCACCTGAGGGAGGGTGTACTTGCAAGGTACGACAGCCATCGCCTCACCTGAGGGAGGGTGTACTTGCAAGGTACGACAGCCATCGCCTCACCTGAGGGAGGGTGTACTTGCAAGGCACGACAGCCATCGCCTCACCTGAGGGAGGGTGTACTGGCAAGGTACGACAGCCATCGCCTCACCTGAGGGAGGGTGTACTTGCAAGGTACGACAGCCATCGCCTCACCTGAGGGAGGGTGTACTTGCAAGGTACGACAGGCATCGCCTCACCTGAGGGAGGGTGTACTTGCAAGGTACGACAGCCATCGCCTCACCTGAGGGAGGGTGTACTTGCAAGGTACGACAGGCATCGCCTCACCTGAGGGAGGGTGTACTTGCAAGGTACGACAGCCATTGCCTCACCTGAGGGAGGGTGTACTTGCAAGGTACGACAGGCATCGCCTCACCTGAGGGAGGGTGTACTTGCAAGGTACGACAGGCATCGCCTCACCTGAGGGAGGGTGTACTTGCAAGGTACGACAGCCATCGCCTCACCTGAGGGAGGGTGTACTTGCAAGGTACGACAGCCATCGCCTCACCTGAGGGAGGGTGTACTTGCAAGGTACGACAGCCATCACCTCACCTGAGGGAGGGTGTACTTGCAAGGTACGACAGCCATCGCCTCACCTGAGGGAGGGTGTACTTGCAAGGTACGACAGGCATCGCCTCACCTGAGGGAGGGTGTACTTGCAAGGTACGACAGCCATCGCCTCACCTGAGGGAGGGTGTACTTGCAAGGTACGACAGGCATCGCCTCACCTGAGGGAGGGTGTACTTGCAAGGTACGACAGCCATTGCCTCACCTGAGGGAGGGTGTACTTGCAAGGTACGACAGGCATCGCCTCACCTGAGGGAGGGTGTACTTGCAAGGTACGACAGGCATCGCCTCACCTGAGGGAGGGTGTACTTGCAAGGTACGACAGCCATCGCCTCACCTGAGGGAGGGTGTACTTGCAAGGTACGACAGCCATCGCCTCACCTGAGGGAGGGTGTACTTGCAAGGTACGACAGGCATCGCCTCACCTGAGGGAGGGTGTACTTGCAAGGTACGACAGGCATCGCCTCACCTGAGGGAGGGTGTACTTGCAAGGTACGACAGCCATCGCCTCACCTGAGGGAGGGTGTACTTGCAAGGTACGACAGGCATCGCCTCACCTGAGGGAGGGTGTACTTGCAAGGTACGACAGGCATCGCCTCACCTGAGGGAGGGTGTACTTGCAAGGTACGACAGGCATCGCCTCACCTGAGGGAGGGTGTACTTGCAAGGTACGACAGGCATCGCCTCACCTGAGGGAGGGTGTACTTGCAAGGTACGACAGCCATCGCCTCACCTGAGGGAGGGTGTACTTGCAAGGTACGACAGGCATCGCCTCACCTGAGGGAGGGTGTACTTGCAAGGTACGACAGCCATTGCCTCACCTGAGGGAGGGTGTACTTGCAAGGTACGACAGGCATCGCCTCACCTGAGGGAGGGTGTACTTGCAAGGTACGACAGGCATCGCCTCACCTGAGGGAGGGTGTACTTGCAAGGTACGACAGCCATCGCCTCACCTGAGGGAGGGTGTACTTGCAAGGTACGACAGGCATCGCCTCACCTGAGGGAGGGTGTACTTGCAAGGTACGACAGGCATCGCCTCACCTGAGGGAGGGTGTACTTGCAAGGTACGACAGGCATCGCCTCACCTGAGGGAGGGTGTACTTGCAAGGTACGACAGCCATCGCCTCACCTGAGGGAGGGTGTACTTGCAAGGTACGACAGGCATCGCCTCACCTGAGGGAGGGTGTACTTGCAAGGTACGACAGCCATTGCCTCACCTGAGGGAGGGTGTACTTGCAAGGTACGACAGGCATCGCCTCACCTGAGGGAGGGTGTACTTGCAAGGTACGACAGGCATCGCCTCACCTGAGGGAGGGTGTACTTGCAAGGTACGACAGCCATCGCCTCACCTGAGGGAGGGTGTACTTGCAAGGTACGACAGCCATCGCCTCACCTGAGGGAGGGTGTACTTGCAAGGTACGACAGGCATCGCCTCACCTGAGGGAGGGTGTACTTGCAAGGTACGACAGGCATCGCCTCACCTGAGGGAGGGTGTACTTGCAAGGTACGACAGGCATCGCCTCACCTGAGGGAGGGTGTACTTGCAAGGTACGACAGCCATCGCCTCACCTGAGGGAGGGTGTACTTGCAAGGTACGACAGGCATCGCCTCACCTGAGGGAGGGTGTACTTGCAAGGTACGACAGCCATTGCCTCACCTGAGGGAGGGTGTACTTGCAAGGTACGACAGGCATCGCCTCACCTGAGGGAGGGTGTACTTGCAAGGTACGACAGCCATCGCCTCACCTGAGGGAGGGTGTACTTGCAAGGTACGACAGGCATCGCCTCACCTGAGGGAGGGTGTACTTGCAAGGTACGACAGGCATCGCCTCACCTGAGGGAGGGTGTACTTGCAAGGTACGACAGGCATCGCCTCACCTGAGGGAGGGTGTACTTGCAAGGTACGACAGGCATCGCCTCACCTGAGGGAGGGTGTACTTGCAAGGTACGACAGGCATCGCCTCACCTGAGGGAGGGTGTACTTGCAAGGTACGACAGGCATCGCCTCACCTGAGGGAGGGTGTACTTGCAAGGTACGACAGGCATCGCCTCACCTGAGGGAGGGTGTACTTGCAAGGTACGACAGGCATCGCCTCACCTGAGGGAGGGTGTACTTGCAAGGTACGACAGGCATCGCCTCACCTGAGGGAGGGTGTACTTGCAAGGTACGACAGGCATCGCCTCACCTGAGGGAGGGTGTACTTGCAAGGTACGACAGGCATCGCCTCACCTGAGGGAGGGTGTACTTGCAAGGTACGACAGGCATCGCCTCACCTGAGGGAGGGTGTACTTGCAAGGTACGACAGGCATCGCCTCACCTGAGGGAGGGTGTACTTGCAAGGTACGACAGGCATCGCCTCACCTGAGGGAGGGTGTACTTGCAAGGTACGACAGGCATCGCCTCACCTGAGGGAGGGTGTACTTGCAAGGTACGACAGCCATCGCCTCACCTGAGGGAGGGTGTACTTGCAAGGTACGACAGGCATCGCCTCACCTGAGGGAGGGTGTACTTGCAAGGTACGACAGCCATTGCCTCACCTGAGGGAGGGTGTACTTGCAAGGTACGACAGGCATCGCCTCACCTGAGGGAGGGTGTACTTGCAAGGTACGACAGCCATCGCCTCACCTGAGGGAGGGTGTACTTGCAAGGTACGACAGGCATGGCCTCACCTGAATCATCCAGTCTTTCCTGAGAATGTGGGTGTACCCCAGCATGGCTGATGCCGTCGCATAGCCATACCTGCCAGCCAGCACCGAGCGAGGGACAACGAGGAAGAGGCAGCAGGGTGGGAGACCACTGATAGCGGCGTTTGAATCTACTCGGAAGCAGAGCAAGGAACTTTCAGAATTCTAAAAAATCTACTCAGAAGCAGAGCAAGGAACAATGGGATGAGGACGGCCGGGAACACAGAGCATTGGAAAGGGGCGATTCACCATCTCATTTCATCCAGTCCCGGCAATGCTGCCTTCCCCCAATAACCCACCCCATTCCATCCCATACACCCCCCCCCCCTGCCCCCCCCCTCCCGCCCCCCCTCCCCCTTACATCTCCAGTACCCATCCCAACGCCTTGCCTATCTCTGAATCGCTCTTGCTATCCCACCCATCCCTTTGCACCCACCACAACCCACCTCCTCGTACTGACTCATCCCAATGAAGCCGCCCTATCCCATGGCTCCCCCTTACATCTCCAGCACCCATCCGAACTCCTCTGCGTCGCTCTTGAACTGCAGCAAGACAGAGCAGTATCAGGTCATCAGGTCATCCCACTCCCATACCAGCCCACCCCACCCCACCCCATCTCACATCTCCAGCACCCATCCGAACTCCTTGTCGATCTCTGGGTCGCTCTTGAACTGCAGCGATACGTTGTGCCACAAGGGCGCTATCTTCAGAAGGTCTTTCTGACAAATGGTGGGGTATGAAAAAACGGCATAGGGGAACGCAAAATACGGCATAGGGGAACGCAAAATACGGCATAGGGGAACGCAAAATACGGCATAGGGGAACGCAAAATACGGCATAGGGGAACGCAAAATACGGCATAGGGGGACGCAAAATACGGTGGTATCTGGGAGTGTCCGTCTCTGGGGTCGCTCTTGACTTGCATCGACACGTTGTGACACGGCGGCATGAGAAAGAGCCTAGTTTTGAGGCGCCTCAAAACGAGTGTCTGTCGCTGGGGTCGCTCTTGACTCGCATCGACAAGTTGTGACACGGCGGCATGAGAAAGAGTCTAGTTTTGAGGCTCCTCAAAACGAGTGTCTGTCGCTGGGGTCGCTCTTGACTCGCATCGACAAGTTGTGACACGGCGGCATGAGAAAGGGACGCAGGCAAAAACAGTGAACACGAGGAGGAGGGGAGGGAGAGGAACATCTGGGAGCGGGACGCCTGGGAGTGGGACGCCTGGGAGTGGGACGCCTGGGAGTGGGACGCCTGGGAGTGGGACGCCTGGGAGTGGGATGCCTGGGAGTGGGACGCCTGGGAGTGGGACGCCTGGCAGTGGGACGCCTGGGAGTGGGCCGCCTGGGAGTGGGACGCCTGGGAGTGGGACGCCTGGGAGTGGGCCGCCTGGGAGTGGGCCGCCTGGGAGTGGGCCGCCTGGGAGTGGGCCGCCTGGGAGTGGGCAAGAGCTGGCAGCAACACGTTGTGTTACAGACAGAGGAGCTATGTGTCATTGGCTCCCATATTCCAAGCTCGTCCTAGAAAAGGCCCAAGGCCCTTGTTGAGACGGCTAAACACGCTCCTTGTAATATGTGTCAGAGAACGAGTTGTAAATATGTTGCCTCCCACTCACCTTCTTTATAATTACAGGAGAGTTCCCGATGGGATCGATGTTTGTGATCGGCCCTTTTTCAGCTGGGTACCAGCGCCTCAAGAACCCTGGCATTGGGGGGGGGGGGGGGGAGAGGGGGTGTTGAGTGCGGTGAAGAGGAGTGGATGAGAGAGGGAAGCATTTTAGGAATTAAAGAAGTTCCAACTTGGGTCGATGTTGGTGATCGGCGTTTTTTCAATTGGGTGCCACCGCCTCAACAACCCTGGAAGCTCATGCTATGCTTCTAGGGTTGTTGAGGCGTTGGAACCGGATAGCGTGGGCTGAAGTGCGGCAAAAGGAGTTTAGAAGGCCCCGAAAAAAAGGTGTGATGATAATTTCGTTTTGAGTCGACTCAAAACGAAACTATTATCACACGGATAAGCGTGGTTGGGTTGAGGAGTGGTACATCCTCAGCTGGGTACCGCCCCTTAAGAAAGTGTGAGAGAATTTTAGAATTCCAAATAGAAACTGGCAGACGGCATTCGGGGGTGGGAAGGGATCGAATGGGATGCAGAGCAGTGAAGGAAGATCGAAAATGCGTGCGGAAAAGTGGAAAATTATACAACGGGGAGGAAAGGGGTGAAAATATATAAAAGGCAGGCATAGGGGATGTAGGTGTATCAAGGTGTGTTTTGAGCCGACTCAAAACACGGTAGGTATGAAAGGCAGACATAGGAGAGAGAAATAAGTGCATTAAAGACGGGAAGAGGTCCGGAAGTGAGGGCGATATTGCGGAATCTATTTAGCCTTTGAAAGAACGAGGTATCAAGCCTTTAAGATATGACTCACACTCTTGCTTGACTCACTCTCTTGGTCCTTCCTTGGGCACGAATACGATATAGAAGGCTCCCATGATTCCCTAATGAGTACCACAACACCACTCACTCTCTTGATCCTTGGGCCAACGTGGAAGAAGGGAAGGCGGCCGGCAGCATTTCATTTGGCAGACTCGGTATGGCCATCCCAACCAACCCATCCCAGCCGTTCCCAACCCATCCCAACCCATCCCATCCCATTCCTTCCCTCAACTCACTCTCTTGATTCTTTGGCACGATGTAGAAGAAGGGGAAGGCGGCCGGCAGCATGTCAGTTGCCAGGTTGGGGATGGGCTTTAAGATGATGTGGTCTGGCTCGGCCATCCACACGTACCTGCAAGCCATGGGAATGAGAGTATGGATAGCAGCATCGGAAGCAACACGGATGGATCATGGAAATATGGGGAGCGGCAGCATGAGAGAGGCTGAAAATGGGCTTCAGAATGGTCCTCCACATTCTCAGAATGGCGCAGCCATCCACATCCACACATACCTGCAAGATCTAGACGGACAAATCGTCCTGTGTATGGCTGACCCATACTTAGCATAAGTAGCAGCTCCTTTAGATGCGGCCAGCCAGCCACAGAGTTCTAGAATTCTCAGAACTGCCCCCAACTTGATGTAGCAACCCGACCCTTGAACTACGGAATACAAGATGTACCCCAGGAGTGTGGGAACGGCAAGAGATGACTCAAACAAGTGTGGAATGAGTCTATTTTTGAGTCGACTCATTACACACGGAATAATATATGTACCCCACGAGTGTTCCCATATTGAGTGTAGGAATGGCAAGAGATGTCTCAAAGGAGAATCTTTAAGGTGCCAAGACCAAAAACAAAAAAAACTCACTCTTCCTCAATCTGCGCCTTTTGAATCCACTGCACGAACGCCCATGGCCGATTCAGAACCACATAACCCTGGGAAGGGTATAGGGAGGGACGAGGGAAAGGAGGGAGGGAGGAAAGGAGGAAAGGGGAGAAGCCTTCTGAATCCGCTGAACGAACGCCAATGGCCGTTTCAGCACCACATAGCTCTCAGAAGGGTAGGTTCCAGAGAGGGAGGGGAGCGAAGGAGGGCAGGAATGGAGCATTTCGGAATAGAGCCGTTAGTTACTGGACGAACGGCCTAGGCACAACCTAGCTTTTCGACAATGAAGGGGGTGGAAGGAAGTGGGGTGCGGGGAGGGGAAGGAGGAGAGGAGGAGGGGGGAGAAGGGAGGGGTGGGGAGAGGGGGGGGGGAAGGGGGGGGGAGTTTATGGAACTGTTTCCGCCTCACCTGATCCATCCCGAATAAATTGACTAGACCTCAAAACATGAGGCAGGGGATCAACCAGGCACATCGGAATCAGCAATGATGGGACGAGCTTTGCTCACCTGATCCCATCCAGGAGGATGGACCTGAGATGGGACGGTAGTCTATCGCCATCTATTCCTGGGCTCAACGACTAACGTCGACTAACGTCGGAATCGAATCCATTAGATTGTCATTGTGATTGGTAAGAAGCGACTTTTGAGGCGCCTCAAAAGATTGTCATTGTGATTGGTAAGAAGGGCTGGAATAGATTTTCCTTCTGACACCAAACGCTTGTCCGGCGCTTGTCAATTTTCCTCACCTGGTCTATTCCAGAGGGTGGAGGGCCGACAACAGACGTCGGGACTTCGTCCAGAGTATCGGGCTTCCCTGAGAGTGCAGCACGAGGAATTTCAACCCCCCCATCGCCGATTCAGGCAAAACACCAAGAAGCGCATTTCTGCTCACCTTATCCATTCCAGGAGGTAGAGGATCGACGACAACCGTCGGAATCTCGTCCATCAGATTGTCCGGCTTCCCTGAGTGCAGCACGCGCGTAAATCCCCCCATCTCCGATTCAGGCTCGTTTCGATACTTCTGATAGTAGAAGTACATGATCCGCGACTGCCACTTAGTGTACGGCGAGTCGTTACACGTCATCGCGGTGTGGAAGTACCGCTTCTTTTTCACACCGGAGCTCGGCCCTTCCGGCCGTTTCACCACCGCCGAGCCTCCATCCGAGCCTACGTCCGAGCCTACCCCATCCGAACCGGTCCCGCTGGTTTGGGGGAGTGGTTTTCCTGTTAGAAGCGGTCGGCCTCCCCGGCGGAGGCGACTACTGAAGGTGCTTTTATCGAAGGAGCCTTTAGAGCGGATAGAGACGCGGTGACGAGCGGTGCTGAGGATCATACCGACGACATTGTAGGAGGCGACGAAGGCGGAGATGGAGAGGATCACGAGGAACGGAACGGCGAACCGAGACATCTCTGTCACAGAGATAAAATCCAAACTCTATACAATCTTTGCTGTGTTCTTATAACGGAGGCACCAATAACAGATGATCTGCCGAAGGTCGCTCAGCAAACGGATCGTTCGCTAAGAGCTGTTTTCAGAAAGATGCAGTCCAATGACGAATTACTTGCAGACATAACCGCTGCTCAGTACTCGTCTCTTTGCTAAGCGATGAATGCGGTCAGGAAAACAGTCACTGCAGAGCTGGCTTTTGAGTCGACTCAAAAGTCACCAGCGGTCAGGAAAACGGTCACCGCAGAGAATAATCGACGATCAGCATCTCGTATGTATGCAAAGCGCCGCAATGAGGCAGCTCGAATCTCTCGCCTTGCTGGTTACTGAGATCGGAGTACAAGTGACGGACGGTCAACGAAGGAATCTTGGGGTCGATTCAGTGGATGAAGACGCTGACAGTGATTGCAGATTTACGGTCTAGATGCCTTCTATTTCAATTCAAAGAGAGCCTTTTCAATATCGACTCCAACGCCGGGAATTAACAAAAAACTGTTCGCTAATCTAAGGGCGATTGTGACTGATGCAATGAGACTAAATATCAGCTGACCATAGGGGATAGGAGGCACTTGCATGTGAGTAAGTCAGTTGAATATGGTCTCTGAAAGGCACCCTTCAAAGGAGCCAGGAGACAACTCTGGGGAGTATTCCTTTTGCGGATTAGAAAGAGGTTTCCCCTTGATTGACACGAGGTTGAATGAATTTTCCAGTGAATGCTTTTTGAAGAGGCTTCGCCAAGCGTGGGAACACATTGTCGGGTGAGGGTCCATTCCGGGCTCGTGTCATCTGGGCTTCCCGGCATCATTTGCCTCATTCTGGAAGACCCGAAGTTCCGAAACGCTGACAAATGATAATCAGAAGCTGGGATGACACGAGCCTGGAATGCGCCCTGAGACGTGGCTGACAAACATCGCGCGGAGGGTGTTACTGCTGGCGATTACGACTTTTCTGGCGAAAGGTTACTAGATTCTCAAGGGTTCGTGCATGGCTTCGTCCGTGTAGAGCGACCACAACACTGTTAGCGAAAATATGCGGAGAGTCTAGCGAACATAAGGGACTGTCACGATGAAAGCTTTTGGGGATTGTACCACTGGGGATCAATGCTCACCAACTGATGACTTTCAAACACTTCACGCCTTTCAGGGACCACCATAGATTTCAGTTTCTGTTTCTTTTCTTGAATTTACCTAACAGCAGGAGAGCTCTCCTGCTAGTTTCTGCATACTGTGCGCACAGTATGCGCGTAAAACTGTAACGAGGCGACTTTTGACTCGACTCAAACGTCACTTCAAAGTATGCGCGTAGTATGCGCATTCACAGCTTGTTGATCGCCTAGTATCACCGCGAATGAGAGTATGCACGCCCGTGTGAGCGCTAACGCGCGGTGCCATCTTCCTGGCAAAGGTCAGCAGACTTCTGAGTCGACTCAAAACGTCGCTTTGTAGTGAACGCGGCCACCTTCCTGGCAAATGTCAGCACCTGCGCTTGTGATTGCTTAGTATCACCGCGAATGAGAGTACGCACGCCCTTGTGAACGCGAACGCGCACGCGCGGGGCCATCAACCCCCGCACTGTCAGTACCCGCGGAGCGACTTTCCCGCCGTCTTTTCTTGCGAATGCGCAATGGCGGTGTCTGCAGCGCTGGTTCCCGCCGTCGTCCTTTGGCTGCTGCTCAACCTCCTCGTTCCCGTTCTATTTAAGGTATTTTCCCTCGTGGTGGCGTTTCAAGTGCCGTCTGGTGAGCCGTGTTCCTTTGGCTGCTTCTCAATCCCCTCGACCCGAGCTAGTCTAGGTACAGCAGGAGCAAAATCTCAAGTGTCTCCTTGAATGGCGGTACCTGGCCTTTGAGATGGCGTAATCAATTGAGAGGTCTCAAGCGACGTCTGGTACAGCATGATCAATTTTTCAAGTGTCTCCTTGAATGGCTGTACCTGGCCTTCTAGATTCCGCAATTTATTGAGCGTCTGGTAAGCCTTTCTCTGTTAGAGGCTGCTTGTGGATCCCCTCGCTCCCCTGGTCTTCAAGGTACTCGAGTCGCTCAGCTAGGTCCCTGGACATATTACCTCAGGCGCCAGTTTTCCTTTGGTAGCCTGTGAATCCCCTCGCTCCCCTGGTCCTCAAGCTGAACGTCGGGTACTTTCCCTCGTAACGCCGGGTACTTTCCCTCGTAACGCAGGGTACTTTCCCTCGTAACGCAGGGTACGTTCCCCTGTTATTCTCCTGCTCTTCAATGTACCGCGCGTCGCTCAACAAGGGGACTGAGAAGCATCCGAGAAACAGCGGCCTTCTTTTGCTCTGCCGCTCCTCCCCCCCTTCCGCCTCCTCCGCTAATGCCTGCACTATTCCCCCTGCCTGCACTGGCGCTGGCTGCACAGAGACACATCAGGAAGAGCCTCAGCTCCCCCCTCTCCCCCGTCCTCTCCCCCCTTTCCCCCCCCCTCCCCCCCCTGTCCGTTCCCCCAGTGCGCGGAATCCACTCTCTGGTCGTTGCCCCAGCACTGACGCTGGTTGCGTAGGCGCACCAGGAAGAGCCCCAGTTGCACCAATACGCAGATTGCCCCTCTCCGCTCCCCACCCCCCCCGCCCCGTCCCCCCCGCCCTCTCTCCGTTCCCCCAGTGTGTGGAGCTCACTCTCCGCTTCCTCCCCCTGCACTGGTGTGGTAGCGTGGAGGCAGGAGGAAAACCCTCGGTTTTGACAATGACTGTATTGCCCTTTTTCCCGCCCCCTTGCAGCTCCCCCCTGTCCGCTCCCCCAGTGTGCGGAATCCACTCTCCGCCTGGTTGCGCAGACGCACCAAGAAGAGCCTCAGTAACTCAGTTGAGCCAGTGCCGAAATCCTCCTCCCCCCCCTCCCTACGTCTGCTCCCCCAGTGTGCGGAATCCACTCTCCGCTCCTTCCCCCTGCACTGGCGCTGGTTGCGCAGATGCACCAAGAAGAGCCTCAGTAACTCAGTTGAGCCAGTGCCGAAATCCTCCTCCCCCCCCTCCCTACGTCTGCTCCCCCAGTGTGTGGAATTCACTCTCCGCTCCTTCCCCCTGCACTGGCGCTGGTTGCGCGAAGGCAGGCGGGGGAGCCTCAAGTGGAAGCGGAGGGGGGAGGGAGCGGAAGGCGCTACTAAAGGGGGCGGCAGCGCCCCAGGCGAATGTGCTGCAAACGGGGGAGGTGGAGCATCAGATAGTGGAGGGGCGAGAGGGGTGGAAGGGGGGGGGAGCGAGGGGAGAAGGAGAGGCGGAGGGGAACAGGGGGTGGCGACGACTGGAGTTTCATGCAGCGTGGGGTGAGTGAGGAGCAAGGGGGAGAGGGGGATAGGAAAAAGAAAGAATGGGTGTTTAGAGTCGGTTGGAGGGAGGGTGCACAGGGATGAGGAGGAATGGAGCTGCTTGGGTTTTGAGGCACCTCTAACAGCTTCCTTCCTCTGCTCTCGTCCCCTCTGCTTCCGTTTTGCACCAATCCTTTGCTCCAGGTATCTCCAAATCCATACCACGTGCTTCAATTCCCGTCTGGAGCACCTTCGTTTGCTGCCTAATAAATCAGCCCCCAAAAGGTCAGTCTTGCGAGCATGGGACCCCATTCCCCGTTGTTTTTTCCCCCGTTTTTGTGGTCCTTTCGCACAGCTTCTGTTGCCTCTTCTTCTTTTTTCTCGACAATGTTAACAAAACGAACGATAAAAAAAACTGATATTATTTATTTTTATTTCTTCCCCATTCTAGGCTTCTTCGAGCGTGGTTCACCTGTGGAGTCGTCGCAGCATGCTTTGTCTTCGTATTCGCCTCTCTGGTGCGTCCATGGTCCATCCACCACTCTATACCTTAGTTCAACATGTTTCAAGCCCCTCAAGGTGGTTCACCTGTGGAGTTATCGCAGCATGCATTGTCTTCCTACTGGCCTCTCTGGTGCGTCTATCACTCTGCTCTATACCCTAGTCTATCATTCTTTGAAACTCCTCAAAGTGGTTCGTAGCTTGATTTGCTGAGTGCCTCAATATGTGGTGCTGTTGCGCCGTTGCTGGAGGTGTTGCAGCAGGCATCGCCTCTCTCTTGTGTTACTCTTGACCTGCCTGGAGCGTAGTTTTGAGGCGCCTCAAAACTAGACTTCTATCATCGCCTCTCTCTTGTGTTTCTCTTGACCTGCCTGGAGCGACCATCACCCACAGGTGGTACCAACTCACTCCCTCTATGCACCTTTCTCATCTCCTTCGGATCTCCTTCGGATCTCCTTCGGATCTCCTTCTCATCTCCTTCTCATCTCCTTCTGATCTCCTTCTCATCTCCTTCTCATCTCATTCTCATCTCCTTCTCATCTCCTTCTCATCTCCTTCTCATCTCCTTCTCATCTCCTTCTCATCTCCTTCTCATCTCCTTCTCATCTCCTTCTCATCTCCTTCTCATCTCCTTCTGATCCCTCCCGCCTCTTTTTCTCTTTCCCAGGGGCTTCTACGGGACAGCCTTGTTGCGTCTCTCCCCGTCCCTCTCTGCCTTTTTGCGTCTCTCAACGCCAGTGCAGCACCAAGGAGAGCAATCTATTGACAGTCTCAGTCACATTCTCCAAATGATAGGAGAGTGTGACTGTCAATTGGCTCTCGGTTGATAGATCCTCTGTCCCTCCCTCCGTCCTCCGCAGGTGCTTCTATGGGACGGCCTTGTTGCTTCTCTCCTCGTCCCTCTCTGCCTTGTTGCGTCTCTCCCCGTCCCTCTCTGCCTTGTTGCCTCTCTCAACGCCAGTGCAGCACCAAGGAGAGCAATCTATTGACAGTCTCAGTCACATTCTCCAAATGATAGGAGAGTGTGACTGTCAATTGGCTCTCGGTTGATAGATCCTCTGTCCCTCCCTCCGTCCTCCGCAGGTGCTTCTATGGGACGGCCTTGTTGCTTCTCTCCTCGTCCCTCTCTGCCACTACCTCTCACGCCAACCGCATCACCAAGAAGAGCAGCCTCCATACTCTCTCAGTCAAAATCAACACAGCCAGAGCCGCTACAGCCACAGCCCCTCTTTCGATACCTCCACTCCCCCTGTCAATCCGCTGATAGTGAATGCTTCTGTCGCACAAGCCATAGATCCCTATGGTTCCCCTGTAGCAGCACGAGCTCGCTATGCCACAACCCCGGCCTCTCTTCACGTGCTGCAGCCTGTGGTGAGTGAGTCTCTGTCAAGGACTGGTGAGTAGTGCGGCATTTCCATCGCATTCCGTCTCCTACCAAGTGCATGTGTGCGAGTCTAAGCCAGAGGACTATGCCGCACAGAAGTCTCCCCGTCCGATTCTCGCTCCTCCCTCCTCTCTCCCCACCTGCCCCACTCTCCCCACCCGCCCCACTCCCCACGTGGAGCAACAGCTGCCAGGTATCAACATGCCATTAGCTGATCTCAGCTACCTCTTCATCGCCACTCTCATCAGCCTAGCGTGGCATGAGGCGGGCCATGCCGTGGCAGCCGCTGTGTGAGTGTAAGTCTGTGTGTGGGTGAAGTCTGTGTGTGAGTGTAAGTCTGTGTTTGAGTCTAAGTCTGTGTGTGAGTGTAAGTCTGTGTGTGAGTGTAAGTCTGTGTGTGTGTCAGGAGGGGAGTGTGTGCATGCGTGCGTATGTGTGTCTCGCCTACCTCTTTATTACCACGCTCATCAGCCTAGCGTGGCGTGAGGCGGGCCACGCTGTGGCAGCTGCCGTGTGAGTGTAAATGCTGAGTCTAGGTATGCATAAGGCGTGTGCCTGGGTGTGTGCTCTCGTCTCGTCTACCTCTTTATTGCCTCTTCTACCAAGTGCATGTGTGCGAGTCTAAGTCAGAGGACTGCAGGTGAATGAAATTATGGGTCCAAGTGCATGTGTGCGAGTCTAAGTCAGAGGACTGCAGGTGAATGAAATTATGGGTCCAAGTGCATGTGTGCGAGTCTAAGTCAGAGGACTGCAGGTGAATGAAATTATGGGTCCAAGTGCATGTGTGCGAGTCTAAGTCAGAGGACTGCAGGTGAATGAAATTATGGGTCCAAGTGCATGTGTGCGAGTCTAAGTCAGAGGACTGCAGGTGAATGAAATTATGGGTCCAAGTGCATGTGTGCGAGTCTAAGTCAGAGGAGGTGTATGAATCATGAGTCCAAGTGCATACTTTTAAGGCGCCTCAAAATTAGTGGCATGAGCCATGCGGGCGTGGTATGAGGCGTGCCATGCTGTAGCAGCAGCCGCAGTGTGAGTGTATTTTGAGCCGACTCAGAATACACCTGTAAGTGCGTCACCAGGTGGGTGTTGCAGTGCAGGTGTAATTCTTTTATTTCTCTCCATCTCCCCATCCCTCCATCTCCCCATGTCCCCATGTCCCCATGCCCCCACCTCCCTCTCTCTCCATCTCCCCATGCCCCCACCTCCCTCTCTCTCCATCTCCCCATGCCCCCACCTCCCTCTCTCTCCATCTCCCCATCTCCTGCCTCCCCTGTCCCCCTCAACCAGCCCCCCCCCCCCCAACCCCTGCTTCTATGCTTTCCACAGCGAGGGTGTCAGAGTGCAGCACGTGGCATGCTTTCTCCTCGGCCTCCTCCTCCCCGGCGCACACGTCGCCTTCGATCCCAGCGATTACAACTCCCTCCCTCCTGCTCGGCTCTTGAGAATACTTTCTGCTGGCATCTGGCACAATATTGTGGTGAGTCTAGTGTGAGTTGGTGGGTGCAACACTACTGTGCCGCACATTCCTCTCCTCCTCCAAGGCGCACACGTCGGCTTCCCATCCCAGCGATTACAACTCCCTCCCTCCTGCGCGGCGGCTTAGGATTCTCTCTGCTGGCATCTGGCACAACGTAGGGGTGAGTGCAAGGCCATGTTGGGTGGTGCACCATGTAACCCTTTAAGTTAGGTTTTTGAGAACTCTCAAAAACCATGTTGGGTGGTGCACCATGTAACCCTTTAAGTTAGGTTTTTGAGAATTATAAAAAACCATGTTGGGTGGTGCACCATGTAACCCTTTAAGTTAGGTTTTTGAGAATTCTCAAAAACCATGTTGGGTGGTGCACCATGTAACCCTTAAAGTTAGGTTTTTGAGAATTCTCAAAAACCATGTTGGGTGGTGCACCATGTAACCCTCTTGTTTAGCATGTGGCCTTCCACACCAATGACTTCCACTCCCTGCCTCAATACGTCCTTGTATTAGGTAGGTGGCAAGTTACAGCCATGGCAGGTAAGAGAGAGATACAGCAACAGTCAACAGCCCACACCCTGCTCAGAGTACTCTCTGCAGACGTCTGGCACAACAACGTAGTGGTGGGTTGACACAGCAATTTCACCCACCAATCCCTCCCTCCAACCACCCACCCCTGCACCAACACTCCCTTTTGAGTCGCCTCAAAAGCACGACATAGGGGTGCATTCCGCATGGTGGTGAGTACAGAGGCTTGGCAATGTACTGGTGGGTTGGCACGGAAATTTCACCCACCTATCCCTCCCTCCCTCCACCCACGCAGCCCCATTCCAACCGCCTCTTCCTCGGTGAACTCGTCAACGAAGATGGGGACGACGGGTGGCGCACCGGTCCCACCCGTCGTCCTCATCTTCCCTTCCAAATCGACCCTTCCTCATCCTCCTCGCTCCCCTCCCCCCATTTCCCCCCCCCACCACTCCCTCCCTCTCCCCCCCCCCTCCTCCTCACTCATGCAGCTATCCCTATTCGCTCTGCTGCTCCTCTCCTCGCCTCTCCAGGCAGCCCTCTTCCTTCCACTCTACTCCCAGGCTCACCCAGGCCTCAAGGTAAGTCTCTCTCTGGGATCCATTTGCTAGTTTTGAGGCGCCTCAAAACTATACTCCCAGGCTCACCCAGGCCTCGAGGTAAGTCTCTCTCTGGGATCCATTCGCTCCCTTCCTTTGCAATCAGCCAGCTCACCCTGCCACTCCTCTCCTCACCTCTCCAGGCAACCCTCTTTCTTCCACTCTCCTGTCATCAGTGTAGAAAAGTAGACTCGATGTGCATAGCTGTAAGATGCACAAGTTGGAGATGGTGAAGATAGGTTCCAAGAGGAGCCCTAGAAAGCGAAGAGAAAGTAGTGAATAGAGCTGACAAAGACATTGGGCTAAGTAGGCCTAGATTGTGAAGAAGAGAGAGATGGAGACGTGCTGGGCGACTTGGGCTGGTCCAGGTGAGGAGAATGGCACCCAAGACACTTGGGGTGCCCAAGCGGGTGCTCAAGTCGCCCAAACGGGTGCTCAAGTCAAGGTGGGGGAGTGAGGAACCCTCAAAGTGGGCCTGGAAGCGCCCCCACTAGTTGAACCGCGATTCCACAAGTTGGATTCGTGGTTCCACAAGCTGCTGGAGCCGCGTTTTCATGGTTGAGAAACGTGGGTCCAGGTTTGAGCCGCGTCCCAAATGTTGGGATGCGTGGTGAGGTACCCCACTTCGGATTTTGGGGTGCCTAGCCCTTGATAAAATCACTTGGGGCCAACCTATTCCTAATATAACCCCAACCCCTAATGTCTACACCTAATATAATGTAAAACATTACACATAACAGAGAAATGTACTACGTTAACTGCATCCCAGATAAAAGCCCGAAAACAATACTCAAGAACAATGATCCACTCTGGCCTTCCCACTGCTCCGTACTTCTCCTGTGCACACTCTTCTCTTCCTATCCAGGTGACATCCGTGCATCCATACTCCCCTCTTTACAGCCACATTCGCCCGGGAGACACCCTACTAGCACTAGACCACAATCCCCTCTCGTCTCCTGCGGTCTACTCTCACCTCCTCTCCCGCCTCTCTCACCTCTCCCACCGCAGTCACCTATCTCACCTCTCCCACAATGACAACCACCCTCCACTGCCATCCAATTTCTCCCTACCCTCGGACCCTCCGCCCTCCACTATTTACCATCCTGCAACCACACTGTTCCCTCTGTTGGACAATCTTCCCTTCAGAGGATATTGCGTTCCCCTTTCAGCCAATCACAGTCTGCCACCTGGAATTCTTAGTTCACCCTTTCCGCCCAATGATAGGCCGCCACCATTGCCTTTAACCACTCCAACTCCCAGCTCTTTCCTGGAACCTTCCCACCACCACCGCCATCATTCCAACCTGGAGCCACCGCCACCATCAGCACTCTCCTGTGAGGACTCGTTTCCTGGAACCATCCTTTTCCGGTGGGCTCCAGCTGGCGATGCGGAACCTTCCTTGCAGGTTCCTGCAGCTGGATGGCAGCACCGGCAGCAGGAAGCTTCCATGCAGCTCTCAGGACATGGAGCCCAGCAGCAGGAAGCTCCTCGGAGGGTTCCTTCCACGGCTTGCCTGCGGCCTCGGGATGTGGTGGAGGGAGGGAGGAGGTGTGGGTGGGGGTTGATCGAGGATGGTTTTGAGGCGCACCAAAATTGGATGGAGGATGGTGGGAAAGGCACGAGGAATGAGGAGCACCGGCGATGTGATCAGGTAAGAAAACGCTCAGGAATGGAAGGTGTGGGAAGCTTCTCTGGTGATTCCTTCCTACCATGGCATGCCTGCTGGATGGTGGAGGTAGGGAGTACCTGCAGGTGCGGGTATGGCAGTGTAGAAGTGTATGGGCAATCACAGAAACGATATGGGCAATCCCAGAAACCATTGACAGCAGGAAACCACAGCATGCAAGACTTCCCCTGATTCTTATTCTGTTCCTCCTTTCCGATATCCATCTCATTTCTCCTATTTCTGTTATTCTGTACTCCCGCTCTCCATGGATCCATCTGCATGACTCCTGCCCTTCCACGTCAGCATCTGTGAGGAGTCTATTTTTTAGGCGCCTCAAAAATATGGCTCCATCTGCACGACTCCTGCCCTTCCACGTCAGCATCTCCTACTCCTCATGAAGTTTCAGCCCTCCTATGTTTCTTCCGATGTCATTTCCTCCCCTGATGTCTGTCTCTTATTTCTCGCACCCGGTTCCCACTCCCAACTCTCCAGGACTCCACCTGCATGGCCCCTGTCCTTCCACGTCACCATCTGCTGCTCCATGTACATTTTCTCTCCTCCTTCTCTTCCTCCTCTTTCATTTCTTCGCCGCCCTCCTCCGCTTTCTCTCCTTCCTCCTCCTCTCCCTCCTCTCCCTCCTCTCCGACTTCTCTGGTGTTTGTGGGTACCATCGAGTCCTTTGCCCGAGGCCTTTCTCTCTCCCCCTGGCACCCCCGCACACTCACACTCCCTCTCACTCTGCCTAATCCTACACGCGCACGTGCGTCCTCGCACACACCTACTCACGCGGCGCATCCCAGGAGATGGCTGCGGGCTATAAGGCT
The DNA here is from genome assembly GCA_027943415.1 of Closterium sp. NIES-67. Classification (NCBI taxonomy): domain Eukaryota; kingdom Viridiplantae; phylum Streptophyta; class Zygnematophyceae; order Desmidiales; family Closteriaceae; genus Closterium; species Closterium sp. NIES-67. Next base: position 388,838 of record BQMB01002151.1, read on the forward strand.
ACCCGCTTCTGCAAGCATGATTGGCAGAGAGCAGCTGCTGCAGAAACAGCAGGCCCTGCAGCATCAGCAGCACGAGCAGGAGCAGCAGCAGCAGCAGGAGCAGGAGCAAGAGCAGGAGCAGGAGCAGGAGCAGGAGCAAGAGCAGGAGCAGGAGGATATAGAAGAAGAGCGTCGTAACCAGTCATCACTGTTACCAGCATCGCCATCATCGGTGCTTCAATTTTCAGCACCGTTATGGGGGCCTATGGTGGTGACACGTGCCATTCTCTTTGTCGTCCACGTGTCCAATGCTCTCGCCCTCATCAATGCTGCCCCTGTGAGTATAAAAATAAAAAATTACTTGGAAAAAAATATGATCAGGGTGTAGTAGATTCCCTTTTGTGCCTTTTTTGAATAATTCAATTCCAGGGTGTAGTGGGTTCCTTTTTGTGGCTCTTTCAAGTATCAAATCTGAGATATCAGTATTCAATTGTTAAGTGTTGCCCATGTACTCGCCTTGAAATTACGTTTCATATCATTAACTGTTCTCCTACTTGTGTTCTTGCCACTATCCTCCTTATAGTGCTTCCTCTCATTCACGCTTCATGCCTTTGGCCCTTCTCCTCGTTTAGGGTTGTTTTCTCGTCATTGCAATTCCCCTGGCTAACCTTATTGCATCCAATGCACCTGTTTCACCCTCCTCTTCTCTCTCCAGATCTTCTTCCTCGATGGGGAGGCCATTCTTTCCAACCTGCTCCGCCTGCTTCTCCCATTTCCCTCGTATCCTCTCCCCTCGCATCTCAACCTCCGACACCAGCACCAGATAGCTCTCCATCATCGTACACTTCGCACTCTACTCTATGGGGGCTCTCTTCTTCTCGCCATATCCATGCTTTCCTCTGCGGTGTTTTCTCGTTAAGGATCCAATGTTGAACAAGTTATGATGTGGATGTGCCTAATCTGGTGATCTCTATTTGCGGATTGGCTAGTCAATAATTCAAAACAGTACCCTAACAGGCCGCCGGACAATCGGATCCGCCATTAACGCCTACCTGCTTTGGCCTAACCTATGACATGCACCGCAAGCTCCGCCATGCTGGGACGGCGCCCGATCTAACCATTCAGCTTCTCCCATCGACGGTTACTCATGCCTCTCGCTATACGCGCACCGCGTTTTTGGCTCCCTCGAAGACGGGACTTGTTTTCGGTTAGCTCGCCGCAATCAGCAGCGCCAACTGTGGACGGAAAAGCACTGGGATTGGCTGGGCTCGTCTGGCTCCCCTTGATATTGCCGTCAGCTCGTCAAATTCGATGCTTGTCTTGATGCGGGTCATCACATCTCACCCACCTCCTTGGCCTTCCGTTCACTTCTGGTTCATTCTGTTTCAGTTCCGCTCAAAATCTTACTTTCCAGAAGATCATCCTTCCATTTTAGCACTGTCAGTCAGTTACCGTCAAACTGGCGAAGCCTGTTTGCATTTTTTAGCTGAGAATTTTGAGATAAGCGAGTAGTGAAATTGACTTGAGAGAGCGCCCATTGTTACTGCACCTGGCAGTTATTGAGCTCAAAATATTGAGCAGGCAGCCATTGATCTAGTCTAGGCGTTTTCTCGGGCATAACTTGTGCTAGAGTAGGACTGTCACAGCTCGTTCTCTTCAGGTCTGCAGCTAGAAATACCGCAGGAATTTCCCAAGTAGCTATCCACAAAGCTTTTCTACTTCTCGCCTTTATTTCTTTCCCGATAGTACGACACAAAAACCCGTCGCTGTTGACTCGGCCGCAATACCGTGTTGCGTGCGACACGCTTCAAGCACACGTGCGTGTTGTATTCTGTTGATTCGTAGCTCTCCCAGGCATCTTCACCCATCCAGAAACGCTCGGCCTCCGCAACCCTCCGTCCTCCTCCATTTTTGAGGCGCCTAAAAATTAGACTGCCTTTTTTCTGCCGTTTAGCTCTCGCCGGCATGCCTCAGCCGTCCAGAAACGCTCGGCCTCCGCAACCCTTCCTTCTCTTACCCCTCGTCTTCATTTTCGTCCTCTCGTTACTGTCACAATCTTCCGTTACCATAGCCCGCTCCGTCCCGCGAAACCTCCACTTAGTGTGCGAGCCGGGATGCCTGCACAACGGCACGTGCAAGCTGAGCCCGAAGATCAAGGAACCCGAGTGCGAATGCCAGCCGTACGATCGCGACACCGGGCTGTACTTCCGCGGGAAATCGTGTCAAACGGAGGCCGTCCGATGCAACGCCACGTGGTGGTGCGAGAACGGCGGGAAATGCGTCGCGATGGGCGCGCAGGGGTTCCTCTGCTCATGTCCGCACAAGTTTCAGGTGCGCCCCTTCTAGGCGTTCCTATGTCTTCTATAGTGGACTTCTTACTCGGGAAGTGCGTCGTGATGGGCGCTTAGGGGTTCTCCTGTTCATGTCCGCATGAATCTCAGGTAAGCCGTAGAAAGACACATGAAAAGGGGACTCTATATTTCGCTGCTCATGTCCGCACAAGTCCCAGGTGCGTGTTACATGCTGGTAACACTTGCAAGGTAAGAATTCGCAAGCTCCAGGTAATTCTTGAGGCACCTCAGTTTTCTGTTCGTGCCACACAAGTTCCGCTAGGGTTTGAGGCAAATTAGCTTTTGAGTCGACTCAAAAGTCACCTTTTTGTTAAACGGAGGCCGTCTGATGCAACATGGAGTGCCGCACAAGTTCCACTAGGGTGGATGTAGAGGAAGTGCTCACTGCTTTTCCCCTGTCACTGCTTCCCCCCTGTTCTCCTGCTCCCTTCCTCCAGGGCTCCAAGTGCCAGACGCCGGTCGTTGCCTGTGGCACGGGCCTCTGGTGCGCTAACGGCGGCGTGTGTGTGTTTTCAGAGGAGGCCAACGCCACCATCTGCAAGTGCCCTTCCACTCACACCGGCGCCAGCTGCCAAACCCTAGTGGAGCCTCAAGACTTTGGTAAGTATGGATCATCATAACGAGTTTAATATGTTAGAGGAAGCCGACGCCACCATCTGCAAATGCCCCTCCTCCACCCACACCGGCGTGAGCTGCCAAACCCTAGTGGAGCCGCAGGACTTTGGTGATTGTAACGAGTGTGACTCTAACGGGTATGGTACTGGTAGTAGGAGTGTGCGTGCTCTCAGAGGAAGCCAACGCCACCATCTGCAAGTGCCGCTCCACCCACACCGGCGCCAGCTGTCAAATCCTAGTGGAGCCACAGGACTTGTGTGTTTGGATGACAATAACGAGTATGGTTCTTTCCAGCGTCACCATCTGCCAGTGCCCCTCCTCGAGTCCTCTCACATTGGCTCGGGTTGTCACACGTCAATGTTTACCACTCACCGTACGTACCAGGGGCACTCCGACTTGTTTACAGCTCACAGTTCTTACCTCCAACCATTTCCACCCCTTCCACCCTGACCCCTCCCCCCTCCCCTCCCCACCTTCTACACTCTCAAGGCCCATGGGAGCAGCGTCAGTCCAACTTCACCTCGCCTCTCATTGTCCCTTGGAATTCAACCTTAGCCTTTCTGGTCGACGAGCGCGACAAGTACTTCCACACCACCTTCGCTCTCCTCGGCGCGCTGGTCTTCGTGTGGGTGGTGTCGCTCTGCATCGTCTACCACTCGCACGAGTGCAGGAGGAGCAGCAGGCCCATTCACCCTGGGTGCCACTGTCTTCAACCTCTTCCCCCCCCCCCCTTTCCCCCCCCCTTTCCCCCCCTGATTCGCCCATCCGTTCGCCCTGCAGACCCATTGGAGCAGTGCTACTCCAACTTAACCGTGCCTCTCATTGCGCCTTCCAACTCTACCCTCCATCCGGTCGCCCTGCAGGCCCATCGGAGCAGTGCTACTCCAACTTAACCTTGCCTCTCATTGCGCCTTCCAACTCTACCCTCCATCCGTTCGCCCTGCAGGCCCATCGGAGCAGCTCCGAACGAACTTCACCTCGCCCCTCATCATTCCCTCCAACTCCACCCTCGACTTTCTGGTCGACGAGCGCGACAAGTACTTCCACACCTTCTTCGCGCTCCTGGGCGCGCTGGTCTTCGTGTGGGTGGTGTCGCTCTGCTTCGTCTACCACTCGCACGAGCGCAGGCGAGCCGGCAGGGCCATTGCTGTGGTTGGGGTGCTGGAAGCACCCCCTCCTTCCCGACTGGACAAGCAGCAGCAGAGGCAGCAGCAGCAGAAGCCGCTGAAGCACAAAAAGAAGCAGCAGCAGCAGCAGAATGGGAAGGTAAATACTCAGGAGGATGAGCAGCAAAAGCACCTGCACCAGAAGCACCTATCCGGGGAGGATCTAGGCTCATCTGAAGCCCCCTTGGTCACCACTTCCTCTTGCTCCTCTGCTGGTCTCACTGCTGTGCCCATTCGCCGGAATCCCAGCAGTGGGGTCAATTCAAGTGTCACAGGTATTGCCGCTGGCAGCAGTAGCAGCAGTAGCACCAGCTTTGGTGGTGGTGGTAGTGGTGGTGGTTCCTATGGGGGTCATATGTTAGGCTCTCACAACTTTCAGCATCATCATCAGCAGCAGCAGCAGCATGGTTCTGGTTATGTGCCTCCCGAAATTATGCAGGATGTGGGAAATGAAAGTGGTGGGGATAGGAGGGGAGGGTACAGTAGCGGTGCAGTCAGCAGTGCAACAGATGCAGAGGTGGCGGCGCTCTTTGCAGTGCCACAAGATTCACCATCTATTGCTTCACCGTCTACCGCTTGCCCAGCTGCCGTCCTCCCAGCTGTGGCAGAAGCAACTGCAGGGGATGCTTCTGGAGAAAATGCAGCAGCAGGAGCAGCAGCTGTAGATCTTGAAAATAATTCACAAGCTCTGCTATTGAGCTCACTCTCCTCGCTCATTCGAGCAGTAGATTCGGGCAGCCAAATGGGCGGCTCGGATTCCAAGTCAGAGGTACTATCAGTGGTGATGGATTCGCTGCCAGGGGGCGGAGTGGAGGAGGACGATATGGCCGAGGAGCTGCTGTGCAGGGGTGAGGAGAGCAGTGGTGGTGGGATGATCAAGAGTTCAAGAAGAAAACGAGCAGGTACAGGGGACGATGTTAGGCTTCTGTTTTGAACTACAATGGTTTACACCTTGAACGACTTAATTTGATATTTAATATGAAATACAGTAAGACGTCAATTTGCTCAACTGCCTTGTGAGATGGTTAGGTGCATAGGGATGCCGTGTGGTTGGGCTAGTTGGTGAATTGTGGTATGATGAGTCATGACGCTCTCACCACTGTTGTAAATGTGTACACCGCGGAATAACTAAACTCACGCAGCTCACGTAACACTCTGGTAACAGGTTTGGAGTTTTGGGTTTGGCGAAGCTCGCCAGGAACGAGGAAAACGAGCAAGCAGTCAGAACCCAGCTATGTCAGAAAAATACCCCGAACCGCCACCCGAACCAAACCAGACTCCCTCAAAGATTGCCGCGCAGCCAGGCAGAGCCCAACAACTGCCTGCCATGCTTGCCTTGGGTTTGTCCCGAGCCGACCAACCACCAGCTTCCATCCTGCCAGCAGGCCGTCAAGACGTGAATCGTGTGATCTCAAAGCGACGTCGTCAGACATTAGACGTAACAGCGCGCTGCACAGCGTTTTTCCATGGTTTAAACGTTTTTAGTACGTTTCAATACGATGATATCAGGTCAGGGAGTCCATCATGAGGAGGACACCACATCACACCAATCAACGTTCTCAACAAACATATTTTTTCTCACGAGATTCCAGATTACAGTCTGACGAAGCAGGACGAGGTTCTGTACTCGCCGTGTTTTGCGGAACTGTTCCAGTCTTCCCCCGCCAACTGCGCTAAACTCTTTTCCATTCCCTTTGCGAGAAGGTGGCCCGTGAGTTAGCGACTTTCTCGGCGTCGATTCGGCGCAGCTTGCTCGCATTTCTTATTTCGTTCATAGCAATTTCAACGGAAATATATCTACCAGTCTTCGTGAACAACAACGCCAAATCTCTCCCATTTTTTAGTTCTACTGTAGGCTAGCGTGTGCTGATGCACACCTGCGTACTGCGATTTCGTTTTGTCTCGTATTCAGCGATTCGTAAATAGCTCGGCTAGCGATTTGCCTCTGCCATCTCGAAAGTAGCGCGAAACTTACTGCATAGGTTAGATATCGGCCTCTCATCCAGGCACAAGCGTTTGGCCGGCTTTGGGCTTGCAAGCTCGTCCATTCTAAAGGTGTCCTGTCCGGTCTGCTGACTCACGGCTTGGATAAGATATCTGACGCGTCGCGTCTACGGACTCACGGCTTGGATAAGGAATCGGACGTGTCGCATCTGCTGACTCAGCGCTTAGATAAGATATCTGACGTGTCGCGTCTTCTGACTCACGGTTGTGGATAAGATATCTGACGTGTCGCGTCTGCTGACTCACGGCTGTTGATTATGGAGCAGAATATCCTATCAGGGCTCGACCACAGCCTGCGATCTTCCTCCCAGTTTAATAATCCCGCCCAGTTCAACAATCCTTCACAGTTCAATAATCCTGTAAATTCCATGCACTCGGGAATGGCCGACCCGATGAGTCAGTTCGGAATGCCGAACCAGGCCGGGCAGTTCGGAATGCCGAACCAAACCGGGCAGTTCGGGATGCCGAACCATACCGGACAGTACGGAATGGCGAGTCTCAACGGACATCCGGGACTGGCAGATCCCTCAAGGCAGCTCGGATCGGGAGACCCCACGAGGCTGTCCGGCTCCCCGGATCCCGCCAAGCAGCGAGCAATGTCTGTTCAAATGGAGGCGTGGGGCTCCTCCGCCCAACGGGTACGCAATGCCGAATGATCCGCAACTCGTTTTTCACCCACGGGACATTAGGGTTGGGGCTGCTTTTGAGTCGACTCTAAAGCTCCTCCGCCCAACGGGTACGCCATGACTCCGAGTAATCCGCAAAGCGTTTTTCACCCACGGGACACCCGGGTTGGAGAGATCCCACGAGGCTGTCCCGCCCAGCGGGTATGTTATCTGAGTCGACTCGTGATGCATCTGACTCATAACACATGCTGCACTCGGGAGACCCCGCGAGGCTGTCTGGCTACCCGGATCCCGCGAGGCAACGAGCGGCATCCGTTCAAATGGAGGCGTGGGGCTCGGCCGCCCAACGGGTAAGTTTTCATTCATTAGCCGTTTGAAAAAGCACCTGGCCCCGTAAGGCTGCGGGCGTTGGCTGATCATAAACCTCCTTCTCCTTGCCCATCCCTCTCTCCCTCCCACCCCGCTTTCTCCCCCCCCCTCTCCCCCCCCTCCCCCCTCCCCCCCCACCGCCAAACTCCAGAACCCGGAGCGCGCAGCCAAGGACCTGCAGCTGAAGGCGACGGAGACGAGTCTGCGCACTGAGGAGGAGCTGCGGCGGATGCTGCGCTCCTTCAAACCCCCATCCCTTACCTCAATCATCCGTCCCCGCCCCCCCCCTCCCCCCTTCCCCCTATCCCCCACTTACTGCGACCAGAACCAGTCTGCACCCCCGGTTACCGCACCCCCTATGTCGGAGCAACTCACTCAAGTCCCACTGGACAACCCGGAGAGCCAGGAGCGCGCAGCCAAGGACCAGCAGCTGAAGGCGACGGAGACGAGTCTGCGCACCAAGGAGGAGGAGCTGCGGCGCATGCAGGAGGCGGTGGAGAAGCGTGTGGCGCAGCAGGTGACGCGTGTGGAGCAGGAGGCGACCAAGCTGCAGCAGCTGAGGAAGGTAGGTGAAGGGATAGGGGTGGGGGCGTTTGAGTGTTGTAGCGGAAGTGCCGAATTGCCTCACACCGATCGCAGCAGGTGACGCGCGTGGAGCAGGAAGGCAATAAGCTGCAGCAGCTGCGGAAGGTACGTGGAGGGATACGGGGGAGGCAAGTGAGTGTAGTAGGGGGGGTGGTGAGTCCCCTCACACCGATCGCAGCAACTGACACCTGACACGCGGGGATCAGGAGGCAAACAAGCTGCAGCAGCTGGGGAAAGTAGGGTCGATAAGGGGGGGGGATGAGGAGAGTAGGGTCCCTAAGGGGGGGGGATGAGGAGAGTAGGGTCGATAAGGGGGGGGGATGAGGAGAGTAGGGTCCCTAAGGGGGTGGGATGAGGAGAGTAGGGTCCATAAGGGGGAGGGATGAGGAGAGTAGGGTCCATAAGGTGGGGGGATGAGGAGAGTAGGGTTCCTAAGGGGGGGGGATGAGGAGAGTAGGGTCCCTAAGGGGGGGGGATGAGGAGAGTAGGGTCCATAAGGGGGGGGGGATGATGAAGGTAGGGGAGGCATGTGTTGAACGTGGGGGCAGGAGACGCGGGGGGAGCATGAGGCGACCAAGCTGCAGCAGGTGCGGAAGGTAAGGGGAGGAGGTGAGGGAGACAAGGGGGTGTCAGGTACGGGAAGAAGGGGCCGGAGCCCCAAATGCCGCAGCAGGTGACCCCCCTTCCGTCACATCCCCTCCCCCTCTCCCCTTCCCCGCATAGCCATCAGGAGCTGGCCACATCAGAAGACCCCTCCAAGAAGGAGGTGGCGGATGGGACTTCCCTCGTGGGCGCTGCCCTCGTGGTCTCTAACCGCCTTCCCTCACATCCCCTCCCCCTCTCCCCGTCCCCGCATAGCCATCAAGAGCTGGTCACAACAGAAGACCCCTCCAAGAAGGAGGTGGCGGGTAGCTTCCCACCCGTATTTCTCCTCCTCTCTCCCCCCCTCCATCCCCCCCTGCCATCAGGAGCTGGACACAATAGAGGGCCCCCAACCAAGAAGGAGGTGGTTGGTTGCTCTACCAGGAAGAAGGGTGCTGCCCTCGTGGTCTCTAACCGCCTTCCTTCATATCCCCTCCCCTTCCCCACCCTTCTCTGGCATATTCTTCAGGAGATGAACGCAATAGAGGGCCCGACCAAGAAGGAGGTGGCGGATAATTTCCCACGCGTGTTTCTCCTCAACTCAAGCCCCCTCCCTCCCTCCCCTCCTTTGCCTCCAGTAGCTGGACACCATAGTGGACCCCACCAAGAAGGATGTGGCGGATGGTTTTGCCCTCTCCCCATTCGCCTCTCAACTCAACCCATCATCCCCCTTCCCCTCCCCCTCTCCGCCACCCCCCTCCATGACCAATAGGAGCTGGATACCATAGAGGACCCCACCAAGAAGGAGGTGGCAGATCTGCGGAAGCGGATAGAGCTGGTGGACAGGGAGCTCAGGCCCATGCGGACGCTGGTGGAGAGGAAGGTGAGATAAGGCTCACGCATGCCCTGGAAATGTGGGTGATTCATTCAAGGTGGGTTGACGTGCATCTGAGGAAGCGGATAGAGCCGGTGGATAGGGAGCTCAGGCCCATGCGGACGCTGGTGGAGAGGAGGGTGAGTTGTGACTGTTGGTGGGTTGAGGGCTCTACCCCCGTTAGTTGATGAGTCGGATTGGAGGAAGCGGATGTAGCTGGTGGACAGGGGGCTCAGGCCCATGCGGGCTCTGGCGGAGTGGAAGGTGGGCCACGGCCCATGGTAGGCCCAGGGAATCCCGGATGCTGTGCAGCGATGTGAGGAGGTGGGGATGTGAGGAGGTGGCGATGTGAGGTTGCGGATCGAGCTGGTGGACAGGGAGCTGAGGCTGGTTCTACCCATTCCTCATCATTTTAAGCGGATGTGAGGAAGCGGATAGAGCTGGTAGACAGAGAGCTGAGGCCGATGAGGGCTCTGGTGGAGAGGAGGGTGGGTTCTGAATGTGGGTGGTTCGGTGACTCTAACACATGAGTTGACGGGGATGTGAGTAAGCGAATAAAGGTGGTGGATAGAGAGCTGAGGTTCAGGGCGTGTTCCACGATGGGCAGGGGTTGTGACACGATGTCAGGCAACTTTGTGTCATTTGAGATTTTTCCAGTCGAATTTGCCCGTCAATAACAGTTTTGACAGTGGAAGTGTTGAGTGGAATTTGCCAGTCGAATTTAACCTTGTGTCATGTAGGAACAGGCCCTCATACTGGCTCTGGTGGAGAGGAATGTGCGTTGTGAACGTGGGTGGGTTGAGGGCTCTAACAGTTGAGTTGACAGGAATGTGAGGAAGCGAATAAAGCTGGTGGATAGAGAGTTGAGGCTCATACTGGGACTGGTGGAAAGGGAGGTGGGCTGATGCTGGCTGGCTGAACGCCTCTGCCCTTTTGATTCAATGCAAATGCTCCACCCGGTATTCATTCGTTGAAGCGGATCTGCTTTTGTGTCAACTCGAGCTCTATACATTGCTTATGAGTTGAAGCGGATCTGCTTTTAAGTCGACTCCAAAAGCCGGCTCTGGCGGAGAGGAAGGTGAGCTCATGCTGGCTGGCTGAACGCCTCTGCCCAGTTTTCGTGATTTGAAGCGGGTCTATGGAAGCGGATAGAGCTGCTAGACAGAGAGAGAGCTGAGAGCTGCGAGCTGAGAGCTGCGAGCTGAAAGCTGAGAGCTGAGAGCTGAGAGCTGAGAGCTGCGAGGTGAGAGCTGAGAGCTGAGAGCTGAGAGCTGAGAGCTGAGAGCTGAGAGCTGAGAGCTGAGAGCTGAGAGCTGAGAGCTGCGAGCTGCGAGCTGAGAGCTGAGAGCTGCGAGCTGCGAGCTGCGAGCTGCGAGCTGCGAGCTGCGAGCTGAGAGCTGAGAGCTGAGAGCTGAGAGCTGAGAGCTGAGAGCTGAGAGCTGAGAGCTGAGAGCTGAGAGCTGCGAGCTGAGAGCTGAGAGCTGAGAGCTGCGAGCTGAGAGCTGAGAGCTGAGAGCTGAGAACTGAAGGACGTGACCACAGCGTGCAACAACAAGAATGCTCAGAAGTCAGAGCTGGTTGCCGTGTAACCCCTAGGCCCGTGCCCCATCATTCCTGTACCGTGTGCCCATGCCCTGTGGTGTGCTGGCAGGAGAAGGAGCTGGAGGACGCAACCACAGCGTGCAACAACAAGAACGCTCAGAAGTCAGAGCTGGTTGCCGTGTAACCCCTAGGCCCGTGCCCCATCATTCCTGTACCGTGTGCCCATGCCCTGTGGTGTGCTGGCAGGAGAAGGAGCTGAAGGACGCAACCACAGCGTGCAACAACAAGAACGCTCAGAAGTCAGAGCTGGTTGCCGTGTAACCCCTAGGCCCGTGCCCCATCATTCCTGTACCGTGTGCCCATGCCCTGTGGTGTGCTGGCAGGAGAAGGAGCTGGAGGACGCAACCACAGCGTGCAACAACAAGAACGCTCAGAAGTCAGAGCTGGTTGCCGTGTAACCCCTAGGCCCGTGCCCCATCATTCCTGTACCGTGTGCCCATGCCCTGTGGTGTGCTGGCAGGAGAAGGAGCTGAAGGACGCGACCACGGCGTACAACAACAAGAACGCTCAGAAGTCAGAGCTGGTTGGCAAGTTGTTCGAGGTGGGTCTTGGGGTTGGGGAAGCATGGCTGAAGTGTCGCTGTGTCTTCTGGTGGAGTTGCATTGTTGGGCCCAAACCACTGCGCACACAAGCCAGAGCTGGTTGGCAAGTTGTTCGAGGTGGGTCTTGGGGTTGGGGAAGCATGGCTGATGTGTCGCTGTGTCTTCTGGTGGAGTTGCATTGTTGGGCCCAAACCACTGCGCACACAAGCCAGAGCTGGTTGGCAAGTTGTTCGAGGTGGGTCTTGGGGTTGGGGAAGCATGGCTGAAGTGTCGCTGTGTCTTCTGGTGGAGTTGCATTGTTGGGCCCAAACCACTGCGCACACAAGCCAGAGCTGGTTGGCAAGTTGTTCGAGGTGGGTCTTGGGGTTGGGGAAGCATGGCTGATGTGTCGCTGTGTCTTCTGGTGGAGTTGCATTGTTGGGCCCAAACCACTGCGCACACAAGCCAGAGCTGGTTGGCAAGTTGTTCGAGGTGGGTCTTGGGGTTGGGGAAGCATGGCTGAAGTGTCGCTGTGTCTTCTGGTGGAGTTGCATTGTTGGGCCCAAACCACTGCGCACACAAGCCAGAGCTGGTTGGCAAGTTGTTCGAGGTGGGTCTTGGGGTTGGGGAAGCATGGCTGATGTGTCGCTGTGTCTTCTGGTGGAGTTGCATTGTTGGGCCCAAACCACTGCGCACACAAGCCAGAGCTGGTTGGCAAGTTGTTCGAGGTGGGTCTTGGGGTTGGGGAAGCATGGCTGATGTGTCGCTGTGTCTTCTGGTGGAGTTGCATTGTTGGGCCCAAACCACTGCGCACACAAGCCAGAGCTGGTTGGCAAGTTGTTCGAGGTGGGTCTTGGGGTTGGGGAAGCATGGCTGATGTGTCGCTGTGTCTTCTGGTGGAGTTGCATTGTTGGGCCCAAACCACTGCGCACACAAGCCAGAGCTGGTTGGCAAGTTGTTCGAGGTGGGTCTTGGGGTTGGGGAAGCATGGCTGAAGTGTCGCTGTGTCTTCTGGTGGAGTTGCATTGTTGGGCCCAAACCACTGCGCACACAAGCCAGAGCTGGTTGGCAAGTTGTTCGAGGTGGGTCTTGGGGTTGGGGAAGCATGGCTGATGTGTCGCTGTGTCTTCTGGTGGAGTTGCATTGTTGGGCCCAAACCACTGCGCACACAAGCCAGAGCTGGTTGGCAAGTTGTTCGAGGTGGGTCTTGGGGTTGGGGAAGCATGGCTGATGTGTCGCTGTGTCTTCTGGTGGAGTTGCATTGTTGGGCCCAAACCACTGCGCACACAAGCCAGAGCTGGTTGGCAAGTTGTTCGAGGTGGGTCTTGGGGTTGGGGAAGCATGGCTGATGTGTCGCTGTGTCTTCTGGTGGAGTTGCATTGTTGGGCCCAAACCACTGCGCACACAAGCCAGAGCTGGTTGGCAAGTTGTTCGAGGTGGGTCTTGGGGTTGGGGAAGCATGGCTGATGTGTCGCTGTGTCTTCTGGTGGAGTTGCATTGTTGGGCCCAAACCACTGCGCACACAAGCCAGAGCTGGTTGGCAAGTTGTTCGAGGTGGGTCTTGGGGTTGGGGAAGCATGGCTGATGTGTCGCTGTGTCTTCTGGTGGAGTTGCATTGTTGGGCCCAAACCACTGCGCACACAAGCCAGAGCTGGTTGGCAAGTTGTTCGAGGTGGGTCTTGGGGTTGGGGAAGCATGGCTGAAGTGTCGCTGTGTCTTCTGGTGGAGTTGCATTGTTGGGCCCAAACCACTGCGCACACAAGCCAGAGCTGGTTGGCAAGTTGTTCGAGGTGGGTCTTGGGGTTGGGGAAGCATGGCTGATGTGTCGCTGTGTCTTCTGGTGGAGTTGCATTGTTGGGCCCAAACCACTGCGCACACAAGCCAGAGCTGGTTGGCAAGTTGTTCGAGGTGGGTCTTGGGGTTGGGGAAGCATGGCTGATGTGTCGCTGTGTCTTCTGGTGGAGTTGCATTGTTGGGCCCAAACCACTGCGCACACAAGCCAGAGCTGGTTGGCAAGTTGTTCGAGGTGGGTCTTGGGGTTGGGGAAGCATGGCTGATGTGTCGCTGTGTCTTCTGGTGGAGTTGCATTGTTGGGCCCAAACCACTGCGCACACAAGCCAGAGCTGGTTGGCAAGTTGTTCGAGGTGGGTCTTGGGGTTGGGGAAGCATGGCTGATGTGTCGCTGTGTCTTCTGGTGGAGTTGCATTGTTGGGCCCAAACCACTGCACACACAAGCCAGAGCTGGTTGGCAAGTTGTTCGAGGTGGGTCTTGGGGTTGGGGAAGCATGGCTGATGTGTCGCTGTGTCTTCTGGTGGAGTTGCATTGTTGGGCCCAAACCACTGCGCACACAAGCCAGAGCTGGTTGGCAAGTTGTTCGAGGTGGGTCTTGGGGTTGGGGAAGCATGGCTGATGTGTCGCTGTGTCTTCTGGTGGAGTTGCATTGTTGGGCCCAAACCACTGCGCACACAAGCCAGAGCTGGTTGGCAAGTTGTTCGAGGTGGGTCTTGGGGTTGGGGAAGCATGGCTGATGTGTCGCTGTGTCTTCTGGTGGAGTTGCATTGTTGGGCCCAAACCACTGCACACACAAGCCAGAGCTGGTTGGCAAGTTGTTCGAGGTGGGTCTTGGAGTTGGGGAAGCATGGCTGAAGTGTCGCTGTGTCTTCTGGTGGAGTTGCGTTGTCGGGCCCAAACCACTGCGCACACAAGTCAGGGCTGGCTGGGAAGCTTTTTGAGGTGAGTTACTTGAATTTGTAAACTGTGAGTGTGATGTTAGATAGGCAGAAGGCTTTTTGGGAGGTGGGATTACCATTTTTTAGGTGCCTCAAAAATAGACACCTCACGCATGAATTTGTCAACTGTGAGTGTGATGTCAGAAAGGCAGACGGCTGTTTCAGAGGTGAGATGATTCCTTTTGAGTCGACTCAGAAATCACCTTGGAGTTTGTAAACTCTGAGTGTGGTTTTTTATTCGGCTCAAAAGCAGGCTCAGGAATTACCTTTGAATGTGTAAACTGAGTGTGACGTTAGATAGGCCGTCTGTGAGGTGAGGTGATTCCTGAGTTGGCTCTGAAATCAACTTCGAGTCGGCCCAAAAATCACCGTGAGGTGCTTGTGATATGTGAGTGTGAGCGATGGGCAGAAGGCTGTTTGTGGGGTGAGTACTTGTACTTGATCAAGTGCCTCAGTACAGCTCCTCCCCCTCCCCCCTCCTCTTCCTACACTTTACCCCGTCCATCATAAAGAATGTGACGGAGAGATAGCAGCAATGGCTGGGAGCGATAGGTGCCTAAAACAGCTTCCTCACCCTCCTCCTCCCCCCCTCCCCCTTCCCCTCCCCTCTTTCCCTCGTTGCCCCTTCCGATCTATCAGATTGTGAGAAAGAGAGTTCACACACACATACACTCCCTTCTCCCCCTTTGTTCCCTACCCCTCCCATTTTATCGAATTGTGACAGAGAGTGAGGAGCAATGGCTGCAGCGCTTGCTCAGGCGCAGCAAAATACCCTCTCTCTTATCTCCCCCTCCCCCCATTCCCCCCCACTCCTCCCTTCCCCTCCCCCCTTGACTCCTTTCGAACGACCAGATTGTGACCGAGAGTGAACGGCAATGGCTGGCAACGCTGGAGGAGATCACGCCGCTGCTGACACTGATGGAGCAGAAAGCGGGGGGCAGTGAATTTAGGGGGAGAAGAGGGGGGTTGTGACGTGAGAGGAAAGGCGAGCAGGCACGGCAACGGCTGTCAAAGCTGGAGGAGATCACACCACTGCTGACACAGATGGAGCGCTCTGAGGCGCCCAGGAACACGCCTCCTGCCCTGCGGCTCTCCCTTCCTCCCTCCCATCCCATCTGATTGTGCGTCTGTCCCTTCCCCTTCCCATCCAAACCCCACCCCAATCAACCCCCCTCCCCCTGACGACACAGATTGTGACGGAGAGTGAGCGGCAACGGCTGGCAAAGCTAGAGGAGATCACCGCGCTGCTGACACAGATGGAGCGGAAGGAAGGGGGGCAGTGAGTTACGGGGGGTGGGGGGGGAGAAAGAGGGGAAGTGGGAGGAAAGGGGAGCAGGCACAGCAGTGCTGGCAAAGCTGGAGGAGATCACATCGCTGCTGACACAGATGGAGCGGAAAGAAGGGGGGCAGTGATCCAGGAGGAGAAAAGAGAGTGTGAATTGGGAAGAGAGGGGAAGAAGGGAGCAGGGGAGGGGGGGTGGGGAGAGGGGGGGGGGGGGGGATTGGCATGCAGGAAACGCTGGTGAAGTTGGAGGAGATGACAGCATTGCTGGCACAGGTTGGGCTCCAAAGGGGAGTTAAGCGAGAGGAGGAGAGGAGGTGCAGTAAGGAGAAGCATCCTGGGACTTGGGCTTTAAGCTGGCTGGTAGCTGAGCATGCTGGACAGCACCAGCATGGCATGTAAGGATGGAAACGGCAGTGGCACTAGCAAAAGGTGGGAGATGACAAAGGGCTTTGGCACAATAGAGACTTGGGTGCAGCCTGAGAGGTTGATGTGGAAAATGTGGGTATCCTTATGTGATGTCACTACAGTAGAGGAAAGGGGAGAGACCGTTGGTTAGTGAAGAGGTAGTGAAGGTGGTTGTAACCTGTTCTCCATATTTATGTGTGCTCATGCTTCCACATGCATTAACGGAATCCGGCTTCCTCACGAATTCTTTGTGAAGAGGAGCGACCAGGCCCTCAGATTCGAATTGAGGCACCCTGAGCCCTCAGGGTTCACCCTCTGAAAAGCGTGCACCCCTCAGGGTTTGAGCGCTATGCACACCCTGTTCACACAGGGCATTTTCAAGACAGGACCCTGAGCTGACAGGGCACTTTTTGAAGTGCAGCTTTTTCGTTACAACCAACCTCAAAATGTTTATAAAACATATGCACGCACAGTATGGCGGAGTAGTACATCATTCATTACGGTCTAGACACATCAAATTAGAAATTTCCTTCATCATCAGAGCTAAACCCACAGCTACTGTCACCATCATCATCCTCTGGCTCACCACCATCCTCCTCTCTCGTTGTCTGACGCATGCCCTTGCTTCTCCTTGCCCTTGTCGCTCCTTGGGCGGACACGGGACTGCTCTTTCTTCTTGCTGGGACGGCGCTTCTTGGTTTGCGCCACAGGTCAACAACCGCGCCCCAATCCATGTCATAGTCTAGCATGCTCATGCACATGAGATCTGACAGCTTGCCGTTGCAGAGACTGGTTCGTTGCCAACTTTTGATCACATTTTGCCTGCTGAAACCTCGCTCACATTCGACAGTGCTGATGGGGAGAACAGCGACAGCCACCCACAGGCGAACCAAGTTGGGGTAGCTCTTGGGCCAGTCACTAGTCTGCAGCATGGCCGCCAAGCCATCATGAAAGCTGCGCTCTCCACGTGGAGCCCCTTGAAGCACGGGCACCAAGGTCTTCAGCTCTTTCCTTGCTGCTCTCTTGTCCACTCCTGCCACACACACAGCACAAGAAAAGAAGTGAAAGATACGAGTATCAGGCTTCCACAGCCTGGCAGCAAGCACAAAGCAAGCACAAAGCCCGACAGCAAGCCTGGCAGCAAGCACAAAGCCCGGCTGCAAGCCTGTCAGCAAGCACAAAGCCCGGCAGCAAGCACAAAGCCCAACAGCAAGCTTGGCAGAAAGCACAAAGCCCGGCAGCAAGCTCAAAGCCCGGCAGCTACCGGTATGTGAGGCATACCTGGCAGCACTTCTCTTTTGTCACCCGCATGGAACATGCCGATGACCGACTCCAAGTGCACCGCGCACAGCTCATCCCGCGCCTCTGTGTTCCGGGGCCAAGTATCAGGCATCCACAGCCTCACTCCGTTCAAGTTGTCGAGGTCGCCGAGTCTCTGCCCCAAGTTGTCGACTGCTGCCTTCGCGAACACTCTGCAAGGGTCAAAGCAGGACTCCAAATCCCCCGGGATCTCGCTGTATCCCGGAAGCTCCTTCTCGTGCATCTTGAACTGGTGCACTCGCAGCCGGCCTTCCTTGTCAACTCCCTCCACGGTCACCTTGCGACTGTTGGTCGACCCATGTCGCGAGAGAAATGTGGCCAGGCGCTTGCTCCCGTCACCCCCAAAACGCTCGCCACAGGTGATGTAGCGCTGACAGATGTAGACGCAGGTGCGTCTGACCAGAGATCCCGCTACCGTGAGGTCCACCTGAGTGGAAGGGAGGAAGGTAAAAAAAAAACAGGGGAGTAGTGAGTAGTATTTCCAAAAACTTTAACGCATACGTACATTGCAGTGGGCTACCTCTCGAGTCTGGAATGCCAAGTTGAGGTTGTTCAGCTCCTCCAAAATATCTGCTAGGAAGAACAAGTACACGTGAAATTTGAGCGATGTAACCACATGATACATCTCCGTGTCGTATTCCAGGAGGAGAACAATCACAGCGGGCAGCACTTCGACAAGCCTAAGCACAGCCATGCCACGGTTGAGCCACCTAACGAGGTGGATGCCTTGAAGCTCTAGGTTTGTCATTGAGAAGATCGCCTGCAGCTCCTTGAACAGCATGTGCCAGTTGTGCGACCTCCCCAGTAGCTCTGCGACGGTCCTCAGGATGAGGTCCACGATGCCAAGCTCCGGTGCGGCACTAGCAGCGTCCTTTGCAGCTAGGGCTTCCCTGCCAAACAGAACAATGGAGACATGATCAGCAATGCGAAAGGAACAATAAAACAACGATGAAAGAAGAAAGGAACAATGAAACAATGATGAAAGAATGAAGGAACAATGAAACAACGATGAAAGAATGAAGGAACAATGAAACAAAACAGCAACAATGTAACAATGAAGGGACAATGAAACAATGAAATGCGCAAGGAACTTACCGATGGGCGATGCAATGAAAGGAGACGAGATGAGGCAGGCGAAGACGAAGTCGCGCGACCAAACCGCCCGTGACGCCCATCATGACCGCGGCTCCGTCAGTGCTGATTCCCGCAACTTTGTTCAGGTCTAGTCCGATGCTCTCCAGATGAGCTAGGAGCACTGCAAGAAGGGACGCAGCATCACATTTCTCGACAGACAGCAGTGCAAGAAACTCGGTGACCACTCGCCGGTCACGAATGAAAGTAGCGAAAACAATCATGTGCTTGCCGCGGACTCTGTCAGTGCTCTCATCACAGCTGAGTCCGACGAACGGACTCGAATGCAAGTACTTGTGCTGCCTTGCACGAAAGTATGACGCTGTGGACGTGGTGAGCTCCTGGAAGCCATAGCTGCAATGAATTAGACGAGAGAAGGGAGAGGTGAGCTCCTACAAGTGTACAAGCGACTGCTGAGCTCCTAGAAGCTATACTGGTAACGAAATCAGTACGCTTGCATAGAATGGACAATGGGGTTAGTGACAGCAGTACTCACGTTGTGAAATAAGAACCATAGCCCTTGTTCAGGAAGCCCGACGTGCGCCTTCGTAAAAGATACTTGCATAGCTCGACCCACATCTCAATCGGCGCATCTGACTGGCAAATGAACATGAGCGTCTCCAGGAGTGAGATGACCCGTTCCTTCACGATGTCGTACGCTGACGGACAATCCTCGATTCGTTGTTGCCCCTTTGTCAGCTTCTCCGCGATGGCCTGATTCCACACTGCTCGCTTGTGTTTCTTGGTGCGCTGGTGATTCCGGAACGCTTGTGTCTGGACATCAACCGCTCCTTCACCCCCGCGACCGTAGTTAGTTCCGGGACCTGCATGATGCATGCACACACTGCACCTCACAGAGGGGAACCCGGCCTTAGTCTGACACAGCACAAGCCATGGGAAGTCCGAGGACCACTCCTTCTTGAACCGGAAAAGCGCATCTTGATACTTATCCTCTGCCTCGTCGACGATGGGCATTGAGTCTGAAGATGCGGCAGGGGAAGTGGGCCCAGATTCGGCAGGCAGCGTCACGGTCGGCGTGGGAGGTGGTGCTACCCACGTACGCCCAAAGCTGAGAGTGACTTGGCGGTACCGGGCACCGAGCAGCTTCTTGGACGTGATGGGACCCATGCGGGTTGCACCATGCGCCAACGATGTCACACTTGCTGCTGGAACTGGTGCTGCTGCTATTGGCGCGGCAGGAAATGTTGCTGCTGGAACTGGCGCTGCTGGGACTGGTGCTGCTAGACTAGGTAGTGATGCTGCCAATGGGACAGATGTCTCAGCATGATTCCTAGGCGGGGTGGAAGAGGCAGGTACTGCGTGGACTCGCCTCAGGAAATCTAAACCCGTCAGACCGCAGGACCTAGAGGCAAGGGCGGGCTCAACGGGGGCCTGACTACAGCTGCCAACCCTATCAGGCTCCGCCATGGCGATGGGCGGGCAGCAATGCCCAAACGCATGGGCGGCGGCAGAAACAGATCGACGAGGAGGAAAGGCAGTGTCTCTCAGTTTGCTGGTGACCCAAAAGCACAGCTGTATGAAGCTGGGTGTGCAAGAGATGCGTGGTAGGGAAGGGCGTTTCAGGTGCAGCAACAATAACGGAATTGGACGGAGCGGTGCGAAGAGGGACGGAATTGGAAGGGATGTGCATGCAGGATTCGTTCGACCAATCAAACTTTCGTCCCTGTCTGCAAATAGCCCGGCGTTTGCAGCGTGCATGGTGCGCTGGACTATACAGTGCCTTTGCGGCTTGGGCAGAAGTCCATTCCCTGCCAGCGAAGCCCAGGAAACGCGCATGAAGGTGGGTGTTAGTGCGATTCCTAGGCATCTTCAACGGGAATCTGGGGATAAGCCTAGTATCGTCCCCTGTCAGTACAGAGGGGCTGTATCAGGGCTGTCCCCGCTAATACCCTGAGGCCTCAGGGCTTGGCGAAGCTGAACACTCTGAAATAACAGGGCTGCGTACGATATACATCCTGAAATTTCAGGCCAAACAAAAAGAAAACCCTTAAATCTCAGGGATCACGAACAGACCACACCCTGAAAATCAGGCTTTCAGGGTGTTTTACCCTGATATCTGAGGGCCTGACGAGGACGAATAAATTCATTATGACATCCCTAGCGAAGATTGTCCTGTTAGACTGTATGTCACGAAAAGGATTCTCATAACGAGTATTTCTGGATCTTTCCTCCTCGAGTTTCTCCCTCTGCTCTTCCTTCAACGCTTCCTGTCTCGCTGCGAGTGCACTCCGCCATGCTCGTTCGACAGAAATACCACCTCGATCGCTTGTTCCGTACAGCAGGCACAAGCATCTTCGAGGCGCCTAGAAAATAATCGCAGCTTCCTTCGAGGCGCCGAAAAAATAATCGTAGCTTCCTTTGAGACTGTTCCAGTTCCACGCGACCTTCTGGTCCCGTCGAATCGCGTCGAAAGTTCTCCCAATCAAGTTTTGCCCGATACGCCTCCACCGTCTCTTTTTCTAAGCCGATCGACGACCGCAGCGCGTTCTGGTCGGGTTGAGTACGGTCCATGTCGATCCAGGTGGCGGCGGCGGCGGCGGCAGCGGACGTGCAGAACCGACCCTCGAGAATACCGAACGTGGCTCGAGCCGCGGGGCCCATCATGGCCATGCCGCGTCAGCCGATCGTCGTGGACCGCGAGAAGGTGCGGTGTAGTATCGCTTTCTAACGCGTACAAGAGCTAAGCGTGATCATAACTCCGTGGGGGTTGTAGTTTTGCACGGATAATACTCTTAGCAACCAGTGTTGCTTATTCTTAGCCTACCCGCGTACACTTGTTGCTTCTTTTCACGTACCCGCGTCCGGTGAACCCTTTCTTCGGGACGGCTTTTGAGTCGACTGAAAAGTCACCGCGTCTGGTCCGGTGAGCCCTGTGTCGCCTGTTCAGCAACGCTACCCTACCCTACCCTACCCTACCCTACCCTAACCTACCCTACCCTACCCTTCGGGATGACTTTCGAGTCGACTCGAAAGTCACCGCGTCTGGTCCGGTGAGCCCTGTGTCGCCTGTTCAGCAACGCTACCCTACCCTACCCTACCCTACCCTACCCTACCCTACCCTACCCTACCCTACCCTTCGTTCGGGATGATTTTTGAGTCGAATTGAAAGTCACCGCGTCTGGTCCGGTGAGCCCTGTGTCGCCTGTTCAGCAACTCTACCCTTCGACAAGCCCTTGGACTTTTGAGTCGAGGCGAAAGTCCGTTAGGAGTCTATTTTTGAGGCGCCTCAAAAATAGTCTTTTGAGTCGAGGCGAAAGTCATTTTTGCCAAACGCAAATTCCCCCGCGTTAATGAACCCTATCCTATGCGGCCTCTTCTTGAGGCGCCTCAAAACATTTGTTTCCCATGTTGTTGTAGGCGATTTTTAAGAATTCTAAAAAATCGCCTCAAAAGTTGTTTCCCTGGATTAATGAATCCTACTATGCTATGTTGCTTGTTCAACAACGCTACCCTTCGCCAAGCACTAGCGTCCGAGGGTTACCCTAGCTCCATAGCTCTACCTCTCAATCTAGCACTTACTCAGAACTCTCCCTGGAACTTAGCCTAGTACTATCCCAGACTCTAACCTACATCCTGGCGCAGCTCTTAGCTAAGCTTCCTTGTTGCCTTTGGAAGCTTAGCTAAGAGCTCTTAGCTAATCCTGACTTTGGGGTTCATTCGTTTTTTAGTCAGCTTAAAAGCAGGCTCTTTGGCTCTTTCGTCTGTTTTTCTGCTGTGTGCGGAGTGCTTGTGCTCGTAGCCTCTCTTGAACTGGTTCAAGATTCGTCTGTGCAGCAGACGTGTCGGCTGCTCTTTGGTTCCAATGCAACGCCTTGTTTTGATCCGTGTAATCTTATCAATTCTTATCAGTTCTTATCCGTTCTTTCCCCGTGTTTCGGCCGTGTGTGCAGACGTGCCCGCTCCTGCTGCGAGTATTCACCAAGGTTAGTCTCAAAAGCGGTTCATTGCGGTCAGTGTATTTCAATTTTTGGTAGGAGATCTGAACCTTCATGTTTTGAGGCGCCTCAAAACTAGTTTGGCAATTTTTGTTAACCCAAGGTTGGTGTCTGCCCATGTGTCCGCCCAAGGGGAGCCCACGGAGAGAGCACTGGGGCTACCATATGCTTACTGCTCCTCATTTCCTCCCATCTGTTCTTCCCCCATCACATGCCATTGCACGTCGCAGCACGGCGGGCATCACGATTTGGACGTGTTTGCAGTGAGAGGGCAGGAGCCCAAGGAGGAGGTGCAGATGTACACGTGGAAGGACGCTACTCTGAGAGAGCTAACAGATCTGGTGAGTGTTCACTGAACATTCGCTTGTACAGTGAGAGGGCAGGAGCCCAAGGAGGAGGTGCAGATGTACACATGGAAGGACGCTACTCTGAGAGAGCTGACAGATCTGGTGAGTGTTCACTGAACATTCACTTGTGCAGTGAGAGGGCAGGAGCCCAAGGAGGAGGTGCATGCAGATGTACTCGTGGAAGGACGCTACTCTGAGAGAGCTGACTGACTTGGTGAGTAGCTTTGAGTATTCAGTGAATGTTCGCTGTGAGAGGGTGCTGGGAAGCAGAGCGAGGAGGATGTACAGATGTACATGTGGAAGGACGCCACACTGAGAGAGCTGACGGATCTGGTGAGAGAGAGTCAGTAGCGAGTACTCAGTGAACATTCACCCACCCAAGGAGGAGGTACTGATGTACACGTGGAAGGGCGCTACTCTGAGAGAGCTGACGGATCTGGTGAGAGAGAGTCAGTAGCGAGCACTCAGTGAACATTCACCCACCCAAGGAGGAGGTACTGATGTACATGTGGAAGGACGCTACTCTGAGAGAGCTGACGGACGGATCTGGTGAAATTCCATGGCTCCTTTACTGTCGAAACGACTTATATGCAGGCTCATGCATGTAGCCCACTATCGTTACCAATGGTCCCATACTTAGAAGGGTGAACCATGTTGGAAAATGCTTTGCGTTGCGAAGCGGCGGTTCTGAGAGCTGGAGCGAAAACGGATGGACAAAACCTCTGCAGGCAGGCAGCCCATTATCGTGACGCATCATCGCACGACCATTTCACGGCATCTCATGGCCATCTGCCCTCTCGGCACATCCCCCACATCCCCCACATCCCCCACATCCCCCACATCCCCCGTGACGTCATCCCCTTCACATCCCCCCCACTCCCCCTGACGTTTCTGCTCTCCCTGCCCTTGTACTCGTTATTGGCTGTCTCAGCTGAAGGAGGTGGTGCCTGAGGCCCGTCGCAGGGATGCTCGGCTATCGTTTGCGTTTGTGTATCCGAATAGGCAGGGGAGAAACGTGATGAAACAGGTGAGAGGGGGGGGGAGGGGGCGGGGGGGAAGGGATGGGCTGTCACTCAAGGGTGTGCCGGGTGTGCCCTGGCTTACAGGCTATCACTTGTGTTCGTGTACCAAATAGGCAGGGGAGGACCGTGATAAAACAGGTGAGATCTGCTAAGGTTGGTGTGAGATTCACGAGGCACAGGGGGTGAGATAGAGAGAAAGGGATGGACTGTCTGAGAAAGAGAAAGAGATTCACTTAAACGTGCTTTCTGGCTGGCTGATAGGCTATTCTTTGCATTTGTGTATCCGAATAGCCAGGCGGGAGGACGGTGATGAAACAGGTGAAGGGGGGGGATGGGTGAGTGACTGGCACACAAGCTATCGTTTGTGTTCGTATACCCGATTAGACAAGGGAGGACCGTGATGATGAAACAAGTGAGGGGAGGGGGCGGGGGATTGTAACTGTCACAAGCTATAATCTGCATTTGTGTATCCGAGGAGACAGGGGCGGATCGTATGGCACAGGTGAGTGGGGAGGCGGAGGGGTGAGTGACTGGCACACAAACTATCTTTTGCATTTGTGTGTCCAAACAGACAAGGGAGGAGCGTTATGAAACAGGTGAGGGGGAGGAAGTGGGGAAGGGGAAGGTTAGGGGGGAAGGGGGGAGGGGGGAGGGGGAAAAAGGGGAGGGGGGAAGGGGGAAAAGGGGGAGGGGGGAAGGGGTGGCGGCGGGATGACTATCACGAAGGGGCGTATCTTGAAAGGCTGTCGTTTGCATTAGTGTATCCAAATAGACGGCGGAGGAACGTTATGGGATAGTTGAGGTGGAGGAAGGGGGGAAGGGAAGGGGTGGCGGGATAACTGTCACGAAGCGGTGTATTCTGACAGGCTATCGTTTGCCTCTGTGCATCTGAGTAGGCAGGCTAGGAGCGTGATGAAAGGGGTGGCATTTGCAAGGGTGGGTGAGTGACTCTAGAAGCACAGTCATTGACTTGACAGGCTATCGTTTGCCTCTGTGCGTCTGAGTAGGCAGGCAAGGAAAATCTTAAAACAGGTCAGGTGAGGGAAATCAATGTGGTCGTGCTGAGACTGGTGGTGCGCATAACGAATCGCCTCACGACTTGCAGTTTTAATGCAGGGAGTCTATTTTTTAGGCGCCTCAAAAGCAGTTTTAATGCAGGGAGACAGTTCAAGGCGCCGCCTCAAGAGTCAACATGACTTTGTGCTGTAGTGTTTCTGACTCCTTGGCATGGCATCACTCCCGTTGCTCTCTGCCCTAACTCATTCCAGGCCGGCATAACCAACTCGATGACTAGAAGACCAACACCAGATGACAACAGGACATTGCAGGAGCTAGGATTCCAGGTGAGCACGACCATTACATCAGCATGACATCAGCAAGACATGAGCGTTCACATCAGCATATTACTCAGCAAGTCTCCAGCACCAGATGACAACAGGATGCTGGGATTCCAGGCGAGCATGACCGTTGCATCAGCATGACATCAGCTCAAATTTCAGGTCAGTTGGATGAACTTTCCTGCCTGCTCAGCCTGCTTTGATCTGATTATTTCTTGTATTGTCAGACAGGATTTTATTGGTCATTTTTTCCCCACCGTCGTTCCGTGTCTTGCTGCTCTTCATTCGTTCGTTTCATCCACGCCTGCCTTCTTTTCTGCTTCGTTTCCAGCCACCACTCGTCTTTGCCTCCCTTGAGGCGCCTCAAAAATCGTCTCCAGCTGCCACCGCTCTTCTTGCCTCTTCTTGAGGCGCCTAAGAAATTGTTTCCAGCCACTGCCAATCCTCTTGCCTCTTCCCTCTTTCCCCTGTCTTGCAACCATCTCTTCCCGCCCACTCTTCTACACTCTTCGACTCACCTCCCCCCAACATTCCACGCCTCCCCTCCCCACCTTTCTCCCTCCACCCCTACCCCCCTTCCCTTCCCCACCCTCGCAACCCCCTTTCGAACTTGCAATGTGCAGATGACAACTTTCTAGACGTCGCTATTTTTGAGGCACCTAAATAATAGACAAATCACTTCCCGTCCCCATCTTTCGTCCTCCCCTCCCTTCCACCCTTCCCTCCCCTCACAACCTTTGGAACCTGCACTGTGTAGACTGGCGATTTTCTAGACGTCACCATTTTTTAGGCACCTAAAAAAATGACAAATCACTTCCCCTCTCCATCTTTCGTCCTCCACCCCTTCCTTCCCTCCCTCCCCCCTCCTCACAGCCTTCTGAACTTGCAATCTGCAGACTCGGGATTTTCTGGACGTCGCTATTTTTGAGGCGCCTAAAAAATAGACAAATCACTTCCCCTCCCCATCTTTCGTCCTCCACCCCTTCCACCCTCCCCTCCCTTCCCCCTCCAACTCCCTTCCTATACTTCAACACGAACTTGCACGGTGCAGACTGGCGATTTTCTAGATGTCGCTATCTTCTCATGAAGCATTTCATGGCATTGACTTCTTGCGGCAGCAACTTAAATTGGCATTTTCGGAATACATGGCTCAGCCTAGCATGCGGTAGCAGCTCAGACAACCCTTTCAGAAACATGAAGCCTGACTAGCAAATTGGGTAACAGTCTCATGCATAGTGTGTGTTCTGTTTGTTATAATGTTCTATGAGATTGAAGTATCCTTAGTGTTGTGATATAATTGGTACTTAGCATTTCTGTAAGTCGATTAAGTGTAGTTAGTGTCGAATCTTACTGTAGAACATAAGTCCGTAGGATGACGTCATCAAATAGCGCTCGTCATAGGACAGTCGTTTCAGTCACACGAACAGTCGCACCTCTTCAATATCATCTAGGGCGCATAGCGCGATAGTGACGAACAGGTACATTAGCGAATAGGTACTTTTCGTAGAACTATAAATCTCTGTCAGGTCTTTTCATTATTAACTTTGATTACCCACAAGTTCACATACTCAGGTTATTCAACCTTGACTATTACATTTTACAAGACTTCCGCTGTCTTACTAGTCTACCATTCCAGCAAAGATCCTGGACCAACACTTGAGGATTTGCCAAGTGTTCGTGTTTATAGTTTTATACTTAGTCTACTACAACAACAGATGATTTACTTCATGATATGAGTGTCAAAAGACTAGCTTAGCTAGGAAGCCATAGAATGGCACAAGGTTTAGCTAGGAGCTAGGAGGAGCCATGAGAATGGCGAGAGGTTTTAGGTGCTAGGAAAGTTGAGGAGAGGAAAAGAGAGTTGGATTAGGAAGAGAGAGGAGTACAAGGAGGGGTTTGTGTTAACGTAGAAACGAATGATTACTAGAGGTGGAAACCTAGAACAAATACTAGTTGGTTGTACTCACTAGAAGCATACCTCAGTCTAGCCTATAACTTCTACATAGATAATATGTATAAGTTGACACACCCCCTAGGCTAGACAAGGGGTGAAACTAAACAAGAAGCAAACAGCTCAGGGCGGCACTACTAGTCCAACCACTGAGGCAGGGGTCTGGAGACCAGTCAGCAAGAATACAACCAAAACTGAAGCAAGCCAGGGTGGCACTACTAGTCCAGCCACTGGAGGTAAGGCCACAAGGCCAGTCTGACAAGCATATATAATAGAGAGTACACAATCAGGATCCTAACAGGGGAGCAGCTATAGGAACAAGACCAAGCTGTACACAGTGCCGCTGATGATCTTTAGGCGCAAGCGCCTTAGTAAAGATATCAGCTGTGTTGGCACCTGAGGCCAAGTGAACTACGCGGGCCTGGCGGCGCTGCTGTAGCTCGCGCAGGAGGAAGTACCGCAGCTGGATATGCTTCGCTCTGCCCTCAAGCCGAGGCTCCTGACACAGGAGTATCATGGCCCTGTTGTCAGCGTACAGGACCGGGGCAGAGCTAGGCCGCTCACCTAAGTCTGTGAGCAAGAAGGTCAGCCAGCGGAGCTCCTGTGCCGCCATGGCACCAGCGTAGATCTCAGCCTCACAGCTAGACTGAGCCACAGACGACGAGCGAGTGGATCTCCAAGAGATAGCACCCGAACCAAGGCTGAAACAGTAGCCCTGCGACGACCTGAGCGTCTCAGCGTCGTCTGCCCAAGAAGCGTCTGTGTGCCCAGTAAGGACCACTGGCCTGCGTCCTCCTAGCACTAACCCCATGCCTGATGTACTAGCAAGATAACGCAAAACCCTCTTAGCGGCAGACCAGTGCTGAGGTCGGTGTCTGCCTGTAGCCACAAAGCGAGCCAGGATGCTGAGAGGGTATGCGAGATCTGGGCGAGTGCAAGTCATCAGGTACATGAGGCAACCCACCAGCTCTGCGTAGGGGCCACTGGGCTCTACTGGCTCCTCAGGAACGGGAGCAGAGAGCCCATGGTCTACGGGTAGAGGTGTGGGCTGTGCGGAGGAGAACTGAAGACCGAACCTCTGAAGGACCTGACGCACCAAGTGTGACTGGGTCAGAGTGATGGTGCGTGCTGCTCTGTCCCTAGAGATCTGCAGGCCAAGATAGCGACGCAGCTCTCCAAGGTCAGTGCAGGTGTGTCTCTTCAGCAGCTCAGCCTTCACAGAGGCCAGTGCGTCCCTGTCAGGAGTAGCGAAGACCAGGTCGTCTACGTAGACAAGGATGTAGAACGGAGTCTGGCCGGAACGCACAAACAGTGAAGGGTCAGCAGAGGACGGAAAGAACTGCAGGTCTGCTAACGTGGCACGTAGCGTGTCGTGCCACTCGCGGGGAGCCTGACGCAGGCCGTAGACCGGGCGCCTGAGAAGCCACTGGGTCCCAGGGGGGAAGGTACCAGTGAAGCCCTGTGGTCGGCGCAGGTAGACCTGCTCGTGTAGGCTGCCCTGAAGAAAGGCAGTAGAGAAGTCGAGAGAGTGAAGCTCGTAGTCACGCTGTGCTGCTACGTGTAGCAGCGCCCGAAGAGTGGTCATCTTCGGGGTCGGGGCGAAGGTCTGGAAGAAGTCAACCCCCTCGCGCTGACTGAAACCTCTGGCCACGTAGCGCGCCTTGAAGACAGGCGGCTCTCCAGGGGGGCGCTTCACCTTGAAGAGCCACCGACCATCGACTACGTTCACCCCAGGCGGGGGAACTGCGTCGACGTAAGTGCCGGTGGATCTCCAGGATGCCATCTCCTGCTCCATGGCAGCTATCCACTGAGAGGCCCAAGGTCCCGAGGTGGCCTCAGCGTAGGTGCGAGGGGTCGGGATGTCGAAGGCGTCTGGGTCACCCTCAGGGACTAACAGCATGGAGCAGAGATGGGGAGCAGCCTCGGAAAGGAAAGCCAGCTCGTACTGCCTGTCCTCTAGGACGTCACTGCCAAGGGCAGGAGCACCCCCGACGGACAGAGGACGGGCAGGGTCAGAGACCAGAGCGGTAGCGTAGTCAAGGCGGCGGGTAGAAGCGAAGTCAGCGACAGCAGCGACAAGCGCGTCAAGGCGCGAGACAGGAACAGCAGGGTCGGTAACAAGAGAGGCAAGGACCCGAGGGACAAGGGGACGAGCAGCACGGAGGTAGTCAGAGAACGGAGGAGGTGCAACAGCAAGGGACGAGGGAGGAGGGGACGGGAGGAGGGGAGGACGAGACGAGTGGGAACGGAGCAACATAGGGTGGGTGGGCAGGACAGGAGAGACGGGACGAGCACGGGAGGGACGGCGAGCCCAAACGTGAGACGGAGGGGTAGGGTCAGGGGACAGCGGAGGAGACACAGGAGGGGAACGAGGAGGAAGACGGGCCGGAGACGAGTCTGGCGGCGGGAACACAGGACCGTAGACAGGGAGGTCAGGAGGCGGTGGGGGAGACACCGGCGCGCGGTCCGGGGAGGGAAGGCCGAGCAGGCGGAGAGCGGAAACCGGCGGCGACGGCTGCTGTGGCGGCGACGACGGCTGGGCCGGAACTCTCGGACCAGCAGAGGCAGAACGACCGTCGGCAGAACACTCAACAGCAGCACCCCCAGAACCAACACCCCAAGAGCGAGAACCCCCTCCAACACCAGCGGCACCCCCAGAAGCCGCAGGACGAACACCCTCCTCCACACCAGCACCCCCAGGGGCCGAGAGCAGCGGCGGCAGTGGCGGCGACAGCGGCGACGGCTGCGGCGGCGACGGCGACGGCGGCGGCAGCGGGGTCGGCGACTGCGACAGTGGGGGCGGAGGCACTGGGGAAGGGGGACGCGGCAAGGACGGACCGGGGGTACCACCAGAGTCAGCAGACTCCTCAACGGGGACAACCGACGGGAGGGGAGTGACGTGGGAGACACCAGACGGGGCAGGACGAGGCGGGAGAGGGGCAGGGGCTACCGGGGGAGAGGGAGCAAGGAAAAGGGGGGGGGCAACTGGGAGACCTCGGTGAGGGAAGCGGCGGTAGAAGGAGACGGACTCGTCAAAGGTGACGTCACGAGAGTGGAGGAAGCGGTGAGACGGCGGGTGGTAGAAAAGCCAGTCAGACGAGTCCAGGGGGAAACCGAGGAAGACACAGGGGACAGTGCGGGCAGTGAGCTTGTCCGTGCCAGAGGCACGAACGTGAGCAAGGCAGCCCCATACGTGGAACGCAGACGCGTCACCGGGGGACCCGGTCCAAAGGAGGGTCGGCGAAACCTGCGGCCGCTGGGAGCGTGGCCACAGGTTAAGCTGGTGAGCCGCGTAGCGAACAGCGAACGGCCACAGAAAATGGGGGGCATCGGCATGGATCATGGAGGTACGGGCGACCTCCATGACCAAGCCGATGCGGCGCTCAGCAACCCCATTCTGCTGTGGCGAGTCCGGCAACGTGTACGACTGGGTGATGCCCTCCGCACGACAGAACTGTCCAAGCCGACCAGAGGCGAACTCGCCGCCACGGTCGGAGTGGAGACACAACACGGGGAGACCGCGGTGGAGACGCGCAGCTACAACCCACGGGAGAAGAACGTCGGGCACGTCGGCCTTCCGCTCCAGGGGAAACACCGTGGTGTAGCGCGTGTAGTCGTCAACGAGCACAAGGAAGTAGCGCTCACCGCGCGGTCCGGGGACGGGGGCAGGGCCCCAAACGTCCAAGTGCAGGGTCTGAAGGGGGGCAGTAGCAGGACGCAGCGAGGAGGAGTGAGGAGCACGGCGGAGCCGACCCTCGACGCAAGGCGTGCACGGTGGGGCAGTCGAGGGAGGAAGGGCAGGGAGCGACGCGGGGAGACCTAAGACAAGACCGTGCTGGGACATGTGACGCAGACGCGGGAGAGCAGGGTGACCTAAGCGGTGGTGCCAGAGAAGGGAGGGGTGAGTGAGGGACCGACACGAGCAAGCTGCAGCGACCTGGGAGGACGCACCAACCGGGGGGGAAGCGGTGTGTAGGGTAAACAGACCGGACACCGGGTCCCGGGGGAACGTCGCAAGGGGGGAACCTGAGACAGCCTCAGAACAGACAGCGAACCGCTCGTGCCCGGGGAACGTGGTGGTGACGCCGAGGTCCTGGAGACAGCCGACACCAACCAGGTTCCTGGAGAACGAGGGAACGTGGAGGCCAGTAAGGGAGCCCGAGGGAACTGCCGGACAGGGAAGGGACGTAGAACTGCGCGCGACGACCGGACCCGCAGAGGGGTCAGCGAGAGAGACAACAGCAGGTGCAGCAAGCGGCGTGAGCGTGGAACGGTCGCGGAAGAAGCAGGCAGAAGCACCAGAGTCGAGAGTGAAGGACAGCGACGCAGTGGCGGAGGCCGCGGACGGAGCCGGTGCAGCGACTAGACTAGGCAACCTAGGCAGTCCTACGCCTGTCGCAGCAGGGGAAGCTAAGCTACACAAGGGTGAAACACCTAAACTAGAGTACACATGGTAGTAAGATCCATCAACACTAGAAGCGTCAGCATACAAAGCATGCAAAGCAGCACCTATCTGATCCATGTCTAACTCAAAGATCGGCACGCCCTGGCGGAGCAGGCTGTGCCAGTCAGGGAGGTCCGGGGCCGGGCCAAAGCGACGACGAAAAAGATCGTCGAGGCGGCGGAAACAGTGGGCGGTCGGGTGCGGGCGGCGGCACAGAGTGCCGCGGAGAGGCCCGGTCTGAAGCTGGTACTGGCAGGTCACAGCACTGGAGCCGCTGGTAGACGCCAAGCTGCGCGGGCCGCCACCACGGCCACCGCCTCCGGAGGTGCCGGGCCAACCAGGCGGGAGACGAGCCCACGGCTGCGGCGGCTGCGGCTGGGGCTGGTCCTGCTGCTGCTGGGACTGCTGCTCCTGCCCACCGGTGGTAGTCCCCTCAGGCGGACTACCGTCACCACCACCACGACCACTACCACCTGCGTCACCACCCCTACCTCCCTGGCGGCCACGGCCACCGCGACGCGAGCGCTGCTGCGGGTGGACAGCAGCAGCCGTCTCGGTAAGAGGGGTCGCCGTGGCGACCGCAGCCGAAACGTCAGTGAACGTGCACGGGGATGGGGCACAACCGTGAAAGATAGAGACTGCCGGCGCACCGCTCGACTGAGCGATAGTGCGCTGGCGAGTCTCGATCTCAGTGAGGGTGTCGACAAAGGCGGTCAGGGTGAGGTCACCCGGGTGCTGGCTAAGAAAGTGGTCGCGAGCACTAGCGAGGCGGTCTGGCAGGCGCATAGCGATAAAATAGAGCGTCATGCAGAAAGGAGGGGGGAGCGCAGTGAGCTGGGCAGCAGTGCTGGCAGTGCGATAGCGAGTCTCTAGGGCACGCAAATGAGTGGCAAAATCTGCGACAGTAGGGAAGGCAGCCAGGTCTGGGAACAGCATCGGAAAGAGCAAGCGGCCAGCAGAAGCGGAGGCAGGGGTGGAATAGCGAGCAATAACGGCGTCTAAATAAGCTTTGGCCGTTTCAACAGTAGCAAAACGCGAGCGCTCAGACATAGGGAGGGCGTGACTAATAGCAACCTGAGCTACTGCATCGCGTGAGTCCCAGACCGCACAGGCCAGCGCAGCAGTAGAGAAAGCCTCACGGTCATCAGAGGAGGGGTCAGCAGGGAGGGGAGTAGGTGCAGGGGGACGGGGGAGCAAGCCATCAGCATGGACAACCAGAGAGTGGCCATCCTGGCGCTGACCTGTAAGCTGGCGGCGAAGATCGGAGAGCCAGGCGGCGAAGTCAACCGCGTGGCCCTCAGCGTCCAGGCGGAGCACAAAGTCAGCCATCGTGCAGGGTCAGCGGCACAGCTCCTCAGCGACACAGCGGCACAGCAGCACAGCTCCTCAGCGGCACAGGAGCACAGCGGCGCGGGGACACGGCGGCAGCACTCTCCAGTAGGGCAGCAGCTAGGCGTCCCAGCGCAGGCAAGCAGAAGACACAGGGCCCGAGAGGACACGGCAGGCCGAGCAGGGGAGGCGGGCAGGTGCTCTGGGGCCAGGCTGGTGCTGGGAGGGGCCTGGCTGGTGCTGCTGGGGCCGGTCGGGCACGAGGAGGGGCCGGGCAGCGCTGAGGAGAGGCCGGGCGGCGCTAGGAAGGGGCCGGGCGGCACTAGGAGGAGGCCGGGCGGCACTAGGAGGAGGCCGAGCGGCACTAGGAGGAGGCCAGGCGGGCGAGCGCTAACAGCAGGCGCGACAGGGGCCAGCGGGCGCGACGGGGCCTAAGGGGCGCGACGGGGCCCAGCGGGCACGACGGGGCCCAGGGGGGGCGCGACGGGGCCGAGGAGGCGCGACGGGGACCAGCGGGCACGACGGGGCCCAGGGGGGCCGCGACGGGGCCTAACGGGCGCGACGGGGCCCAGGGTGGGCGCGACGGGGCCTAGCAGGCGCGACGGGGCCTAGGAAGCGCGAAGGGGCCCAGCGGGCGCGACGGGGCCTAGGAGGGGCGCGACGGGGCCGAACGGGCGCGACGGGGCCCAGAGGGGGGGGACGCGACGGGGCTTAGGAGGCGCGACGATGCCTAGGAGGCACGACGGGGCTCAGCGGGCTCGACGGGGCCCATGGGGGGCGCGACGGGGCCTAGGAGGCGCAACGGGGCCCAGCGGGGGCGCGTTAGGGCCTAGGGGTCGCGACGGGACCCAGTGGGCGCGACGGGGCCCAGGGGGAGCGCGACGGGGCCTAGGAGGCGCGACGGGGCCCAGCGGGCACGACGGGGCCCAGGGGGGGCGCGACGGGGCCTAACGAGCGCGACGGGGCCCAGGGGGGGCGCGACAGGGCCTAGGGGGCGCGACGGGGCCTAGGAGGCGCGACGGGCGGAAGCGGTAGGCGGGGGGATCCTAACCTAAGCGTGATACCATGTTAACGTAGAAACGAATGATTACTAGAGGTGGAAACCTAGAACAAATACTAGTTGGTTGTACTCACTAGAAGCATACCTCAGTCTAGCCTATAACTTCTACATAGATAATATGTATAAGTTGACAGTTTGTACCCTCTACAGAAAAGGTTCAGTAACAACCTACCAAGCCTATATAAATTATAACTTATATAATTTTAACAATTAGAGCTATCTGGGATGAAGACTACCGTCAACTATGACTGGTTCGTCACCAGCACCATCTGCCGGATCAGTTACTGGGACTACTGGAGCACATGCCTCCACTACCGCCGCTGGTCTCTCAGCCTCTGGGCACTTTCCACCAGCCTATGCTAATATCGGTATGCAGAATCCGCCTTCTGTGAATACTCCAGGTGCTCCATCGACTGCACCTGCAACGCAACAGCAACAGTCACAGACAACAGCACAGCAACAAGCACCAGTACAGCCACCAGTCTCAACGCAATCTATTTCATCTGCGTTCAGTGGAATGAGCCTTGACGGCTGAAGTTACATGCGTGGAGCAACAGCTCCAAACACTGGTTCGTTCGCCTTTTCACCTTTCGTACAGCAGCCGCAGTCGCAGCAGTTTCAGCAACCTTTTGATGTCTTCGGTCGTTCTCCTGCTCAGCAACCACAGCAAGTACAGCAACAGCAATATCAGCAACCACAAGTACAGCAACCGCAACAACAGCAACAGCAACAGCCAGGTATTGTTTTTCAGCAACAACTACGTTAACCGTGTCCGTACACTACGTGATCAACTGGAGAAAAGTGGGGGATACTTCCCTCGTGAGATGTATCTCACGGTCCTTCTGGCTGGTCTTGGACCCGAATGGCGACAGACGCGCGCCTTCCTGCGCATGAATCCCAACCTCTCTGAAGCTGAAATTTCTTCTTATCTTCAAGCCGAGCAGCAAGATCTTGACCTGCAGTCACAACGCAACCAGAAAAGGGGGGTTCGTTTAAGTTTTTACTTCAATCCAGAAACACAGCATCGACATCCACCAAAGTATCCGTTCTGCCATTTCTGTAAGAAACCATGACATACTTACCAAAACTGTCGCAGCCGTTATCAAAATCGTCGCAGCACTTCGCAGCCGTATCACCTATCGCAGCAGTCACCGAAGACACAACCACCACAGCAGCAGTTAACGTCTCAGCAGCAGCAGATGCCGAAACCGCCGCAGAGTTCATCAACGTCGCAGCAGCGCCCGCCGGTCTTCGCATCTGCCACATCAGGAAAAGGAGTTTTTGGCTGTGTTACAACAGTTGATGTTTCCGAAACAGATTTCGAAACCCGACTTGAAGAAACCACAAGTGCTGAAGGCATTCCTTTACCTCAAGTTTACGCTAATCTTGCTCGCATAATTTCAGGACCAAATACCTGGTATCTCGACAGCTGCTGCGGATGGCATATGTGTTCTGCTGAAACAAGCTTCATCACGAATCAGCGTCCGCTTCGTCGTCCCATACCTGTCACAGTCGCCAACGGACAAACAATAATGGCACGATCAGTTGGCAGTGTCATGCTCGAATCTATCGACACGGGATACTCACTTCATGTTACGAACGTTCTTATCGTCACTGGTCTTGGTTTCAACCTTCTTTCCACAGCTCAACTCCTGGCGCACAAAATCCGCACACAAGGAAATTGTGAGACGATGGATCAAGAGCTCTGGCACAGTACAACTAATACCTACCTTGGTCGTGCCGCCACTCAACATGGCGTATCAGTACTTCAGTTCGCAGCACAAGGAACTTCTGACGATTCTGAACGCGTCCTTGCACTTGGTCCCTGGAATCATCCCGAAGAAACAGATTATCAAAACGTGGATATTGACTTTCGAGCAACTTCGGTACCATCAGCTTCTCGAACAGCAGCCGCCGTACTTACCGCGTTGGATACCTGGGAATTCAACACCGCTGATGAAAGTGCCAACGCGTGGCGAACGTTTTATAATACCCGAGCAGCCTTCCAAGGAACTCCAGCATCACTTTGGGGAGAGATAAGTGGTCTTGCAGCTGATGAACCTGGCGTCGTTGAAGCAGCACAATAGGAAGCAGTAGCTGAGCAGCCGAGTCCAACAGAAGCCGCCGCCGAAATACCTGCCACAACATCAACAGAAGCAGTATCAGGGGTTATCCTCGCAACTGCAGCAGCACCAACACATGTCACGTTACCTCTTAACCGTTTTGTCGAAGGAGAAATTGACAAGTCACCAGCACTTTCTCCTTTCCTTCTTTCTTCTTTTTATACTAACTCCGATTTCTATCTGCGATCATCAGGACACAAAGCCACAGAAGATATATGGCATCAAAGGTTAGGGCATCCATCACAAGGGATTCTAAATCATTCAATCCGAGCAGCAGTTCTTGATAAAAACAGTTTACTTTTACCTGATGGCACGGAGATGAAGCCGCAGTCTCGTCCGACGGTTTGCACCACCTGTCCAGTTGCCAACCTTACACACGATCCTTTTCCAAGTCATTTTCCCGGCTCAACCCGTTATCAACTGATGCAGAAAATCTACAGCGACATACTCAACTTGTCTGAAGCAGGACCTAAAGACGAGAAGTATGTGATAACCTTCATCGAAGCGTCTACACGCTATGTCTGGACAGCTAACTTACCTGCACGCCATCTCGCTCACTCCGTTTTCATCGCGTGGCTCGCTGTCGCTGAACGAGAGTCAGGAGTAAAACTGCAAGAATTTCAGAGCGATGGTGCAGAGGAGTACACCAGCAACACCTTCATAGACTACCTTCAGACACTCGGCATCAAACGGAAGCAGTCACTGCCACATGCACACCAACAGATGGGGGTAGCAGAAAGGATGAACAGGAATCTGCAGGAGAAGATGCGTGCTCTGCTGACGCAGGCAGCTCTTCCACCGCAATTTTGGCCGTATGCGATGGACCACGCCGTGCTGTTACACAATCTTCTTTCTTCAACGTCCCTGCCCGAGTCCTCTTCTCCACACCTGCAGTGGACACGTACAATGGGGAGCACGAAACTTTTACGAGTTTTTGGGTGTGTTGTACAGTTTCGTCCTCCAACTGCAGCCCTCGGAAAATTTTCTGAACGCGCAAAATGGGGAGTACATCTCGGCATCGAAAAACAGTATCATGCGTGGAAGATTTTGGATCTCCGCTCAAACCAAATCATCCCGTCACGTGATTGTCTTTTCTACGAAAGACTCACCTTGCCCGTTTTTCGTGCCCACCAGGCAGCCGCTGCCAACCCCGCCAGGCTGTTCGAAGGCTCGCGTGCGTTTGCCACTAACGAGGCTGAAGCTGATGTACAGGACGAAGCAGTTTCTGAAGCATCCGAAGCTGCTGCAACTGACATTCCCGAACCTGTAACCTCGACTGGTATACCTGAATTCATTCCTCTTGCAGATGCTGACCCGGATGATGTTCGCGAAGTTCATCTCAGCTATGAACGTGATCGCCAACAGCAGCCGATGCCCGTCGTCTCCGACGAAGCCGTTCATGTTACACCTGACGAAATTGGGGGGGAAGAAGGACCAGAAGAAAATTTCGCAGGTGCAAACGAAGAACGTCCGCGTTTTACGGAAACAGGATTGCAGATACTGGGATTTGCAGTAGCAGTACAGCGCAACGACAGTAAGATACCTGAACCGAAAACCGTCCGACAAGCTCTTACGAGTCCTCACCGAGAAAAATGGCGCGAAGCCATGGACAAGGAGCTAGCAGCACTCAAGAATCGTGGTACATGGGATTTAATCCCGACTTCAGAAGTCAAAGGGAAGAAGGTACTTACCGGAAAGTGGGTCTTCCGCGTCAAGACTAATGCAGATGGGTCGTTTGAAAAATTTAAAGCACGATGGGTCGTCCGCGGATTTGAGCAGACTTACGGCATCGACTATGAACTCACCTTTGCTCTTGTCGGCCGACATACAAGCGTTCGGATTCTACTTTGTGTCGCCGCCTGCCGTAATCTACGTCTTCGTCAAATCGACGTCTCGAATGCGTTTCTCTACGCACCTGTCGACGCACTCATCCTGGTAGAGTACCCACATTCTTATACTACTAACCCACCGAGTGTTTGCCGTCTACGGAAGTCCCTGTACGGCATTAAACAGGCACCACGGCTCTGGCAGCAGTATCTTCACTCGCAGCTGGTCACTGCCGGTTTTCGTCAACTACCGCATGATCAGGGAATGTATCTACTGACCGACGGCAGCAACCACATTCTACTCGTTGCCTACGTCGACGATATCCTATACGTCAGTACTACCGATTCTCTTCCCGAGACCTTCATACTGAAATTACAGAAAAATTTACAGCTTACCGTCTCCGAAACAGTCTCACAGTTTCTTGGACTGAACATTACCTGTTCACCGACAACTATTCATCTCACCGCTTCGAAGTACGCAGCAACTCTCGCTGCCCGCTTCAACCTCACGCCTACTACAGTCTCTACACCGTACCGCTCACTACCGACTGACCACAAACCGAACACCGCACTGTTAACTTCAACTGGTTTACAGATCTATCAACAGCAGCTAGGCTGTCTACTCTTTGCCGCTGTCACTTGTCGTCCTGATCTAGCCTACGCGGCTAGTCAGCTCGCTCAGTTCCTACGCCGTCCTGAGGAGGAGCATCAGCTTGATCTACTTCGTGCACTTCAGTATTTTATCTCGACACCTGACGTGGGATTAGTCTACAACGTCATCGGCTGTGGTTTTGTCGACGCCGATCACGCTGCTGATTCTACTAATCGACGGTCGCGCACTAGGTTCATCTATCGACTGGAACCTATCGGACCTATCTCTTGGAATTCTACGAAGCAGGAGCTAATTGCACTCTCCTCTGCTGAAGCCGAGTTTATTGCTGTCTGCACAGCAACACGCGAAGGACTTTACTTACAGGAACTACTGGAAGAAGCGAAGTTGACGACAACTACCCAGTTTACCCTACAGTGCGACAATCAAAGTGCAATTCGCATCGCACATCAACCTGGTTTCGTCAACAGGACAAAGCATATTTCGCTTCGTTATTTCTTCGTCAAAGATGAAATCGAGAAGGGGAGGATGCGATTGGTCTACTGTTCGACCAACGAAATGGCTGCCGATTTTCTCACGAAGAAGCTGACACGACAGAAGTTTCAGTACTGTAACAAGCTCTGTGGAATCTTCAAGAAGTGACACTATCGACGTTCCAGAAATGAAGGGGAGTGTTGTGATATAATTGGTACTTAGCATTTCTGTAAGTCGATTATGTGTAGTTAGTGTCGAATCTTACTGTAGAACATAAGTCCGTAGGATGACGTCAGCAAATAGCGCTCGTCATAGGACAGTCGTTTCAGTCACACGAACAGTCGCACCTCTTCAATATCATCTAGGGCGCATAGCGCGATAGTGACGAACAGGTACATTAGCGAATAGGTACTTTTCGTAGAACTATAAATCTCTGTCAGGTCTTTTCATTATTAACTTTGATTACCCACAAGTTCACATACTCAGGTTATTCAACCTTGACTATTATATTTTACAAGACTTCTGCTGTCTTACTAGTCTACCATTCCAGTAAAGATCCTGGACCAACACTTGAGGATTTGCCAAGTGTTCGTGTTTATAGTTTTATACTTAGTCTACTACAACAACAGATGATTTACTTCACTTAGAACCTCCCCCTAGAGCAGGCCCCCATATTTCAGGCCATTTACCTCGATTCAAGGTTTTTTCAGAGTGTTTGCTTGTACCAGCCCTGAATTGCTAGGGTTTTTCGGGCACCCAATCCTGAAATTTCTGCTTTTTTTATAGGAGTGAACTCTGTTTGTACGGCGATGTTAGTGTTATGGACCTTGTTGCCTCTGCCTACTATCCTGCAACTGCATGATTAAGGGGCCCTGCCGTAACCACCGCCCATTTTCCCTGCTCGATGTGTGCTGGGGGCTGTGTGAGGGCACTTTTTGGCCCCTAGATTTATGGCCAGTGTGTGCTTAGGGTGTCAAACACATTTGTGTGTGATGTTGTAGACCATTTAGGGTTGTGCCTTATAGAGTACAGCCCCCTTGGTTATAATGCCTTGTACTCTCACATTCTAGTCATTCTTTTCAGTTTGATATGGTACCATGAGTAGGTTAGGTCCCCTTCGCCCACCAGCGCTTCCGCCGTAGGTCCTAGCCGTCTCGCCTGCCCCGTCCCCTAGCGGCCCCTCGGCTCCGTCAACCAGCGGCCCCGCGGCCCCGTCCCCTAGCCGCCCCTCGGCCCCGTCAACCAGCGGCCCCGCGGCCCCGTCCCCTAACGGCCCCTCGGCCCCGTCGCCAGCAGCCCCGCGGCCCCGTCCCCTAGCGACCCCGCGGCCCCGTCCCCTAGCGGCCCCGCGGCCCCGTCCCCTAGCGGCCCCTTCCGTCGACCAGCGGCCCCCTGGCCCCGTCCCCTAGCGGCCCCTTGGCCCCGTCGACCGGCGGCCCCGTCCCCGTAGCCGGCCCCGTCCCGCCGCCGGCCCGTTCCCCTAGCCGGCCCCATCCTGCAGCCGGCCCCG
Source organism: Closterium sp. NIES-67 (assembly GCA_027943415.1). Classification (NCBI taxonomy): domain Eukaryota; kingdom Viridiplantae; phylum Streptophyta; class Zygnematophyceae; order Desmidiales; family Closteriaceae; genus Closterium; species Closterium sp. NIES-67. The sequence goes on from BQMB01002151.1 coordinate 428,972, forward strand.
TCCTGAAGCCGACCACGTCGCGTAGCCAACCAGGCCAAGCCGACTCCTCCAGGTAGCTGGTCCCGTCACCTAGTCGACCCCGTCGCCGCGTCGGCCCCGTCGCCCAGCCGGCCTCGCCTTCCAGCCGGCCCGCGCTGACACCGCACCGCACTGCACCGCCCTGCACCGCACTGCACTGCACTGCACCGCCTTGCACCGCATTGCACTGCACTGTACCGCACTGCACTGTACTGCCCCGCCCTTCTGCCGCCGCACCGACACTGATGGCGGACTCGGTGCTGCGCTTCGACGAGGAGGGCCAGCCGGTCGAGTTCGACACGTGGCTCGTCGACCTCCGCCGTCACCTCACTGGTCAGCGGCAGGACGGCCACTCCTTGGCCGTCCACCTCGATGGTACGCTCCCAAGCCGTGAACCCCCTGCTGCCCTGCCCGCTGACCCCTCGTCTCCTGACTGTGAGTCTGCTGCCGCTGCCGCCCTTGCCCGCTCAGTCTGGCTGTCACGTGACGCTGTCGCACAACGCGCGATCAGTCATGCCCTCCCCCTGTCTGAGCGCCCACGGTTTCGGTCAGACAGGACTGAGCAGGAGTTCCTCGAGGCTGTTGTCGCGCGCTACTCCACCCCACCCGCTGCCTCGATCGGTCATCTGATCCTGCCCATGCTCTTTCCCGATCTTGCGTCTTTCCCCATGGTCGCTGACCTAGCCGCCTTCCTGAGCACGCTAGACGCGACTTGGCGCGCTGCCTGCACTGAGTCCCAACTTCGTGTCTTTCAGCCACCCATCTGCTCTACCCTCTACCTGCTTGCCACCCGCCTTCCTGACCGCCTTGCTACCGCCCGCAATCACTTCCTTAGTCTCCACCCCGCTGACCTCACCCTCACTAACTTTGTCGACACCCTGTCTGCCATAGAGACCCACCAGCGCTCTATCGCCCAGTCTAGCGGTACTACGCCAGTCACTATCTTTCAGGGTTGTGTCCCCGCTCAGTGTACTTTCTCTGACGGTTCTGCTGCTGTCGCTAAGACAGTGCCTGCTGTGGCGACAGCCGCCGCAGCGCAGTTCCTTCCGGGGAAGGGTCGCCGCCCAAAGGATGGGCGCGGCGGCGGCAGTGGAGGAGGGGGTGGAGGAGGTGGTGGAGCCAGGCCACGCGCTGGTAGTACGGACGAGGGGAATGGGGCTGGTGCCTCCAAGCAGCAGGACAAGCAGCAGCAGTAGACGTCGCAGGAGCAGCCGCAGCAGCAGTAGCGGTGGGCTGGTGGTCTCCCGCCCGGGTGGCCTGGCGCTGGTGGTGGAGGTGGACGTGGTGGTCATGCGCAGAGTGTGCCATCGGGTGGTAGTTCGGGTGACGGGCGCTGTTAGTACCAACTCCAGACCAGTCCTCGCCGCGGCTCCTTGTGCGGTAAGATCGTTCACACCCACGCCCGCTGTTTTCGTCGCCTGGACAACCTGTTTCGTCTTTGCTTAAGCCCGTCGCCCGACCTCCCCGACTGGTACAGCTTGCTTCGCCGTAGTGTTCAGATCTTTGATATGGACATGGATGAGATTAGCTCTGCTTTGTATGTGCTGTATGTCGATGACTCTAGTGTGTCTGGTGCCTACTACCCCTTGTTGCCTAGTGTAGGTGTGCCTAGTCCGGCCTCCCCTGCTGCGTCAGGCGTAGGATCCCCTGCATTGTTTAGTCTTGGCTCCTCCCTCGCCACTCCGACCCCGGCCGCCACTGCTGTGCTCTCCTTTATCCTGGACTCTGGCGCTTCCCTGTGTTTCTTTCGCGACTCCACTAAGCTGACGCCGCTTGCCGCTCCCGCTGCAGTTTCCCTTGCCGACCCCTCCTCAGGTCCGGTAGTCGCCCATAGCTCCACCACCATTCCCTGTCCGATGGTTCCTTCGGGCTCTCTTACAGGCCTGCACATCCCCTCGTTCTCTAGGAACCTAGTTGGTGTCGGCTGCCTCCAGGACCTTGGCGTCACCACTACGTTTCCTGGTCACGAGCAGTACGCTGTCTGTACCGAGGCCGCCACTGGTGCTCCCCTCACCACGTTCTCTCGGGACCCGGTATCTGGCCTGTTCACGCTAGACACCGCGCCCCCCCACAGTTGGGACGTCTCCCCAGGTAGTTGCGTCTACCCAGGTTACTGCGGTCTGCTCGTGTTGGTCGCTCACTCACCCGACACTTCTGTGGCACCACCGTCTAGGTCACCCCGCGCTCCCGCGTCTACGTCACATGTCTTAGCACGGTCTTGTCCTAGGTCTCCCAGAGTCGTTCCCTAAGTTGCCCTCCTCCCCAGCGCCGCCGTGCACACCCTGCGTCGAGGGCCGGCTCCGCCGTGTCCCTCACTCCTACTCGTTCCCCTCCACCGCCGCACCGCTACAGACCCTGCACATGGACGTCTGAGGCCCTGCCCCCGTCAATGGGCCGCGTCAAGAGCGCTACTTCCTCGTGCTTGTCGACGACTACACGTGCTACACCACGGTTTTTCCCCTGGAGCAGAAGGCCGACGTGCCTGACACTCTTATCCCGTGGCTGGTCTCTACGAGTGTGCACTGCGGTCTCCCTGTCTTGCATCTTCACTCCGACCGTGGTGGCGCGTTTGCCTCCAGCGTCCTTGGTCATTTCTGTCGTGCGGAGGGCATCACCCAGACGTTCACCTGACGGACTCCCCGTAGCAGAATGGGGTCGCTGAGCGACGCATCGGTTTGGTTATGGAGGTGGCTTATACCTCCATGATCCATGCCGGTGCACCCCATTTTCTGTGGTCGTTCGCCGTTCGCTACGCCGCTCACCAGCTTAACCTGTGGCTGCACCCCCAGCAGCCGCTGGTTTCGCTGACCCTTCTTTGGACTAGGTCCCCTGGTGACGCGTCTGCGTTCCACGTCTGGGGCTGCCTTGCTCACGTTCGTGCCTCAGGCATGGACAAGCTCACTGCCCGCACCGTCCCATGTGTCTTCCTCGGTTTCCCCCTCGACTCGTCTGACGGGCACTTCTACCACCCGCCGTCTCATCGTTTCTTTCACTCTTGCGACGTCACCTTTGACGAGTCCGTCTCCTTCTACCACCGCTTTCCCCACCGTGGTCCCCTGGTTACTCCCCCCCTATTTCTGGTTCCCCCTCCCCTGGTCGCCCCTGCTGCTCCACCTCCCCGCCTTTCCCCGTCTGGTGTGTCTCACGTCACCCCCCTCTCGTCGGTTGTCCCGGTCGAGGAGTGTGCTGACTCTAGTGGCCGTGCGGCGCAGTCCTCGCCGCCCGCCCCTCCCCAAGTGTGTCCTCCTCCGCCGTCGCAGCAGCCGCCGTCGCAGTCGCCGCCGCAGCCGTCGTCACAGCCGCAGTCGCAGCAGCCGTCGTCGCAGCCGCAGTTTGTCGACCCTGGGGGTGCTGGCGTTGAGGAGGGTGCTCGTCCTAGGGTTCCTGTCGTGACATGTCCCGGCAGGCCTGGGGGTGGTACCGGTGCTGGAGAGGTTCCTGGTTCTAGGGGTGCTGGAGTGGAGTGTTCCGGAGTTGGCCGTGGAGCAGCTGGCGGTCCCGGTGTCGCCGTCGTGCCGCCGCAGCAGCAGACGCCGCCGGTGTTAGCCCTTCACCTGCTCGGCCTTCCGTCCCCTGACCACACGTCTCTGCCTCCTCCACCGTCAGCTCCCCTTCCTGTCTACGGCCCCGTGTTCCCTCCTCCGGACTCGTCTCCGGCTCGTCTTCCCCCGCGTTCTCCTTATATGTCTCCACCTCTACTCCTGACCCGACTCCTCCAACTCACGTCTGGTCCCGCCGTTCCTCTTGTGCTCGTCTTGTCTCTCCTGTTCCGCACTCTCACCCTATGTTGCTCCGTTCCCACGTGTCTCGTCCTCCCCTCCTGCCGTCGCCTCCTCCGTCCTCCCTTATTGTCGCGCCTCCCCCTCTGTCTGACCACCTTCGTGCAGCTCGTCCTCTTGTTCCTCGGGTCCTTGCCTCTCTCGTTACCGACCCGTGTGTTCCTGTTTTGCGTCTTGACGCTCTTGTCGCTGCGGTCGCTGACTTTGCCTCTACCCGCCGCCTTGACTATGCCACTGCTCTGGTCTCTGACCCTGCTCGTCCTCCGTCCGTCGGGGGTGCTCCTGCCCTCGGCAGTGACGTCCTGGAGGACCGGCAGTACAAGCTTGCTTTATTGTCCGAGGCTGCTCCCCATCTCCGTTCCATGCTGCTAGTCCCTGAGGGTGGCCCAGACGCTTTCGATTTCCCGACCCCTCGCACCTACGTTGAGGCAACCTCGTGACCATGGGCCTCTCAGTGGATAGCTGCCATGGAGCAGGAGATGGCATCTTGGAGATCCACCGGCACCTACGTCGACGGAGTTCCCCCACCTAGGGTGAACGTAGTCGATGGCCGGTGGCTCTTCAAGGTGAAGCGCCCCCCTGGAGAGCCGCCTGTGTTCAAGGCGCGCTACGTGGCTAGAGGCTTCAGTCAGCGTGAGGGGGTGGACTTCTTTCAGACCTTCGCCCCGACCCCGAAAACTACTACTCTTCGGGCGCTGCTAGACGTAGCAGCTCAGGGTGACTACGAGTTACACTCCCTCGACTTCTCCATTGCGTTTCTTCAGGGCAGTCTGCACGAGCAGGTCTACCTGCGCCGCCCTCAGAGCTTCACTGGTACCTTCCCTCCTGGGACCCTGTGGCTACTGTGGCGCCCAGTCTACGGCTTGCGACAGGCGCCCCGTGAATGGCATGGCACACTGCGTGTTACCCTTGGTGACCTGCAGTTCTTTGCATCCTCTGCAGACCCCTCGCTCTTCGTTCGTGCTGGCCAGACCCGGTTCTACAACCTTGTGTACGTAGATGACCTGGTCTTCGCCACTGCAGACAAGGACGCACTCGCCTTCGTAAAGGCACAGCTGCTGAAGAGACACATCTGCGCTGACCTAGGAGAACTGCGCCACTACCTTGGCCTCCAGATCTATTAGGACAGAGCAGCGCGCACCATCACTCTCTACCAGTCACACTTGGTGTGCCAGGTCCTTGAGAGGTTCGGTCTTCAGTTCTCCTCCGTACAACCCACATGTGAGAGTACGACCCCGTTACACCACTTGTCCCTTTTCTTATTTCCTTCCTCTTTCACTTCTCTTTTTATCCCATCTCATTTGATTTCCTATTCTCCATTTTCCATTAACCTTTGGTTTATCCTTCTATTATAATTATATCACCGACCAGGCTTGGGATGTACTGGTGCGCTATATCTAGCGTAATCCTGCCGTAATCCCTTAAAGCCAATAGCCTCGCGTGGCTATACGCAGGGTGATTCTATCTTCTAGAAGGGTCTATTCCCTTGGATAAGATAAACCTGGTTACCTGATGTACTCTGCGCCTTGTACTGTTTGTTAGTGCAATCTTTCCTCAAGTCATTCGATCCTGTGACACTTGGCAATCAGAGCTTTTCTTACTCGGCCGCGCTCAACAAAGCATCAGCAGCGGGAAAACCTGCCTCGATAAACCGCCGGGGGCGACCAATTCGACGCCGATTCTGGTAAGCACCAGCTTCGCGTATTTTCGAATCACCCCCCACCCCCCCCGCGCGCATGTTTTGAACAAAATGGCAACCTTCGACAACGCTGAGGTTACCCAGCAGCTCTTCGCGCGCATCGCAGCCCTTCAGGAGGAGATGCGAGCGGATCGCGAAGCGTAGCGAAACGAGTACAAGCAAGTAACTCGACTCGCCGGAGCACAGCACGACTTGACAACGGCGACGACGCAGCAGTCGCAACAGTTTCTTGAGGCTCCGAAACCGCGCCCACCTGAGCCGTTCGATCCGAGCGATCGAAACTCCGACGCCCGCAGATGGATCGCCGGCATGGAGATCTACTTCGCAGCCGTCGGATGGAGCTCACCAGTTTGGGACGGTCAACGTGTACGACTCGCGGTGACACTGATGCGAGGGCCGGCACTCGAGTAGATTGGCGGCAACAGTACCTTCATCCACGGTGAAGCCACGTGGCAGCAGTTCCGCACCGACCTGCTGAAACGATTCGAGCCGATAAATTCCAGTTTCCTTGCCCGGGAAAAAAATCATCGCCATCGACAGTTCGGGAGTGTAGCACAGTACACGCAGCAGATGGAGGAATTTTATAACCGCATTCCCGACCTGACCGAAGGGGAAAAAGTAAAATCGTACCTCACCGGGCTGAAGGCCGAAGTCAAACGACAAGTGGCAGCGTCAAACTACGCGAGCTACAGTGACGTCGTTTCGGCAGCGAAGCGCTTCCACATGGTCAACGCCGGGACACGACGGACGCACGTCGGCAGTACGCGACAGGGCGACCGCTCGGCTCACCCCACGTTCGCCGACCCGATGGAAGTCAACAGGTTCGAGGGGCGGCCACGTTCGAAAAACACCAACTACACGTGTGATTTTTGCGGGGTGCCGGGTCATCGAATCTTCGACTGCAACAACATGAAAACCGCACTATCGATCAGTGCAATGCGCTTTTATACTTCCAGAGTACATCAGGTAACCAGGTTTATCTTATCCTAAGGGAATAGATCCTTCTAGAAGATAGAATCACCCTGCGTATAGCCACGCGAGGCTATTGGTTTTAAGGGATTACGGCAGGATTACGCCAGATAGCGCACTAGTACATCCCAAGCCTGGTCGGTGATATAATTATAATCGCAGGATAAACCAAAGGTTTAATGGGAAATGGAGAATAGGAAATCCAATGAGATGAGATAAAAAGAGAAATGAAAGAGGAAGGAAATAAGGAAAGGGACAAGGGGTGTAACGGGGTCATACTCCACACTCGGCCACAAAAACAAAGGAGACACCCTCAACCGGCCTGCACACATTGCCGCTATTCAGATCGAAGGGATGAATCCTCCGTGTGCAGGCCGGCTGAGGGTATGATGACCGAACTGAAGACCGAACCTGAGGATTCATCAGGTTGCACACCTGATGAACCCTCAAGGGACTCTTCACACACGGGTATGCCATCGACACCGAAATCCCCTTGGCTGAAAAGCGACATCTGCTACAGTGGGACAGTGACATCGCGTACAGGAAAGGATCAACAAAAATCTGGGTACCCAATTACCCTCCTTTGCGCCAGTTACTACTCAAAGAATACCACGACGTCCTCTACGCTGGACACTTCGGTAGCAACAAGACGCTCACCGGTATTGCAAAACACTACTTCTGGCCCCACTTGGCAGAGGATGTTTAGAAGTTTGTCACCTCGTGTGATACATGTCAGCGGATGAAGAGCAGCAAGCAGAAAAAGGCGAGTCTACTGCAGCCTCTTCCTGTCCCAGAACAGCCATGGCAGGTGGTTAGCCTGGACTTCATCACCGGGTTACCACCTACCACAGTGGTCATGACGCAATCCTCGTGGTCATCGACAAATTCTCCAAAATGGGACACTTCATCCCGACACACACGAGGAGACAGCACAACTCTTCGTTCGTTACATCATCTCACAGCATGGCATTCCAACCACACTCATCTCCGACCGAGACCCCAAGTTCACCAGCAAGTTCTGGAAGGAACGTATGTCTCTACTCGGGACCAAACTCGCCATGTCATCCGCTTACCATCCGCAGACAGATGGACAGACCGAGCGCCTCAACCAGATTGTTGAGCAACTCCTCCGAGTAGCCTGCAAGGACGAGATCTCCAAATGGGACTTGCATATGCCCGTTCTAGAGTTTGCTTACAACAACGCTACACATGCCGCTACTGGACAGACGCCGTTCTTCCTCTGCTACGGACGCCACCCACTCACACCACAGAAACCGACAACATCCGCTACAGTCCAACCTGCACATGATTTCATCACAACCATGCATCAGCTTTGGGATCGGACCCACAAGCGCCTCCTCGATATTCAGCAGCAACAAAAGCGCCAGGCCGATCACCATGGCAACGACCACACCATTACTGTGGGAGACCAGGTGCTCCTTGACACCCGCAACCTAGACATCAGCCACCTCCCATCTAAACAGCAACCTTGCTTCTGCGGGCCTTTCTTCGTTGAAGCACAGGTCACTCCTGTTACCTTCCGCTTACGCCTCTTAGCTACCTGGAAGATTCACAATGCCTTCCATGTCCAACTTCTGAAGCCCTATCGGGATCCAAACACGATCTTCGTCGGACGCCAACCGCCGCCGCCGCCGCACGTCCTCGTCCAGAATGAACCCGAGTACGAGGTCGAGTCAGTGCTTGCACACCGCCGTCATCGGAATGGCACCGTGGAGCTTCTCATCCGTTGGAAGGGTTATGATCCTTCTGAGGACAGCTGGGTACCTGAGACCGACATGGGTAACGCCCGTCGTCCTCTGCATGACTACCTTGTCAAGCAGGGTGTTACTTCTACCACCCAGCTTTGCGGGGGGGAAGTGTGAGAGTACGACCCCGTTACACCACTTGTCCCTTTTCTTCTTTCCTTCCTCTTTCATTTCTCTTTTTATCCCATCTCATTTGATTTCCTATTCTCCATTTTCCATTAACCTATGTTTATCCTGCTATTATAATTATATCACCGACCAGGCTTGGGATGTACTGGTGCGCTATATCTAGCGTAATCCTGCCGTAATCCCTTAAAGCCAATAGCCTCGCGTGGCTATACGCAGGGTGATTCTATCTTCTAGAAGGGTCTATTCCCGTAGGATAAGATAAACCTGGTTACCTGATGTACTCTGGAAGTATAAAAGCGCCTTGCACTGATCGATAGTGCAATCTTTCCTCGAGTCATTCGATCATGTGACACCACACCTCTGCCAGTAGATCACATGCTCTCTGCTCTAGTTCTTGAGGAGTCAGTAGAGCCCAGTGGTTCTTACGCAGAGCTGGTGGGTTGCCTCATGTACTTGATGACTTGCACTCATCCAGATCTCGCATACCCTCTTAGCATCCTGGCTCGCTTTCTGGCCACAGGCAGACACCGACCACAGCACTGGTCGGCTGCTAAGAGGGTTTTGCGTTATCTAGCAAGCACTGGTTACACTGGTGCTATGGCGGCATAGGAGCTCCGCTGGCTGACGTTCTTGCTCACTGACTTAGGTGAGCGGCCTAGCTCTGCCCCGGTCCTTTACGCTGACAACAGGACCATGATCGTCCAGTGTAAGGAGCTCCGACTTGAGGGTAGAGCGAAGCACATCCAGCTGCGGTACTTCCTCCTGCGCGAGCTACAGCAGTGCCGCCAGGCTCGCGTAGTACACTTGGCCTCCGGTGCCAACACAGCTGGCATCTTTACGAAAGCGCTTGCGCCTAAAGATCATCAGCGGCACTGTGTACAGCTAGGTCTCGTTCTTGTAGCCTCTCACTTGCTAGGGCCTCGATTATGTATAGACCATTATATATGTTTTACCCTGACTGGCCTTATGGCCTCTCCCAGTGGCTGGACTAGTAGTGTCGCCCTGGTCTTGCCCTTGCCTTGGTTTGTACTTGTTTGACTGGTCTTTAGACCCTTGCCTCAGAGGTTGGACTAGTAGTGCCACCCTGAGCTGCTTGTCTCTCAACAGACAGTGCATCTATCCAGTCTAGGGGGTGTGTCAAACACATTTGTGTGTGATGTTGTAGACCATAAGGGTTGTGCCTTACAGAGTACAGCCCCCTAGGTTATAGTGCCTTGTAATCTTACATTCTAGTCATTCTTTTCAGTTTGATATAGGGCTGTGTGAGGGCACGCATTGGCCCTTCGACATCTTTGGGCAAGTGTATGTTGGGGGGCTGTGTGAGGGCACGCATTGGCCCTTCGACAACTTTGGGCAAGTGTATGTTGGGGGCCTGTGTGAGGGTGCGTATTGGCCCTTCGACAAATTTAGGTTAGTGTGTGCTGGGGCTTGTGTGAGGAGGACACGTGTGGGTGGGGTGGGCCCTTAGCCACATTTACGTCCCGGTGCGTGCCCTGAGGGGCTTTGTATGAGGCGATCGAGATTCCCGTATTGCGCCCTTGCAATCTTGTTTCGGCCAACCAATGGGATTGGTCGTTTACGTGATGTTCCATCAAAAGACTTTCTGATATGAAGCGGGCCAAAGCGCGCAAAAAAGGGAAATATTTAGGAAAATTTGTTCAGCGGTGAATTTTATGGTTACCCTGATTGCTAAGCGGGAAATTTCCATAGAACCCTGAAAATTCAGAAAATTTTTGGGGGGAGGCCCTGAAAAATCAGACTACATAGGGGGGGGGGAGGGTGAGCAATCAGGGTGCCTCTAAACCAATCTTAGGCCCTGCCTTAGAGTCTAGGATGCTTAGGAACCGAGTTGGAATTGTCCTCTTCTTAGGAGGCACCATCGAACCTAATTAAGTGAGGTCCAACCAAGTCACAACCAGCCCTAAAGGATCTAGGAGTTTACCCTCGAGAAGCATTCTCAACACATTCAATCAAAGTACTCTACACTACCCACTTTATAATCTAATTTCTATATGTAAGTTTATTAGAGCAACCTAGATACTCCCATGATTCCAACACCCCTCTTTGCTCCAATAAGCATCAGATCCAATATCCATTCACAATAGAACTCCTCCTGCAAGGGATGCCTTGGCCACTTCTATCTTCACCCTCATGCCGATGCGCTCAAGGTCTGCATTTAGCTTCAAGTATGGAAGAGCTTTTATAAGCATGTCGGCGTCTTGGAGATGAGAGCGCACCAACTGCACCACAACCTCCTGCTGGCGCACTGCATCGCGAACAAAGTGCCAAGCCACCTTGATCTGCTTTGTGCGCTGATGGAGTACGGGATTATGAGCAAGGGAAACTGCTGACTCATTATCACACAACAATGGAATGTCCCCCCATCACCCACACGCATCTCAGCCAGCAAGCTCCTCAACCATATGGCCTCAGCCAGTGTGCGCGGCAGATCACCAGTGCTCACACCTGCTAGCGCTACACCCTCCACTTCCTTGGCGAAGCAAAGAATGCCCACACCTGCACCAGCATCCCCCCCTACCTCCTCACCACCGAAACCAGACCGGATACCAAGGACCTGCAAACCTTTCATAGGTGGTGGAGAGGGAGTGGCTGGTGCTCCAAACTCACTGGCAGAGGGAAGAGGCGGACTCAGACCAGAAGAGGAGGAGGTGTCGCGGCACTGCGTCGAGGAACGGAATCGAGTGGCTGCTGCACGTCGGCAGGCTGTGCCGACATACACGTCAGTGCCGACACCCGCGACACCGGCGGTGTCCATGCAACATGACACTCCCCATGCAGCCCCAAACGCGAGCCATGCCAACATGCGGCTTAGCACCTGACCAGGCCTCTATAGGAGTGATGAGTGCTAGTAATGCACTATGGGATACCCAATTTTTTACCCACACCACCCACATCAGGGCCACCCCACAGGCGCGCTGGAAAACCACTGTCGACGAGCAAGGTGCGAATCCCCTCTGCCATTGTCTTGTGCCACCGCTCTACCTCCCCATTCTGCTGCGGCGAGTCTGCTACAGTTAGATGGGTTTGAATGCCAAAATCACTCTTCCATGCCTTCACAGCTTCCCCGAGAAATTCACCACCCCTGTCTGAGCGAATCATTTTTAGCTTTCACCCCGACTCCTGCTCCATATCCTTTTGCCACGTGCGAAGGACCATTGCCACCGTGGCGGATTCCTTGTTGGGTAGTGGAAACGCCTAGACCTGCCTGGTGAAGTCATCAATGAGGCTGAGCACGTACACCGCTCCTCCCAAGGATAGAGTGCGCACAGAACCCCACAAGTCCATGTGAACCTCATCAAGTGGTCCAAGGGCTGGTGATGCCTCATGAGGAAACGACTTCCTTGCCGACTTCCCTAATAGGCATGACTCACAAGGAGGGCAATCGGCACCTGCTCCCCCGATATCCAACCCAATCACACTGCTGCCCGTGGCCAACTGCTGCAGTGTAGTCAGCGCGGTATGAGCACGTGTGAGAGGAGAGAGGGAGGTGGTTGGGTGAGCTGTGAGGGCCTTGCCTTGAGTACCTCGAGCTAGTGAAAGCAGCGTCCACACGAGCCCATGATACCTTCCATCCTCCTTCTCTCCTATTGCCAACACTCCCTCCCCCCTCTTTACCACACATCTCGTGCCCTCAAACAAGACCGTGACGCCTCTCAAGGTGAGATGTGGGACAGAGAACAGACGAGTGTGCAACTCGGGAAAATGGTGTACCTCTTGCAGCCTTAAAACTTGACCACCTTCACCGACTACTGATACCTCACCCATACCCTTAGCGGCAACCGCTCTTCCATTGCCCAATCTCACCCCTTGGATCTCAGGTGGGCCCAGCTCGCTTTTGAAGTCAATCGCATAGGGGGTGAAGTTATGGCTGGCTCCACTGTCAATTCACCACCCATCTCGCGGCTGCTTCCCTGCCCCTGACTGCTGCCTTGCTGCTGTCACTGCCTCCCTGATTGTTATCTCTGCTGAATCCTCCTGCTTCTCCTAATCCACCACTTGTGCCTTCCTGTTGCACAAGCCATGATGCAGCTGGAGTTCCTTCACCCGCTTGTATGCCTCAGCTGCGTGTGCAGGACTACGAGTGACAGCTCTCGGCTCCTCGTCGGCAGCAGCATCAGCAAGCTCGGTCTTGCCGCCAAATTCATGTACCAAGCGAATCAACTCATCCGGTACCAAGGCAGTGCGTCTCTATCTGCAGTAGAAAAGACTCGGTCGTCTACGTAGACAAGGATGTAGAACGGGGTCTGGCCTGAATGAACGAAGATCGAAGGGTCTGCAGACGACGGGAAGAAATGCAGGTCTACTAGTGTAGCACGCAACGTGTCGTGGCACTCACGGGGCGCTTGCCGCAGGCCGTAAACCGGGCGCCGGAAAAGACACTGGGTCTCATGGGCGAAGGTGTCAGTGAAGCCTGGTGGGCGGCGCAGGTAGACCTACTCGAGCAGACTGCCCTGAAGAAACACTGTACAGAAGTTAAGGGAGTGTAGCTCGTAGTCACGCTATGCTACTACGTGTAGCCGCATCCGAAGAGTGGTCATCTGTGGGGTCGGGGCGAAGGTCTGAAAGAAGTCAACACCCTCGCGCTGACTGAAACCTCTAGCAACGTAGTGCGCCTTGAACACCGGCGGCTCTCCAGGAGGGCGCTTCACCTTGAAGAGCCACCAGCCATCGACTACGTTCACCCCAGGTGGGGGAGCTGCGTCGACGTAGGTGCCGGTGGATCTCGAAGATGCCATCTCCTCGTCTATAGCATCTATCCACTGAGAGGCCCAGGGTCCCGAGGTCGCCTCAAAGTAAGTGCGAGGGATGGGGATGTCTAGGGCATGTGGGTTACCCTCAAGGACTAGCAGCATGGAGCAGATATGGGTAGTGGCCTTGGACAGGAAAGCTAGCTCATACTGCTTATCCTCTAGGACGTAACTGCCAAGGGTAGGTGCACCCCCGACGGACGGAGGACGGGCAGGGAAAGAGACCAAAGCTATGGCGTAGTCAAGGCGGCAGGTAGAGGCAAAGTCAGCGACCGGAGGCGAACTCGTCGCCATGGTCGGAGTGAAGTTGCAGCACAGGGAAGTCGCGGTGGAATCGCGCAGCTACGACCCACGAGATAAGAACGCCAGGAATGTCGGCCTTCCGCTCCATGGGGAAACACCATGGTGTAGCGCGTATAGTCATTGACAAGCACAAGAAAGTAGTGATGTCGAAGCGGCCCAAGGACGGGGGCTGTGCCCCAAATGTCCAGGTGCTGGGTCTGGAGTGGCGTAGAGGTAGGGGGAAGTGAGGTGGAGTGAGGAGCACGGCGCAGCCGGCCCTCGACGCAAGGCATGCACGGCGGCGCAGGCGAAGGAGGGAGAGTAGGGAGCTACGCAAGGAGACCTAAGACAAGACCGTGCTGGGACATGTGACGCAAACGCGGGAGGGCGGGGTGACCTAAGCAGTGGTGCCACAGAAGCGACGGGTGAGTGAACGACCGACACGAGCAAGCTGCAGCAACCTGGATAGACACAGGTACCTAGGGGGATGCCCTCACTGGGGGGGATGCAGTGTCAAGGGAAAACAGGTTTGAGACTAGGTCCCGGGGGAACGTGGTGAGAGGGGCACCAGTGGCGGCCTCGGTACGGACCGCGTACCGCTCATGTGCGGGGAACGTAGTGGTGACGCCGAGGTCCTGAAGATAGCCGGACACCAACTAGGTTCCTGGAGAATGAGGGCATGTGCAGGCCTGTAAGAGAGCCCTTGGGAACTGCAGGACAGGGAAGGGTGGTGGAGCTGCGGGCAACCCACAGAGACGGAAGCAGCCCGCGGCAGCGTGACTGGGACGGCCACAAAGAGTGTCACGAAAGGGGCCTGTCTGGAGCTGGTAATGGCAACCCAGAGAGCTGAAGCTGCCACCCGACGCTGAGATGTGAGGGCTGCTATCGTGGCCACCACCACTAGAGGTGCCAGGCCACCCCGGCGGGAGACGGACCCACGGGCGCTGCTGCGACTGCTGTTGCTGGCTCGGCGACTGCTGCTGCTGCGGCTGCTGCTACTCTGGGGGATCAGCCTTGGTCCCCTTGTCAGTACTGCCGGCACTCGCACCACCACCGCTAATCCCACCATGTGAGAGTACAACTCCGTTACACCAATTTCCCTTTCTATGTCTCCTTTCTTTTTCAATCCTCTTTTTCTCTCATCTCATTTGGTTTCTTATTTCTCCTATCCTTTGGTTTCTCATGTTATTATGATTATATCACCGACCAGGCTCGGGATGTACTGGCACGCTATATCTAGCGTAATCCTACAGTAATCCTTTAAAGCCAATAGCCTCGCGTGGCTATACGCGAGGTGATTCTATTTCTAGAAGGGTCTATTCCCTATGGATAAGATAAACCTGGTTGCTTGATGTACTCTGGAAGTAGAAAAGCACATTGTACTGATGATAGTGCAACATTGAGCAAACCTCATTCAATCCTGTAATACTTGGTAATCAGAGCTTTTCTCACTCAGCCACGCTCAGCTAAGCAGGAGCAGCGGGAAAACCTGCTTCGAAAAAACGCTAGGGGCAACTCATTCGGCGCCGATTCTGGTAAGCACCAGCTCCACGTTTTTTGAATCCACCCCCTCGTGCGTGTTTTGAACAGGATAGCGAACTTCAACAACGTCTCCCACCTGAGCCGTTCGATCCGAGCGATCGAAATTCCGATGCCCGCAGATGGATCGCCGGCATGGAGATCTACTTCGCAGCCGTCGGATGGAGCTTGCCAGTCTGGGACGGTCAACGCGTACGACTCGCGGCGACACTGATGCGAGGACCGGCACTCGAGTGGATCAGCGGCAACCGTACTTTCATCCACGGCGAAGCCACGTGGCAGCAGTTCCGCACCGACCTGCTGAAACGCTTCGAGCCGATAAATTCGGGTTTCGTTGCCCGGGAAAAAATTCATCGCCATCGATAGTTCGGGAGTGTAGCGCAGAACACACAACGGATGGAGGAATTTTATTACCGCATTCCCGACCTGACCGAAGGAGAAAAAGTACAATTGTATCTCGCCGAGCTGAAGACCGAAGTCAAACGACAAGTAGCAGCGACAAACTACGCAAGCTACAGTGACGTCATCTCTGCAACAGAATGGTTCGACATGGTCAACGCCGGAACACGACGGACGCACGTTGGCTGTACGCGACAGGGCGACCGCTCGGCTCACACCACGTTCGCCGACCCGAAGGAAATCGACAGGTTCGATGGGCGGTCACTTTCGAAAAGCACCAACTACACGTGTGATTTTTGCGGGGTGCCGGGCCATCGAATCTTCGACTGCAACAAAATGAAAGTCGCACGTGCAGAGTATCGGGCATGCAACAGTGGCGGAAATTCTTCGGCCGATCAAAAGACAAGAAACGGAATTCGCCAGTGATTGCGGATCTAGCTGGCGAAAAAGAAAAGATCTGGAAGCGGCCGCGGGATTCCAGAAAAATCAACTCCAGAAAAGCTGATTCGATGCGAGCAGGAGGAAATGATGGGGAAAAATCTCCACCCCACGACCAGTCTTCGCCAGAGAAAATCGCAGAGAAAAAATCTGGACTCTGCCGAGACGGGGAAACTCCGAGAAGACCTAAGAAATTATAAGGGTTCGTTAAAGTTATCTTATAAAGATGATTTATTGAAAACTTATGATTCTCGAGGGGCTAGAGCCTTGGAGAAAAATCGGGAGGGACTCCAGAAGAAGCAGAAACTTGTGGAGATTATACCGGTACCAGAAAACTTGGGGACAAAAATAAGGAGTGTGGAAAGAAGCCGACCTTTCCACGGAGTCAATGTCCTCTCCCAAGACCAGCCCACAATGACTACCCATTCCCTAGGGAAGGATGGAGCTGAGGCATCTCAAGAGGAAGCTCGGGGTCTACAAGAAGCTGCAAAAACCCCGAACTCCTTTTTCGGATGCATCCAACTCAGCAAATTCGGCATCAACGACTCACACAATCAAGAAAGCTCAGGATCCTAAGGGAGAGACTTTCTCCAAGCAGCCTCGGCCAGCTGCTAACTCACGAGCAGATACCAAGGAAAAGGTGTGTACGGAATATTGGGATGTACCCTATGATCCTGTTAACAAAACTATCTTTGGGTACTCCGAGCAACGCCCACCCCTCGTGCTCGAGGTCATCTGCAAAGGACGACGCCTCTAAGCACTCGTGGACAGCGGAGCATCGCACACTGTCTGCGACAAGGCAATAATCGACCGACTTTGGGAAGAGTCCAAGCCTTCAATATTCTCTGCAACGATGATGGATGGCAGCAGGTTACCAGTATACGGCGAAGCAGTGTTACATCTATAAATCGAACCACTGTGCTGGAGACCTGCACTCCCCATCACCAACATAAAAGGGCTTGACTTGGTCTTTGGGCGAGACTTCCTCAAAAGATTCAACCCCGAGATCAACTGGGTTAATCGTACTGCAACCATCTACAACAATGGAAGAAGAGTCCAGCTACCCAACTGGGATGATACAGGAGATATCCTAGTGGAGACACTCGCACGATTCGAGAAGGACGTAAAGTGAACCGACACCGGGTTTCTGGCGATAGCAACAGAGGTGGAAAACGATGGGGAGAAAACCTCGGAACCTACACAAAAAATCAAGGAATTACAGAAGGAGTTCCAAGACATTCTTCTCGACGACCTTCCAAACGAGCTGCCGCCATACCGAACGCACCAATACTGTGAGAGTACAACCCCGTTCCATTCCTTTCTCCTTTCCATTTTATTCCTCTTTTTTATCTTGATTCATTTGGTCTTTCTCTCATTCCATTTGGATTCCTATTCCTTCTTTTTCATAAACCTTTGGTTTATCATGTTATTATCATTATATCACCGACCATGCTCGGATGTACTGGCGCGCTATATCTAGCGTAATCGTGCTGTAATCCCTTAAAGCCTATAGCCTCGCGTGGCTATACGCAGGGTGATTCTATTTTCTAGAAGGGTCTATTCCCTTTGAATAGGATAAACTTGGTTACCTGATGTACTTTGGAAGTATAAAAGCGCCTTGTATCAATCGATAGTGCAACCTTTCCTCGACACATTCGATCCTGTGACACTTGGTAATCAAAGCTTTTCTCACTCGGCCGCGCTCAGCTAAGCAGCAGCAGCGGGACTCCTGCCGTGAAAAACCACCAGGGGCGACCAAGTCGACGCCGATTCTGGTAAGCACCAGCTTCGCGTTTTTTTGAATTACCCCCTCCGCGCATGTTTTGAACAGGATGGCGAACTTTGACAACGCCGAAGTTACCCAGCAGCTCTTCGCAAGCATCGCCACCCTACAAAAGGAGATGCGAGCTGACCGCGAAGCTTGGCGACAAGAGTTCGAGCGAGTAACTTGACTCGCCGGCGCGCAACACGAATCGACAATGGCGACGACGCAGCAGTCGCAGATTTCTCGAGGCTCCAAAACCGCGCCCACCTGAGCCGTTCGATCCGAGCGATCGAAATTTCGACGTCCGCAGATGGATCGCCGGCATGGAGATCTACTTCGCCGCCATCGGATGGAGCTCGCCAGTCTGGGACGGACAATACGTACGACTTGCGGCGACACTGATGAGAGGGCCGGCACTCGAGTGGATCGGCGGTAACAACACCTTCATCCACGGCGAAGCCACGTGGCAGCAGTTCCGCATCGACCTGCTGAAACGTTTCGAGCCGATAAATTCGGGTTTCCTTGCCAGGGAAAAAAGTCATCGCCATCGACAGTTCGCGAGTTTAGCGCAGTACACACAGCAAATGGAAGAATTTTATAACCGCATTCCCGACCTGACCAAAGGGGAAAAAGTACAGTCGTACCTCACCGGGCTGAAGACCGAAGTCAAACGACAAGTAGCAGCAACAAACTACGCGAGCTACAGTGATGTCGTTTCGGCAGCGGAACGCTTCGACATGGTCAACGCCGGGACACGACGGGCGCACGTCGGCAGTATGCGACAGGGCGACCGCTCGGCTCACCCCACGTTCGCCGACCCGATGGAAGTCGACAGGTTCGAAGGGCGGCCACGTCCGAAAAACACCAACTTCACGTGTGATTTTTG
This sequence comes from Closterium sp. NIES-67, assembly GCA_027943415.1. NCBI lineage: Eukaryota > Viridiplantae > Streptophyta > Zygnematophyceae > Desmidiales > Closteriaceae > Closterium > Closterium sp. NIES-67. Next base: position 447,410 of record BQMB01002151.1, read on the forward strand.
CGGGGTGCCGGGTCATCGAATCTTCGACTGCAACAAAATGAAAGCCGCATGCGCTGAGTATCGGGCACGCAACAATGGCGGAAATCCTTCGGCCAATCAGAAGCAAAAAAACGGGACTCGCCAGTAATTGCGGATCTCGCTGGCGAAAAAGAAAAGATCCGAAAGCGGGCGTGGACTTCCGGAAAAATCAACTTCAACGCAGCTGATTCGACGCGAACAGGAGAAAATGATGGGGATAAATCTCCACCCCACGACCAGTCTTCGCCACAGGAAATCGCCGAGGAAAAATCTAACTCCGCGAAAATGGACTCAGCCAAGACGGGGAAACTCCTTGAAGACCTTAGAAATTATAAGGATTCGTTAAAGTTATCATATAAAGGTGCTTTAATGAAAACTTGTAATTCTCGAGGGGCTAGACCCTTGGAGAAATTTCGGGAGGGACTCCATAAAAAGCAAAAAATTGTGGAGATCGTACCGGTACCGGAGAACATGGGGACCAAATTAAGGAGTGTGGAAAGAAGCCGACCTTTCCACGGAGTCAACGTCCTCTCCCGACACCAGCCCACAGCGACTACCCGTTCCCCAGGGAAGATGTCGGTGGAGCTGAAGCAGCTCAAGAGGAAGCTGGGGGTCTACAAGAAGCTGCAAAAACCCCGAACTCCTTCTTCGGATGCATCCAACTCGGCAACTTCTTCAACGTCACGCACAGTCGTCACGGAAACTCCGGGCCCTAGAGAAGAGCCTTTCTCCAAGCAGCCTCGGCCTGCTGCCGGCTCAGGAGTAGGAAGCAATGAATATTGGGATGTACCCTATGACCCAATCAATGAAACTATCTTTGGGTACTCCGAGCAACGCCTGCCCCTCGTGCTCGAGGTCATCTGCAAAGGACGACGCCTCCAAGCACTCGTGGACAGTGGAGCATTGCACACAGAGTTACAACAGTTCCTTGGCTTTGCTAACTACTACAACTGGTTCGTGCCACAATACGCAAAAATCGCCGCGCCACTCACGAATCTGCTAAAGAAGAACACACCCTATAAATGGGAGCCACAACACCAAGAAGCCGTGGAGTAGCTGAAGCAAGCACTCACGTCCGCGCCTGTACTCATCTTGCCAGACCCCGAACGCAACTACGTCATCGAAGCTGACGCCAGTGACCAGGCAGTGGGAGCAGTCTTGATGCAAGACCAGGGGAATGGCCTGCAACCCATTACCTACTTCAACAAAAATTACACGGGGCAGAATTCACTACCCGATACACAACAAGGAGGCCCTTGCTATCATCATCGCCTTCAAAACGTGGAGATGTTATCTTGAAGGACGCAAGACGACAGTCTACACCGACCATTGCAGCTTAAATATTTGAAGACGCAACCAAGCCTCTCCAGGCGGCAGGTCCGGTGGATTGACTTCCTCGAGACATACTTCCACTTCGACATCGTGTACAAGCCCGGCCACAAAACCAAAGCAGACGCTCTCAGCCGGCCTGCGCACGTTGCCGCAATCCAAGTCGAATGGATGAACCCACTCCTCAAGGGACTCTTCACACACGGGTACACCATCGACCCCGAAATTCCCTTGGTAGAAAAGCGACATCTGCTACAGTGGGACAACGACATCGCGTACCGGAAGGATCAACAAAGATCTGGGTACCTAATTACCCTCCATTGCGCCAGTTACTACTCGAAGAATACCACGACGTCCTGTACGCAGGACACTTCGGGGGCAAAAAAACGCTCACCGGTATCGCCAAACACTACTACTGGCCCCACATGGCAGATGATGTACAGAAATTCGTCACCTCGTGCACTACGTGTCAGTGGATGAAGAGCAGCAAGCAGAAAAAGGTGGGTCTGCTACAGCCCCTTCCTGTTCCAGAATAGCCATGGCAAGTGGTAAGCCTAGACTTCATCACCGGGCTACCAACTACCACAAGCGGTCATGACGCGATCCTCGTCGTCATTGACAAGTTCTCCAAAATGGGACACTTCATCCCGACACACACCACAGCACGCACCGGGGAGACGGCACAACTCTTTGTTCGCTACATCATCTCCCAACATGGCATTCCGACCACACTCATCTCCGACCAAGTTCACCAGCAAGTTCTGGAAGGAACTAATGTCTCTACTCGGGACCAAACTTGCCATGTCATCCGCCTACCATCCGCAGACAGATGGACAGACCGAGCGCCTCAACCAAATCGTGGAGCAACTCCTCCGTGCAACATGCAAAGACAAAATCTCTAAATGGGACTTGCATCTACCCGTTCTGGAGTTTGCCTACAACAACGCCACTCACGCCACTACTGGACAGACGCCGTTCTTCCTCTGCTTCGGACGCCACCTGCTCATGCCACAAAAACCGACAGCATCAACTACAGTTCAACCCGCACACGACTTCATCATGACCATGCATCAGCTTTGGGATCAGACCCACAAGCGCCAACAGAATCATCACCGTGGGAGACCAGGTTATACTCGACACCCGCAATATCAACATCAGTCATCTCCCATCCAAACTGCTACCTCGCTTCTGCGGGGCCTTTCTCGTTGAAGCACATGTCACTGCTGTTACCTTCCGCTTACGCCTGCTAGCTACCCGGAAGATTCACAACGCCTTCCATGTCCAACTTCTAAAGCCCTATCGAGACCCTAACACAATCTTCACCGGACGCCAATCCCCGCCGCCGCCGCCCGTCCTCGTCCACGATGAACCCGAGTACGAGGTCGAGTCCGTGCTCGCACACCGCCGTCGTCGGAATGGCACCGAGGAGCTTCTCATTCGTTGGAAGAGCTATGATCCTTCTGAGGATACTTGGGTTCCTGACTCCGAGATGGGTAATGCTTGTCGTCCTCTTCGCGAATACCTTGTCAAGTAGGGTGTTACTTCTACCACCCAGCTTTGAGGGGGGAAAGTGTGAGAGTACGACCCCGTTACATCAATTTCCCTTTCTATATCTCCTTTCTATTTCATTCCTCTTTTTCTGTCATCTCATTTGGTTTCCTATTTCTCCTATCCTTTGGTTTCTCATATTATTATGATTATATCACCGACCAGGCTCGGGATGTACTGGCGCGCTATATCTAGCGTAATCTTGCCGTAATCCCTTAAAGCCAATAGCCTCACTTGGCTATACGCAAGGTGATTCTATTTCTAGAAGGGTCCATTCCCTTTGGATAGGATAAACCTGGTTACCTGATGTACTCTGGAAGTATAAAAGCACCTTGTACTGATGATAGTGCAATATTGAGCAAACCTCATTCGATCCTGTGACACACCACCCCTCCCTTTGCCACGCCCCCCCTTCGGGCGGCGGCCCTTACCCTGATGAGGCGACGCGGAGATCCGCGGCGGCTGCGGTCTCAGCAGCAGGGGCTGTTTCAGTGACAGTGGCAGTAACGTCAGAGTACAGTAAGTGCACTGAGAGGGACCACAACCCTAGAAGATAGGGACCGATGCAGTAATGCTAGACTGAGCGATAGTACGCTGGCGGGCCTCGATCGCAGACTGGGTGCTGACAAAGGCAGTAAGGGTGAGGTCACATGGGTGCTGACTGAGGAAGTGGTCGCGAGCAGTGGCGAGGCGGTTAGGAAGGCGTGTGGCAATGAGGTAAAGGGTAGCACAGAGGGGAGGAGGGAATGCAGCGTCCTGGGCCTAAGTGCTAGCTAGTCTCAATGGCGCGGAGATGAGTGGCAAGAACAGCGACAGTGGGGAAGGACGCAAGATTAGGGAATAGCATGGGGAGGATCAGATGGCTGGCAGAGGCGACGGAAGGATGGAATAGAGCACAATGACCACATCTAAGTACTCCTTCGCATTCGCTACAGCCATGAAGCGGGGGCACTCAGACAGGGGGAGGGCATGATTGATAGTAAGATGCGCTACGGCGTCGCGCAACTCCCAGACGGTGTGCGCAAGCTCAGCAGCGGCAAAGGCCTCACGCTCAGCAATGGTGGGGCGTTAGAGAGGGCAGCAGGTGCGTCAGGGCGGGGGAGCTTACCGTCGACATGGACGGCCAGGGAATAGACGTCCGGGTGCTGACCCGTCAGCTGACGGCGAAGGTCGACGAGCCACGCCTCAAAATCGATCGCCCGACCCTCCACGTCCAGGCGGAGCACAGCGTCCGCCATCACCACAGCCGCAGCGGCTGACGGCGACACGACGACCCAGCGGCACGGCGACACTGCGGCACGGCGACAAGGCGACTCCTGGGCACGGCGGCATGGCGGCACGGCAACACGGCGGCACGGCGACACAGCGGCACAGCGGCACTGCGGCACAGCGACACGGCGGCATGGCGGTTCGACACAGCGGCACGTTGGGACCAGGGTCGGCGCGAATTGGGGCCTGGGAGCGAGGGTCCGGAAAGCTAAGGGGTCGGCAAGCTAAGGGGTCGGCGATCGAGGGGCCGGGGAGCTAGGGGCCAGCGAGCAAGGGGCCGGCTAGTGAGGGGCCGGTTAGTGAGGGGCCGGCGAGCTAGGGGCTGGCGAGTTAGGGGCTGGCGAGCACGAGGCTGGCGAGCGCGGGGCCGGTGAGCGCGGGGCTGGCGAGCTAGGGGCTGGCGAGCTAGGGGCCAGCAAGCGCGGGGCCGGCGAGCGCGGGACCAGTGAGCACGGGGCCAGCGAGCGCGGGGCGGGCGAGCGTGGGGCCGGCGAGCTAGGGGCCGGCGAGCGCAGGGCCAACGGGCGCGGGGCCAGCGAGCGAGGGGCCGATGAGCGCGGGGCCAGCAAACTACCGCGGCTAGGGCAGGCTAGGGCGGCTAAAGCGGGCTAGGGCGAGCTACAGCGGCTAGGGTGGGCGAGGTCGGCTAGGGTGGAAGTTGGTGGGCGGACCTAACCTAACTGATACCATCTCAGAGTAACGGAATGACTAGAATAGACGGTAGAGGGTAGTTTTGTGCTACGTGTTGTACTCTCTATGGGCATGCACCTAGCTAGCCTATAAACATATACAAATATATGCTGACAACCACCCCTGCTCTGCGAATCATGGGGCTGTAGCAGCCTTGCACTGTGTCAGTCCCAGAGCAATTCCATCGCTGTGCCAGCACCACAGGCCCTTATTAAAGCCGTTGACCCAAAACGTACAAGATTAATCAAGATGAACCAGGCAAAAAGTTGAGGTGGAGAAAGAACACGGGCGTGGAGGAGTGGTGTGAGGGTGGCGAGAGTGGGCGAACACAGCACACTACAAAAACCAATCAGAACGAGCATACAAATTATGACAGAACCAAAACGTTCGCAAACAACGACTGGGGGAAATCGTGTCAAACATGTGTATCTGTTATGTTTGCATAGACTGTATAGGGTAACTTCTTAGAGAGTACAATACTTAGTTATATCCATCTGTACTCTCTCTCTAATGATCATTCACTTCTCTCATTCTGATATGGTATCACGCGTAGGTTAGGATCCCCCACCTACCGCTTCCGCTCGTCCCCTAGCTAGGCCCCGCCGCGAACCCCCCCCTGGGCCCCGCCGTGCCCCTGGCCTAGCCCCGTCGCGACCCCCCAGCCCCGTCGCGACCCCCCTGGGCCCCGTCGTGCCCCTAGCCCTGCCGTGCCCCTCCTGGGCCCCGTCGCGACCCCCCCTGGGCCCCGTCGTACCCCTAGCCCTGCCGCGCCCGTCCTGGGCCCCGTCGCGACCCACCTGGGCCCCGTCGTGCCCCTAGCCCTGCCGCGCCCCTCCTGGGCCCCGTCGTGACCTCCCTAGCCTCGTCGCGACTCCCTAGCCCCGCCGCGACCCCCCTGGGCCCCGTCGTGCCCCTAGCCCTGCCGCGCCCCTCCTGGGCCCCGTCGCGACCCCCTCGCCCTGACGCGACCCCCCTGGGCCCCGTCATGCCCCTAGCCCTGCCGCGCCCGTCCTGGGCCCCGTCGCGACCCCCTAGCCCCGTCGCGACCCTCCCGGGCCCCGCTACGCCCCTCGCCCTGTAGCGCCCCTCCTGGGCCCCGTAGCGCCCCTCCTGGGCCCCGTAGCGCCCCTCCTGGGCCCCGTCACGCCTGCAGGCCCCGTCGCTCCCTGCCCAGCCCCGTCGCGCCCGCCCGGCCCCGTCGCGCCCGCCCGGCCCCGTCGCGCCCGCCCGGCCCCGTCGCACCCGACCGGCCCCGTCGCACCCGCCCGGCCCCGTCGCACCCGCCTGGCCCCGTTGCGCCCTGCCCGGACCCGTTGCGGCCGCCCGGCCCCGTCGCACCCGCCCGGCCTCGTCGCACCCGCCCGGCCCCGTCGCACTCGCCCGGCCCCATTGCGCCCTGCCCGGCCCCGTCGCGCCCGCTCGGCCCCGTCGCGCTCTCGGGGCCCTGTCGTGCCCTGCCCCGGCCCCTGCATCCTCACTGGTACGGTTCCCCCCCCCCCTCTCCCTGCACCGCCCTCCACCGCACTGCACTGCACTGCATCGCATTGCACCGCCCTGCACTGCACTGCACTGCCCTGCACCGCCCTGCAAAGCCCTGCACTGCACTGCACTGCCCTGTACCGCACTGCACTGCCCTGCTCTGCACTGCACCGCACTGTACAGTCCTGCACTGCCCCTGATGGCGGCGGAGCTTCGCTTCGACGCTGAAGGCCAGCCTCTGGAGTTCGAGGCATGGCTTGCCGACCTCCGGCGCCAACTCACTGGCCAGCGGCAGGATGGTGAACCGCTTTCCGCACACCTTGACGGTACGCTCCCCTGCCCAGACCCCCCTGCTGTGCTGCCCGCTGACTCCGCACCCACTGAGCGCGAGTCTACTGCTGCCACTGCCCGTGCGCGCTCTGTCTGGCTCTCTCGAGATGCTGGCGCTCAAGACGACGCCGAGACACTCAGGTCTACCCAGGGCTACTGCTTCAGCCTTGGTTCAGGTGCCGTCTCGTGGAGAGCTACCCGCTCCTTGTCTGTTGCCCAGTCCAGCTGTGAGGCTGAGATCTACGCTGGTGCCATGGCGGCACAGGAGCTCCGCTGGCTGACCTTCTTGCTCACTGACTTAGGTGAGCGGCCTAGCTCTGCCCTGGTCCTGTTCGCTGACAACAGGGCCATGATCCTCCTGTGTCAGGAGCCTCGACTCGAGGGCAGAGCGAAGCATATTCAGCTGCGATACTTCCTCCTGCGCGAGCTACAGCAGCGACGCCAGGCTCGCGTAGTACACTTGGCCTTAGGTGCCAACACAGCTGATATCTTTACGAAGGCGCTTGCGCCTAAAGATCATCAGCGGCACTGCGTACAGCTTGGTCTAGTTCCTGTAGCCTCTCACTTGCTAGGGCCTTGACTTTGTACTGTCCTTTATATTTATACTCAGACTGGACTTGTGTCCTCTCCCAGTTGCTGGACTAGTAGTACCGCCCTGGTCTTGTTCTTGCCTTGTTTCAACTCCTTCTGACTGGTCTTTTAGACCCTTGTCTCAGAGGTTGGACTAGTAGTGCCGCCCTGAGCTGCTTGTTCAGGTCATTCCCCTATACAGTCTAGGGGGTGTGTCAAACAGGTGTATCTGTTATGTTTGCATAGACTGTATAGGGTAACTTCTTAGAGAGTACAATACTTAGTTATATCCATCTGTACTCTCTCTCTAATGATCATTCACTTCTCTCATTCTGATAAATCGAGGGTGGTGAAAAGGAAAGTGGGGGCGCGCTCAAGGCGCAGGGGGGAGTGGGGGAAGAATACCTTGGTCAGAGCGGCGCACGGCACAGCGTGGAACACTGGAAACAGCGGGAAGGAAGGGCACGTGACTCTGGGTTGCGCATCCTGGCCGAGTTGCGCAACTCGCTTGAAATCGCCAAGCAACTCGACTTGCGCATATCAGGGCGTGGTAAACCTCATATCACGAGTATGTCTTCAAACTGAAATTCGAACAGCTGATGCGGTTGTAGACGTTTAGACTGTTTTCAACGCGATCAAGAAGGCTCTATAATAATATTTTTTTGCGAGTTCAAGTCGCGTACCTCACTTGAAACGATTTGTACCGTGCCCTAATAAAAACTGGCGTGTGCTGTGCATGGTGCTTTCGCTGCCTAGGGCGTAGTGGCGCTGGGCTGGATTTGCACTCTGAAAAGTCCCAAAATGTACGGGGGGAAGTTCAAGTTTCTTTCCGCTCAAACGCCTGGTGTGGCGGGGGCAGGGACATAATCAGCTGGGGGTGGCGCAAGATTATAGACTGTTTCCCCTCGTTTGGTTGCGCAACTTTCGTTTTTGCAATCGCTCTGGGGAACTGGGTTACCAATCGGGGGGTTTCAAGATTAATAAACTCGAAAGGCAATTTCTGCAATTTGGATCAACGGCTTTAAATGCATGGCATACTTATCCTTTGTGACATATTTTCCATCGCCCAGTCAACCGGATGGATTCCACTGCACTGTCATAAAAAACCTGCGTATAAATAACCTGGAAAATTTTATCTGACCAACCAGGAGGGGTTTGAATGGTGCGTTTGTTACTGAAGTTGCCATTGCTACTCCTGCCTGCTGACGCCCCCGGCCCCCCACTACCTTCCCACCTCCGAATATGCAAGGCGTTTTTGAAATTTCTAAAAAATACTCTGCGATTGTTATCGCAGCTGCCATTGCTGCTCCTGCCTGCTGATGCCACCACCCACCACCCCCCCACCTGCCAGCTCCTGCTGCTGAATCGCATCGCTGCAGTGTGCTGTTGCCTTGTTCTCTATCTTTTTTCTGGCAACCACTGCTGCTGTGCCACACCCACCACCAGTGACGCTGCTGCTGATGTTCCTGCACACACACACCCCCTCAGAGCCCTCTGCAGTGTGCCGTTGCCTTGTTCTCAATCTTTATTCTGGCAACAACTGCTGCTGCTGCTCTTAGACCTGCCCCACACATCCACTGAAACTGCTGCTGCTGCTGCTGCTGCTGCTGGTCCTCCACACACACCCACCTCATATCGCTGCAGTGTGCTGTTGCCTTATCCTCTCTCCTTTATTCTGGCAACCACTACTGCAACACCTGAACCCAGCCCTCACACTCCCACTGAAACTGCTGCTACTGTGGATGGTCCTCTACACACACACACACCCACCCACCTTGCACCACTGCAGTGTGCTGTTGTCTTGCTCTTGCGTCTTTATTTTGGCAACTGCCACTGCTGCTGCTGTGCCTGAGCCTGCTCCTCACACTCCCGCTGAAACTGCTGCTGCTGGACCTCCACACACACACACACCCCCACCTCATATCGCTGCAGTGTGCTGTTGCCTTATCCTCTCCCCTTTATTCTGGCAATCACTGCTGCTGCGCCTGAGCCTGCTTGCCCGTGTTGCACACCATTTTCCGCGCCCTTATTCTTCGCTCCCTTATTCCTCCTCTGCAGTTATTCGCACGTATTATTACCCTTTCAGCTCCAAGCCTCCAACCAACAAGGTGACTTTTGAGTCGACTCAAAAATTCCCCTTTCAGCTCCAACCAACGATTGCATTCTTGAGGCGCCTAAAAAATAGACTCCTCACGCATTCAACCCAGCAGCTTCAGCAGCTTCTTCTTCGTCTTCTTCTTCAGTGGGCGCAACAACCCAGCAGAGTCACTTCTGTCTACGACTACCCAGCAGCTGCACCTCCAAGATAATTGCATAAATTAATCCTCGACGCAGCCACTGCTTTCAAAAGCCCAGCAGCTGCAGCAGCTTCTTCTGCTTCCGTGGGTCCATCAACCCCGCTCAGTTCCACTAACCCCAGCAATTCAGGCGCCTGAGAAACTTACCCAGCATTTTCTGCCTTTTTTAAGGCGCCTGAAGAACTAACCCAATAATGACCCAGCAGGAAAAAGCTTTCACTATCACTGCTCCCAGTCTTTTATAATGTCCAAACGCAAAACGTACGTTCTGATTTGCCTTGGTCCATTCGCCCCCTTCCCCAACCCCACATGTCCCCTCCATTCCCCCTGCACCTCCACCAGTTGCTACCGCCCCCTTGCTGTCCCTCCACCAGTTGCTACCTCTCCCCATGCTGCACCTCCACCAGTTGCTACCTCTCCCCATGCTGCACCTCCACCAGTTGCTACCTCTCCCCATGCTGCACCTCCACCAGTTGCTACCTATCCCCATGCTGCACCTCCACCAGTTGCTACCTCTCCCCATGCTGCACCTCCACCAGTTGCTACCTCTCCCCATGCTGCACCTCCACCAGTTGCTACCTCTCCCCATGCTGCACCTCCACCAGTTGCTACCTCTCCCCATGCTGCACCTCCACCAGTTGCTACCTCTCCCCATGCTGCACCTCCACCAGTTGCTACCTCTCCCCATGCTGCACCTCCACCAGTTGCTACCTCTCCCCATGCTGCACCTCCACCAGTTGCTACCTCTCCCCATGCTGCACCTCCACCAGTTGCTACCTCTCCCCATGCTGCACCTCCACCAGTTGCTACCTCTCCCCATGCTGCACCTCCACCAGTTGCTACCTCTCCCCATGCTGCACCTCCACCAGTTGCCACCTCTCCCCATGCTGCACCTCCACCAGTTGCTACCTCTCCCCATGCTGCACCTCCACCAGTTGCTACCTCTCCCCATGCTGCACCTCCACCAGTTGCTACCGCCACCCTTGCTGTCCCTCCACCAGTTGCTACCGCCCCCCTTGCTGTCCCTCCACCAGTTGCTACCTCCCTCCATGTTGCCCCTCCACCAGTTGCTACCTCTCCCCATGGTGCTTGGGAGATCGTGGGGGCACAGGGGTCTTAAAGGGTCCTCAACCCCCCCTCACATGCTACCCCCGCACTCCACCCCCCCACCCCACCCACCCCACCTGGCCCCACCTGTGACTTGCCTCCTCCCCACATGCTGCCTGGGCGCTCGTGGGCACACAGGGTCTTAGGCTCTTCCCCTCCTCTCTCCCTTCCCCATATTGCCCCTCCGCCCCTGCACATTGCGGCCCTCCTGCATGCTTCCCCCTCCGCCCCAGCACATTGCTACCTCCCCGCATGCTGCCTGCCGCTCGCGGGCGCACAGGGGCCTCGAGCTCTTCTCCCCCTCTCCCTCCCTTTCCCCCCCCACGCTGCCCCCTCTGCCCCTGCAGAGTGCTACCTCCCCCCATGCTGTCTGGGCGCTCGCGGGCGCACAGGAGTCTTGGAGGGGCTCACCCTGGTGTAAGGAAGGAGAGGGGACGGAAAGAGGGGTAAGCAAGACGTGGGGGTGGAAAGAGGGGTGAGCAAGACGTGGGGGTGGAAAGAGGGGTGAGCAAGACGTGGGGGTGGAAAGAGGGGTGAGCAAGACGTGGGGGTGGAAAGAGGGGTGAGCAAGACGTGGGGGTGGAAAGAGGGGTGAGCAAGACGTGGGGGTGGAAAGAGGGGTGAGCAAGACGTGGGGGTGGAAAGAGGGGTGAGCAAGACGTGGGGGTGGAAAGAGGGGTGAGCAAGACGTGGGGGTGGAAAGAGGGGTGAGCAAGACGTGGGGGTGGAAAGAGGGGTGAGCAAGACGTGGGGGTGGAAAGAGGGGTGAGCAAGACGTGGGGGTGGAAAGAGGGGTGAGCAAGACGTGGGGGTGGAAAGAGGGGTGAGCAAGACGTGGGGGTGGAAAGAGGGGTGAGCAAGACGTGGGGGTGGAAAGAGGGGTGAGCAAGACGTGGGGGTGGAAAGAGGGGTGAGCAAGACGTGGGGGTGGAAAGAGGGGTGAGCAAGACGTGGGGGTGGAAAGAGGGGTGAGCAAGACGTGGGGGTGGAAAGAGGGGTGAGCAAGACGTGGGGGTGGAAAGAGGGGTGAGCAAGACGTGGGGGTGGAAAGAGGGGTGAGCAAGACGTGGGGGTGGAAAGAGGGGTGAGCAAGACGTGGGGGTGGAAAGAGGGGTGAGCAAGACGTGGGGGTGGAAAGAGGGGTGAGCAAGACGTGGGGGTGGAAAGAGGGGTGAGCAAGACGTGGGGGTGGAAAGAGGGGTGAGCAAGACGTGGGGACGGAAAGAGGGGTAAGGAAGCAACGCGAGAGGGGGGAGGGGGAGAGCAGGGGCAGAGACCCCAGGAGCGGGGAAATAGGCTCCCTGGGAGCTAGTGCGGGTACCGGAGTGTTAACAGGGCTCACTATAGCGAAACCAACCTGATGGGGAGGGGCATGCGAAACCAACCTGATGGGGAGGGGCATGCGAAACCAACCTGATGGGGAGGGGCATGCGAAACCAACCTGATGGGGAGGGGCATGCGAAACCAACCTGATGGGGAGGGGCATGCGAAACCAACCTGATGGGGAGGGGCATGCGAAACCAACCTGATGGGGAGGGGCATGCGATGGGCAGGGACATGGAGAGGAGACGAACATGGCAAGGACACGCGCCTAAGGCAAACAAACCTGATGGAGATTGGACCGAGACTGACCTGATGGGCAGGGACCCGAGGATGGCTCCGCTGCAATTCAGCGCAGCCATGGCGCTCTCAGCCTGGCGGTGAGAGCGGAGAAGAAAGAGAAGGAGAAGAACATAAGCGGGTAGAGAAAGAGAGTGGTGAATCAATGATACTAATATGCAGCAAAAGGGTGGGAGTTAAGGTGAGTTGGAGACGTTCGAGCAAGCAAGGGTCTATTTTTGAGGCGCCTCAAAAATAGACTCCTCATTTTGAGACGCCTAAAAAAGAAAGAAAAAAGGTGAAAGTTAAGGTGAGTTGGAGAAGTTCGAGCAAGCAAGGGTCTTCTTGCAACGATTGACAATTGCAACAGGTGATAGTTGTAAGTAATTGTCAATCGTTGCAAGGGCCTTGTAAAAGCTGGCTCCTGCAAAAAGTAGAGAGAAAAAAGCAGCGAAAATATTCCAAACCCATCACCACCCACCCACCACCACCCACCACCCACCATCAACCCCTACAACCTACCATCACCCACCATCGCACAACCCCCACACAGCCCACCACCGCCCACCACCACCCACCATCACGAATTCAACGAAAGCAATTCGGGTGGAGTGGTGGTAGTCGCCCAGCAGACGGAGGCGAGAGATCTGAAGGGGAGTGGAGGGAAAAATGGGAGGTAAGGGGGGGAGAAACTAGGTGGAGTGGAGTGGAGTGGAGGGGAGTGGAGTGATGGTAGTCGCCCAGCAGACGGAGGCACGAGATCTGAAGGCGAGTGGAGGGGAGTGGGCGATGGATGGGGAGCCGACAGGCGCAAGGAGTGGGGAGCAGAGGTTGAGAGGAGGAGTTGGGAACAGGGGTGAGGTGAGTGGAGTGGTGGTGGTCGCCCAGCAGACGGAGGCGAGAGATCTGAAGGCGAGTGGAGGAGAACAAACAAGTGAACAAGTGAAGAGGAGCGAGGGTATTACGGATGGGTAAGGATGGCATGGAAGGGCGGTAAGAAACAACATGATAAACAAGCAGTAGCGAAGAAGGACGGGCTCAAAGTCCGCTTGGAGACATGTGCATAGAGGGCAGTTCAACCACATACAACATAACTGAACCGCATTGAATCCAATTCAGCTTCGTCGAACACTATTCAACCGCACTAAATCTTGGCTCACGTCTCTGCAGTGTAACTCAAAACGAAGCTTCACATCAGCCTGGGTTCAAATTCAACCCCACAGAACTTTATCCCCTTAAACCGCATAAATTACTTCTCAGCCTCACTTTATCCCCTTTATAAACCTCCACTCCCCTCTTTACAGAGCGACTCAAAGAAGGGCTTCACGTCTGCCTGCCGGGGGTCAATCGCTCTGGACCGCATTCAACCCATCAACCGCATGAAACTGCATTCAGTCAACCCATCAACCGCATAGAACCGCATTTAATCCATCAACTGACTCACCTCTCCGCAGAGCGACTCAAAGAAGAGCTTCACATCTGCTTGGGTGACCTGCAGTGCACGGAGCGAGTGAGAGGAGCGAGTGAGGGGAGGGAGTGAGGGAGGGAGTGAGGGAGGGAGCGAGGGAGGAAGTGAGGGATGGAGTGAGGGAGGGAGGGAGTGAGGGAGGGAGGGCGTGAGGGAGTGAGGGGTGGAGCTTAGATGGAGGTTACCTTTACAGTTAGTGATAGCACACTAACTCCTCAAACGAGTCTACGTTTACAGCCAGCCTTGATAGTTGCTGATGTTTTAGCGCAGGCTCGCCCTTGCATCAGTCGGAGCTTCGTTTCTCTCCAGTCCCTTGATTTCTCTCTCTCTCTCTCTCTCTCTCTCTCTCTCTCTCTCTCTCTCTCTCTCTCTCTCTCTCTCTCTCTCTCTCTCTCTCTCTCTCTCTCTCTCTCTCTCTCTCTCTCCCTCCCAAACCCTCACTCAACCCCTCCCTCACATCTCCCTTGTTGGCTGTGATGTGATTAGTTGTTCCTCCTAGTACTGATATCTCCCCATCTTGCCTTTATTCCCTCACCTTCTTATCGATATTGGTGCAGTATATGGTGCAACCACACATCTCCCTCTCCCGGCCTTGATGCCATGTGTCATCTACATCCTATGATGACTGCTGGTCAGGTGCTGGTCCTATGACTGCAGTCTCACCTCCCCTTCAGCTCTTCCTCGCCTTCTTATCGATCTTGGTGCAGTAAATGGTGCGCGCACACATCTCCTTCTCCTCCTGACTCTGATATCACTCCGTCCTAACGCTGCTCCCTCACCTTCTTGCCTTTACTCTCACCTTCTTGCCTTCACTTTCTCACCTTCTTATCGATGTTGGTGCAGTAAATGGTGCGCGCACACATCTCCCTCTCCTCCTGACTCTGCAACGGGAAGCAAGAGGGCAGAGGGGTTCAGCAGAAGTGTTCTAGGGGGGCTCGAAACACACCAGGGAGAAAGACTGCAGGGCATAGGCAGGCCGGTTTTGAGTTGACTCAAAAGGAGATCTTTAAGTTGACTCAAAGGAGACCTTTGAGTTGACACAAAGGAGACCTTTGAGTCGACTCAAGAAGGGGTCCAAGAGAAGGAAGGAAGAACACGCCTTTAGGGGGGTTCAAAACAAAGCACACCAGGGAGAAGGAAGAATGCAAGGCGTAGGCAGGCAGAAAGTGAGTTGACTCAAAAGCAGGCTCGAAACGCATGGTGCCTGCAAGGACCTCAGAGGAGGGCTAAGTCAACACACCCCTCGGAATGGTGCTGCCCCCAGGCTCCAGCTGACGCACCTTGGGCAGGTATGTACGTCAGGTTGACCAGCAGGAACAAGTCACTGCTGCAGAAGGGCGAAGGGCCCTTCTGATATGTGGCATAAGGGCGGTTTTGCAGGGGAGCCACTGCTGGGTGGGTGGGGGGGGTACTGCCCTCATCACACCTGGGAACGGTGTTGACTCTCGTTGACGCACCTTGGGCAGGTATGTCGGGTTGACGGGCAGAATGGCGGTTTTGGAAGGAAGCACCCTCAAAGGATAGTATCCCAGCATGGTGCCTGCGATGCTGAGTGCGCTCTTGGCGCCCTCTGGAGGAGAAAGATAAGTCGCAGGGGAGGGAAGGAGCGGAGGAGGGGGGGGGGGAGGAGGAGGAGATGAGATGAGAGGAAGACGGGAGTACTCTCTGAGAGGGTAGTGGCCAAGCATGGTGCCTGCGATGGTCAGTGCGTTCTTGAAGCCCTCTGGGTAGGAGGAAGGAGGGGAGGAGAGGAGAGACGGATGCGAGGAGAGAGGGGAAGAAGAGGAGAGGCACATGAGGAGAGGAGAGAGAGAAGGGAGCACGGGTACTAGTACCCCAGCATGCGCCTGCATGCATTGCTAAGTGTCTTCTCATAAAGACTCGATGAGAGTACGCTGGGATGCTGACTATGCTTTCTCATAAGACTAGTAGTAGCCAGACTTTGCTTTCTCATAAGAACTACCTGTGCATCGTTCCGGGCATACCTTTGCCTGTGAATTCCATAAAGGCGAATCGGAGCACTGAGTCGATTGTTGAGTCGTCTCAAAGGCAAACCATCGCCATCCATCTGTACCCTCTAGTAGCATGCTCGTTATGGCACATGGCTTTCAGTCCCAGCGTACCTTCGTCTGTGAATTCCACAAAGGCGAATCGGAGCACGGAGTTGGGATCCCCGCAGATACGGCAATCCACCACCTGTGTATGAGGGAACCCAAAGAAGTTCCGGAACGGGGTGACTTCTGAGTCGACTCAAAAGTCACTTCACGAACGGAACGTAGGAAAGAAGCACCGCAAGAATGTGTTCTGTTTTTTAGAATTCTCAAAAATAAAACGCAAAGAAGTTCCGGAACGGAACGTATGCGGAAAGAGGCACCGCAAGAGCCACATGGAAAAGAACATGAGCATGCAAAGCCGTGGGACAAGCAAAAGCTTATTGGATGGATCACTATTTCAGGCGCCCTCAGTCAGTTCACGCTGGTTGGTTTGAGGCGCCTAAAAAAATAGAGCCACACACGGAAAAGAACATGAACTAGCAAATGCTTATTGGACCGCATGTAGGCGTGGCCCGTGGCCCGTGGGAGAGGTAGCTTTGCGGCAGGTCAGGTGAGGCCGTTAGGGTGCTACCCTAGTGACTGCTTCTGTAGCGCCTAGAATTTTACCTGGCTACGCGTATTGAGGCGAGTGAGAACCTTACCTGAAGTTATTTATGAGACCCCTGAAGGCTCACCTAGACATGGGCAAAAAAAATCGCATCGCATCGCATTTAATCGCGTTTTTGCGATGGCGATGTTTTTTTTTTTTTTAATCATCACGCGATGCGATGAATTAATATCGCGCGATTTAATTTAAATCGCATTTTAATCGCGCTTAAAAAACGCGATTTAAATGCGATATGCGATTTTTTAAAAATCACGCGCGATATTGCGCTGAAACCCACTCTGAAACCCACTACGAAACCACACTGGTTATTTGCACTCTAGCTTACGACTGCCCGTGAGTCAATTTCCCCGCAGCCATGGTTTTTTTCTGTTTTTTGGGGGTGTTTTTTATTTCTGTTTTAAAACGCGATGCGATTTAAAATCGCATTTTGCGATTTAATTAAATATCGCATGCGATTTATTAATACATCGCGGGTAAAATGCGATGTGCGATTTTTTTTTTTTTGAAAAATAAATCGCGCGATGCGATTTAAAATCGCATCGCTTTTTTAAACATCGCACCTGCATGCGATGCGATTTAAATCGCAATCGCATTTTGATCATGTCTAGGCTCACCTGGGCACCTGGAAATTAACCTGAAGTTACGGGCGCCTGGAAACTCACCTGAAGTTCTGAGGCACCTGAAAACTCACCTGGCCACAGGAGAGAAAGAGGGTGGCCAGCTGTTCCTCCGTCACCTGTGATGATGATGAAGGGCGGGGGCAGAGAGAGAGGGTTATGGGGACAGCACACAAGAGGGGAATGGGAGGGGAGGGGAGGACAAGAGGGACGGGAGACGAGCAGGGAAAGAGAAAGAGGAGAAAGGTGATAAAGCAGGCAGGGGGGAGAGAAAGCGGGTCGCTATCTGTTCCTCCGCCACCTGGTGGTCCATGTCCCACACATAGACCGTCTCCCCGTGCTCTCCTCCGTTCGCTGCTGCCTTTTGCGCTGACTACCACTGGTGCCACCACCACTAGTACCACCTACCTACCAAGCACCAGTCCCACGCACCCGTCCCCCAAGCACCAGTCCCATCATCACATGGTGGTCGATGTCCGACGCACATACACCACCCTCTGTGTGCTCTCCTAAGTGAGCTGCTGGCCGCCCCGCCGTTGGTTGCTGCTCCCTATGCTGTACATCGCCAAAGCCACCACCCACCAACCCCACCATCACCCAAGCACCAGTCCCATCAACACCTGGTGGTCGATGTCCGACACATAGACCGTCCTCTGCGTGCTCTCCCTCCTCCGTTTGACTGCTCCCCCCTGTGCTGTTTCAGCAGACCAACAGCAACAATTCCATCACCTGGTGGTCGATGTCCGACACATAGACCGTCCTCTGCGTGCTCTCCTCCGTGGGCTGCTGGCCCGCCCTCGCCTGCTGCCCCCTGCGCTGATTGCCACCCATGCCGCCACCACCACCATCAGCACCGCCCCCCATCCCTGCACCTCCTGGGCCGGGACCCTTATTCTGGCCCTGGAGACGGGGATTGGCAGCAGAGGACGGAGGCACGGTGAGGGGGACGGAGAGAAGGTGAGGGGGGTGGAGAGAAGGTGAGGGGGGTGGAATCGAGCATTGATTGAGGTGCCTCAAAGACACCAGCAGCACCACCACCACCGCCTCCCATCCCTGCACCTCCTGGGCCGGGACCCTTAGTTAGTCTGGC
Organism: Closterium sp. NIES-67; assembly: GCA_027943415.1. Taxonomy (NCBI): domain Eukaryota; kingdom Viridiplantae; phylum Streptophyta; class Zygnematophyceae; order Desmidiales; family Closteriaceae; genus Closterium; species Closterium sp. NIES-67. The sequence goes on from BQMB01002151.1 coordinate 465,482, forward strand.
CCTGGAGACAGGGATTAAGAGCGAAGGGTGGAGATAAGGTGCGGGTTTAGCAAAGAACCAGAACAGTTCGTTACCATTTCATTGTAACCACGAGACTGGTAACCACGACACTGGTAACCACTCACCTTCATCTGCTGGTGCTGGTTCTGCCGTCCCTCCATCCCCTGCTGCCCCCCATTCGGCGACGCTTGCTCATTACGTGCTGACGTGGCGCCTACAGAAGCCGCCACGTCACCCTGCCGCTGACCATCTACGTTCCCTCCCCCTTCCCCTCCCCCGGATCCTCCCCTGTCTCCTCCTGTTCCCCCTTTCCCCCTCCCCCCGCCGTTGCTCCGACTGTCTTCCCCGCCCCCCTCCTTCCCCCGCCTCTCCCCCCCCCTGCTCCCCCTGAAGGGGGAGAATACGCCTTAGCATCCGGATTAAGCTTCTTTAGCATCTCCTCTAATTCCTCCATATTCTGCGTGTGGCCATAATTAGGGTTTCCCTGCATCTGCGGGGGGTTGTTCCGGAAATGCCCCTGCTGCCCCTGCTGCTGCTGCTGCTGCTGCTGGTACGGGCCTCGCCTCGGGTTATTAGGTTTCCGAGTCGAGAAGTTACCCTGGCTCGGGTTACCAAACCCTTGGCCGGCGGCGTTGTAACCAGCTTGCACGTTAACGTTAACGTTAGCGTTAGCATTCATATTCCGGGGAATGTTATGGGGGCCGAAACCGGACGGCGGGCCCATAAGCGGACCCATGCCCTGCGCAGCTAGGCCGGGGGGTATGTTTTGCGCGGGGATGGTTGGCGGAGAGAAATTGGGGGACGGGGAAAACTGCCCCGGGGGTCCACGCGCGAAACCCATTCCGAACATCTGCTGCGGCGGAAACTGCTGCGGGGGAAATTGCTGGGGCGGAAACTGCTGATGGGGGAACTGCTGCGGGGAAGCAGGGGGGAACTGCGGGGAGGCGGGCGGAAACTGCTGCGGGGAGGCAGGGGGGAACTGCGGGGAGGCAGGGGGAAACTGCGCGGAGGCGGGCTGAAACTGCGCGGAGGTCTGGGAGAACTGCTGCGGAGCGCCAGGCAGCAACGGCGGCATTCCGAACGGCCCCGCGTGGCCGCTCCAAGACTGGTACTGCTGGAATACCGACGGGTACTGGTCGGGTGACGAGCCGGGGAAGTGCTGATAAGGAGAGATAACGCTCGTTATAGGAACGTTCTGGGGACTGGGGGGAATTACCATATTCTGGGGAGGGTAGGGCGCTGGGCTGATCCCTTGTGGGGTGATTACCGCAGCGAAAGGGGAGGACGCCGATAGGGACGCGGGGAGGGTGGATGAGACGGATAGGGAGGACGGGAGGCTGGATTCGGTTTCGCCAGTTCCGATCTGATCTTGCGTCGAATCAGGACCGTACGTGGCCGATTCACCGTTAAAAGTTGCTGATTCGCCAGTATATGCGGCCGATTCGCCATTGTATGCTGCTGATTCGCTGTTGAATGCTTTCGGTTCGCCGTTGAATGCTGTCGATTCGCCGTTATATGCCGGCGGTTCGCTGTCATATGTTGCTGATTCAGAACCGAGGGTCCCCGCAGGGACCTGCGGAGACGATTCTGGCAGCTGATCCGAACTACCATCCGCGTTTGACGAGGCTTCTTGAAACGAGGATGAACCTTCCTGGAACGAGGGGGCTTCTTGAAACGCGGATGGCGCTGAGTCGAAACTCGCGGCTTCGCTCGCATTGGACGCACAGGGCTCCCCCGCTGCATCCGAGTCGCTAGCCGGCGTCGTCGCCATAGGCGGCTCCAGAATGGCTAAAGATAAATAAACTAGGTCAAATTGCTCTTAGCACGTGGTGAACTGAGCACGTGGCATAAGAAAACCCTAGTGGTTGCTGAGGTGAGGCGAGGCTGAGAGTGTCGGCTGTAGTTGTTCAGCCTTCCATGATGGTTTTTGCTAGAAACGAGGAAGGTGTTTGTTGATGGCATGTGATATGTGAGCTTCAAACGGGTTATCCGCGGTTGTAGGAACGGAGCAAACCTGGTGTGTGTACTGGAAAATTTCATCAGTGTTATAGTTGTTAAATCTTGAAGGTTTTCCCTCCCCCCACCCTCGTAATAAAAGGGAGCTCGCGAGAGCAAATGTCACTTTCAGCGACATCTGAAGGCGCAACGAGAGAGCCAAACCGAGCCACGAAACATGAAACTGGAAGCGTCTCAAAAATAGCGATCTTGACATGACACGGCGAGTAGTTTAGTGGTACAAATGTAACCAGAAAATTGCTAGTTTAGTCAGCCAGAAAAACAACTCCTGAGCTTCACGCATGGTTGGGTTGTTCCTTGACTCACTCCCCTAGCCTACTATTCTTCCTCCCTTTCTCTCCCAAGAGAGTCCTCTCCTGCTTCTTTCGGAATCGCACACTCCGAGCGACGTCTCGTCGCTGCTTTGCGTTTCGCTTCCGCAAGGTGCCCGAACGCCGACTTTCGCGTCGTAGCGTGACGATCACGACACAACGGTCAGCTTTCAGGACGATCAGGCTGGTCAGGACGTTAGGCTCTTGAGCAGCGGCGCGAGACACCCTCTTCAGCATTGCTCGCCGTTGGACGGCCAGGACGATCAGCAGTGTCAGAGGGACCATGCTAGTCACGGCGGTAGGCTCTTGAGCAGCTACTTGAGACATCCGCTTCCGCATTGCTCGCCGTTGGATGCTCAGCTACTGAACGGTCATAACGGCCGGAACGCTCAGGACGGTCAGACTGAACGGTTTTAACGGTCATAACGGCCGGCACGCTCAGGACGGTCAGACTGAACGGTTTTAACGGTCATAACGGCCGGCACGCTCAGGACAGTCAGCGCAGTCAGACGGGACGGCCATAGCGGTCAGGGGGAGAGACAGTTAGCCTATTTCGCGCGAATCCCGAATTTCCAAGCCAAGGTGGCACAACGGCGGCCTTTTGCTCCACCTAGTGAAGGTCTGTATAGCAGGCAACACACAGGGGAGACAGCTAAGCCCCCAGAGTGTGGAGCAGGGGAGGTAGGGAGTGTTTGAGAATTCTCAAAAATCACCTACAGCAAGCGAAGCACAGGGGACACAGCTAAGCCCGGAGTGTGGAGCAGGGGAGGTAGGGAGTGAGGGGGCCGTGGGGGAGGAGGCGGGGAGTGTGGGGGAAGGAAACGATGGCGGGCTCGTCGCTGTCGTCGCTGGAGAAGAGCATCCTGGAGTTGTGCCAGGAGAACCCCGAGGTGCGAGTTCACGGAGTATTATGACAGGCATACGACACGTGCATTTGTCGCTGGAGAAGAGCTTTCTGGAGCTGTGCCAGGAGAATCTCGACGTTTTTAGTATGGTGAGGTATGGTGAGGTATGGTGAGGAGGCATGGATCTAGACGGCCAGATTATGCCCTTGTAGCCGTGCATCCAGCTTTTGAGAAGGCTCGTCGCGGGAGAGGAGCGCCCTGGAGCTCTGCCAGGAGAATCCTGAGGTACAAATTAACGGAGTATGATTGACAGGTTCACGACATGTGTATGGAGATGCATTTGTCGCTGGAGAAGAGCATCCTGGAGCTGTGCCAGGAGAACCCCGAGGTACGGTACGGATCAAGGGTTTTTCCTTGAAGGCCATTGTGGCCACGCCACATTGCATTGCATGCTACCTGTTGAGACAGCGTCATATAGCTGAGCTGGCAGCCTGGCATCGCTGTCATTGCTGAAAAAGAGCATTCTGGAGATGTGCCAGGAGAACCCCGAGGTACGAATCAGGAACCCATCACTTCTATGCCGTTGTAGCACCGCCTGCTACCTGTTGAGAAGGCGTCATAGCTGAGCTGAACTGTTCTGGCTGGCCTCATTGTCATAGGCGTCATTTCAGGACGGGACGAGCATCCTGAGTCGTGTCAGGAGAATCTCAAGGTACGAGTCTTAATGGTGGACACACGTCTTAATGCGCGAGTCTCAAAACCCCAAGGAGAACCCCGAGGTATCACATTTTCATTTGATTCTCTGGCTGCGGACCTTGTCGGTGGCCATGGTGGTATGACCGACCGACTGACTGTGTCATTGCCTTGCCAGCAATGCCACCAACCAATGCCATAATTCATTCTGTAGGTGATTTTTGAGAGTTCTAAAAATGCCACCAGCCAATGCCAAAATTCATTCTGTAGGTGATTTTTTATAATTCTAAAAAATGCCACCAGCCAATGCCATAATTCATTTTGTAGGTGATTTTTGCGAACTCTAAAAAATGCCACCAACCAATGCCATGATTAATTCTGTAGGTGATTTTTGAGAATTCTGAATAATGCCACCAGCCAATGCCATAATTCATTTTGTAGGTGATTTTTTTGAATTCTAAAAAATGCCACCAGCCAATGCCATATTTCATTCTGTAGGTGATTTTTGAGAATTCTAAAAAATGCCACCAGCCAATGCCATAATTCCTTCGGGACGATGCTAATGCCATTTGCGAGACAATGCCATGCCTCTTCCAGACTCTCGGATTCGGACATTTGATGCGCTAAATTCCAATGCTGGACACTGTTCACCCCTTTGAATGCCGGGAGGGACTATCAAACAAGATGCTCGAGTCTGAGCTCTCATACGTTACTCTGGCCGGCCTTGTCAGTGCCACCTACAGACCTTACGTGCCTCCTACCTAACCCCATGTCGTGCTGCCTGCCTCATCACCTCCTAACCCGCTTCGAAGAAGTCTAGTTTTGAGGCGCCTCATCTCTAATCCCCATTTCGTGCTGCCTCATCACCTCCTAACCCGCTTCGAATCCAGGGCCTATCCGACAAGATTCTCGAGTCGGAGCTCTCATACGTTCCTCTGGCCGACCGGGTCGGTGCCATCAATGGGCTGCTCCAGAAGGTAAGGCTAGCCGCTAGGGTGCATATAAACACGTATGAGTCTGCGTTTAGACAAGCTGTATGAACCTTGTATGCATATCTGTATTCATCTGTGGCCGACTGGGTCGGTATCCATGGGTTGCTACAGAAGGTGGACATCGTGTGGATATTTGTAATGTACACCTATGTTGTGTATGTACATCTATATTGTGAATGTGCATGTCTGTAATGTACATCTATGTTGTGTATGTACATATCTGCCATGTATATATATGCATCTCTGGCCGACCGAGTTGGCGCGATTTATGTACTTACATAAGGTGAAGCTTGTTGTGTGTGTATCTGTTGATAGTTGTATCTCTGTCCATTTATGTCGTATTTTGTACATGCTGTTCATATATGTTGTATTTGTACGTACTGTTTATATCTGTTGTATCTTGCACACGTAATGTTCACAATTTTTTGTAAATGTTCACGTTTATACCATTTACCTCACCCCTGCTTCATCATCTGTCATACCTTTCCCACTTGCCCCACCTCCCTGCACTGTGTTGTGTCTTCCTCAGAGAGCGCTTCAGCTATTCAAATCGGGAGATACCCTTGTTTACAAGCATGTCAGCCAAGATCAAGCCGTGCAGTGAGTGCTCCTCCTGGTTTAGAGGGTGGCCAAAGTAGCGTTGGTGGGACATCACCGACTTCTAAAGCGGGCCACCACTGTACATGCTACGGTTACGATTTCCGGGATGGCCAAAGTAGGGCTCCCGAAATCCTGTTATCACGGTTGACGTTAAACACGGCTTTTTCAACAATAGTTCGGGCAGTAAAAGAAGTGTCCACAAAGCATTGAGGGACCCAACAAAACACCAAACACGAAGTTACGAAAGCACGGGAGACTCGCGAAAAAAGTAGTTGCAGACGCGAGCCACCCGTCACCCTCAATTCAGCACGGATGTCGTGGTGTTGATGTGGCAACATTTTGCATGCTTGTGGTTTTTGTTCCCTGCCTTGCCCTTGCAGAAACGATTTTTGAGGCGCCTCAAAAATTGCCCTTGCACAAACTGTGCATGCGCATCACTTCTGAGTCGACTCAAAAGTCACTGTCCATGCGCATCACTGAGCAGTTTTGGGGGCGAGTCGACGTCAGCTAAGCTTAGCTGACCTCAACACTCTACTTTGGCCACCCTCTTAGCAGTACTCAATGCTATGCCAACTTAGCAGCACTACTCCAAGCCTACACTCCATGCCATGTATTGATTGCATTGTGCAGAGGTGACTTTTGAGTCGGCTCAAAAGTCACCTCGTTCCAACAATGTCACGCGTAACGGCAACAACTTGGCTGTACTCGATGGGGTACTCCAAGTCTACATTTTATGCAATGCCTTGACTGATCGTGCAGCCTCGTTTCCTTGTTACGAGGTGACTTTTGAGTCGACTCAAAAGTCGCCTTGACTGCATGGCGCAGCCTCGTTTCCTCGTTTCCTTGGTTTCCCCTGCAGCCCAAGAGGGAGTCTGTCAGCCCAGGTTTGATATGTTTAATGCGTTTGCATGTCATTCAATGGCATCCCATCCCATCCCATCCCATCCCATCCCATCCCATCCCATCCCATCCCATCCCATCCCATCCCATCCCATCCCATCCCTTGCCATCCCGTCCCATCCCATGCCATCCCATCCCATCCCACACTGCCCAGCCATCCCACACTGATATCAATGCCGCTCCTTGCGTGCCTTGCCATGCTGCCAGGTTCAAGGGGCTGAGTTCCGAGGATCTGCTTCTCTACCAGGCGATCAAGCAGGCGGGCAATGCAGGTACGCTGCCATACTGCTTCCCAACAGCACACCCCTCTTCCTCCCAAGGTTCAAGGGGTTGAGTTGAGGGGATCTGCTTCTCTACCAGGCGATCAAGCAGGCGGGCAATGCAGGTGGGTACCTGAGTGACTTCTTGCACTGCTGCCTGCCTCTAGTGGCACCCTCATGTCTGTTCCTCTTGTTAATGTGACGGGCTTCTGGATACTCCAGGAAACTGGTTTGAGACGCATTCACTGTATGAGCTGGTTTTCAGGTTGATCTTCATCTTCATGTGACGAGTCTAAACAAATGCTCGAGGTAGAAGAGAGTGGAAGAAACAGAAAGAATGGCAGGCTTGGTCAGCAGCTTCCTGGAGAATCCAGAAGCCCGTCACATTAACAAGGGGAACAGACATGAGGGATTCTTCAGGAAGCTGCTGATCAAACGTGCCATCCTTTCAGTTTCTCCCACTCACACTCACTTCCACCTTGATCATTTGGTTGGATGGACTGGCGACATGAAGATGAAGACCAACCTGCAGCAGCCTTGAAGGTCAGGAAGCTGGTCAACCCAACGTCCTTTCTGGGCATCCATCCTCCTCCTCCCTACCTCCCATGTTCTGCCGCAGGAATCTGGACTGGCAACATGAAGATGAAGACCAACCTGCAGCAGCCGCAGATCACCAAGACGCTTGAGGGCAGGAAGCTGATCAAAGCTGCCGTCCTTTCTGCCCCTCCTTCCCCCTCTTTTGCCCCCCCTTTGTTGTTGCCGTAGGTATCTGGACTCGCGACATGAAGATGAAGACCAATCTGCAGCAGCCACAGATCACCAAGATCATCAAGACGCTGGAAGGCAGGAAGCTCATTAAGGCGGTGAAATCAGTCAATGTGAGTCAAGTCGGTCAATGTGTGTCAAGTCGGTCCATGTGAGTCAAACAAAGATCACCAAGATCATCAAGACGCTGGAGGGCAAGAAGCTGATGATGGCAGTGAAATCAGTGAGTGTGAGTCAAACCAGTTAACGTGAGTCAAACAAGTTAACGTGAGTCAAACAAGTTCACGTGAGTCAAACCAGTTAACGTGAGTCAAACAAGTTAACGTGAGTCAAACCAGTTAACGTGACTCAAACAAGTTAACGTGAGTCAAACCAGTTAACGTGAGTCAAACAAGTTAACGTGAGTCAAACCAGTTAACGTGAGTCAACCAGTCATTTAGCCAAACGAGCCATTTTAGTGCAGAACAAGAACCGCAATCTCTACGTGCTGCATGATGAGCTCGAATCCTCTTCCGTCCCTTTTTTTTTTTTTTTCCCTGTGCTCCCTGTGCTCCCTGCCCTCCCTCTCTTCCCTCCCTCTCTTCCCTCCCTCTCTTCCCTCCCTCCCAGAACAAGAGCCGCAAGCTCTACATGCTGTTTGAGCTCGAGCCATCCCGGGAGGTGACAGGAGGCGCGTGGTACACGGATGCTGAGTTCGACGCCGAATTCATCCAGGCGCTAAGACAGCTGTGCTTGGCGCACATAGTGAAGCAGGTATGCGATAGTGCATAGGTGAGCCCATTCAGGCACATGCTGAGCCCATTCAGGCAGTTGTGTATGTTTCTGAGAGGTGACGGGAGGCGCGTGGTACACGGATGCTGAATTCAATGCCGAGTTCCATCCAAGCATTGAGGCACCTGTGGCTGTGGCTGTGGCTGTGGCTGTGGCTGTGGCTGTGGCTGTGGCTGTGGCTGTGGCTGTGGCTGTGGCTGTGGCTGTGGCTGTGGCTGTGTCTGTGGCTGTGGCTGTGGCTGTGGCTGTGTCTGTGTCTGTGTCTGTGTCTGTGTCTGTGTCTGTGTCTGTGTGTGGCGCACATAGTGAAGCTGGTGTGTGTGTGGCAGTGAGGCCCCTCGGTAGTGTGTTCCCCCTCCTCTCCTGGCAGGGAGGCGACACCCTGGAGGGGAGGGTGGAGGCAGTGAGAATGGCTGGCAGTGGGGGCAGACAGAGACTCAACCAGAACGGCGCCTTACATCTCTGGTGTGTGTGTGCGTGTGTGTGTGTATGTGTGTGTGTGTGTGTGTGTGGGGTGTGTGTGGGCCTCTCCTTCTTGCAGGGAGGAGATACATTGGAGGGGGTGGTGGAGGCGGTGAGGAGGGCTGGCAGCGGGGGCAGGGAGGACCTGAGAATGGAAGACTTCAGACAGGTGAGGTGAGGTGAGGTGAGGTGAGGTGAGGTGAGGTGAGGTGAGATGAGGTGAGATGAGGTGAGGTGAGGTGCACATAGCCGTTGACTCACTACACACCAGGAGGGCTGGCAGCGGGGGCAAGGACGACCTTCGAATGGAAGACTTCACACAGGTGAGGACGAAGTAGGTGCATGCTTACACATGCTTGTCACATGTTGTCACATGCTTACACATGCTTGTCACATGTTGTCACATGCTTACACATGCTTGTCACATGTTGTCACATGCTTACACATGCTTGTCACATGCTTGTCACGTGCTTGTCACATGTTGTCACATGCTTGTCACGTGCTTGTCACATGTTGTCACATGCTTGTCACATGCTTGTCACATGCTTGTCACATGCTTGTCACGTCTTGTCACATGCTTGTCACATGTTTGTCACATTTTGTCACATGCTTGTCGCATGCTTGTCACATGCTTGTCACATGCTGGTCGCATGCTTGTCACATGCTTGTCGCATGTCACATGTTGTCACATGCTTGAACGTGCTTCTGAGTCAACTCAACAACAGGCGCATGCATGCACATTCCACCCCACACATGCACGTGTGGCTCCATACAAACCCATCCACACCCATCCACACCCATCCACACCCACCCGCGTCCGCTCATATCCACGAGGTCATCAGCACGCTGGTGTTTGATCGGGAGCTGGACGTGTTCACCTGGTTTGACACACACGCCTATGTCTCACCCATACACACCCATCCGCACCCATATTCGTCCCCCCCAGGTCATCAGCACGCTGGTGTTTGATCGGGAGCTGGATGTGTTCATCAGCACAGGCACTGGCAAGGACTCCCGATTCCCCGTGGTGAGTGCCGAGTGCTACTGTTGTGAAGAGGTGTGTCCTCTTTATAAGCGCACTGATATTGTGTGGTCGGTTGGGAGCTGGACGTGTTCAGGCACTGTCAAGGACTCCCGATTCCCCGTGGTGAGTACTTCCATCCCCCTTATAAGTTGTTTCTATGTTGGATACTCTTAGCGTCAGATCCTCCTCATGGCCTGCTGCTCTGAAATGAGGGTTTCTGCTCTGTGACTCACAGGGTCATAGATAATCAGTGGTGAGCAGGTTTTTTCTTTTCTTTTCTTTTCTTTTCCCTTTTTCTTTTGACGTCTCAAAGGTTAATAATATCTGGGGAGCAACGCGTCCCCCTGACATGGGATGGGAGCGGGGGTGTATGGCCCATCTAGATCGGTTAGCTTGTTCACCCTTTACCTATAATACCTTTACTCACAACAACTCCATCACTCTCCAATGCTCTCCTGCTCCTTCCTATGCTCTACCCACACACACGCCAGGGAGCAGAGCTGCACCTACCAGCTAGATTTCAGGCTTCTGAGTTGTCTGCATTCGCAGGTTTCAAGGTGCCTTTCTTGCCACTCCACCTCCTCTCCTCCACCCTCTTCCCTATCTTGTACCCACCTCCACCCCTCTATTCCACGCCAGGGAGCGGAGGTGTATCGGCCATCTAGATCTCGAGCTCCAGAATCATCCGCATTCACCAACATTCCCTGCGGTGTCTGCCCTGTGAGTTGTTTTTCCTGTGGTTGTTTGTTAATGGCGCCTACTGCACTCTGCTCTCACAATTACGTGCTCAGACTTCAGCATTCTTTACTGCCCCTTTTTCTAATGTCACAATCCTCCTCCCTGCCTGTTTTTCTATATTCTTCACCATTTCCTTCACTATTGTCACGAGTGCAGGTAATCAACGAGTGCTCAGACGGGGGAATTATCTCACCTCAAACATGTGTGTACTTTCAACAGTACCTCAACTTCTAGTGCCATGTAAAATATGCCACATCTCTCAAAATAACGCAATGAACTAGAATGAGTGATATAGGGTGGTTTTGTCCTAATTAGTTGTACTCTCTATGAGCATGCACCTATCTAGCCTAAAACATATACAAATATATATTGACACACCTCCCAGGCTAGACAAGATCTGAAGACCAGTCAGCAAGCGTACGAAGGAAACAAGAGTAACCTAGGGCGGCACTACTAGTCCAGCCATTGGAACAGGAGCCACAAGGCCAGTCAAGGTAATATACGATATAGTACACAATCAAGGTCCTAGCAAGTGAGAAGCTACAGGAACTAGACCAAGCTGTACACAGTGCCACTGATGATCTTAAGGCGCAAACGCCTTAGTAAAGATATCAGTTTTGTTGGCATCGGAGGCCAAGTGAACTACGCGGGCCTGGCGGTGCTGTTGTAGCTCGCACAGGAGGAAGTACCGCAGCTGGATGTGCTTCGCTCTCCCCTCCAGTCGAGGCTCCTGACACAGGAGGATCATGGCCTTGTTGTCAGCGTACAGGACAGGGGCAAAGCTAGGCCGCTCACCTAAGTCTGTGAGCAAGAAGATCAGCCAGCGGAGATCATGTGCCACCATGGCACCAGCGTAGATCTCGGCCTTACAGCTAGACTGGGCAACAGAAGACGAGTGAGTGGACCTCCACGAGATGGCACATGCACCAAGGCTAAATCACTAGCCCTGGGAGGACCCGAGCGTCTCAGCGTCGTCTGCCAACGAAGCGGCTGTGTGCCCTGTAAGGACCACTGGCCTGCGTCTTCCTAGCACTAGCCCCATGCCCGATGTACTTGCTAGATAACGCAAAACCCTCTTAGCGGCCGACCAGTGCTGTGGTCGGTGTCTGCCGGTGGCCACAAAGCGAGCCAGGATGCTGAGAGGGTATGCGAAATCTGGATGAGTGCAAGTCATCCGGTACATGAGGCAACCCACCAGCTTTGCGTAAGGACCACTAGGCTCTACAGACTCCTCAGGAACTGGAGCCGAGAGCCTGTGATCTACTGGCAGAGGTGTGGGCTGTGCGGAGGAGAACTGAAGGCCGAACCTCTAAAGGACCGGGCGCACCAAGTGTGACTCTGTAAGAGTGATGGTGCGCGCTGCTCTGTCCCTAGAGATGTGCAGGCCAAGGTAGCAGCATAGCTCTCCTAGGTCAGTGCAGGTGTGTCTCCTCAGCAGCTCAGCCTTCACGAAGGCCAGTGCCTCTCTGTCCGTAGTAGCGAAGACCAGCTCGTCTACGTAGACTAGGATGTAGAATGGAGCCTGGCCTGAGCGAATGAAGAGCGAAGGGTCTGCAGAGCACGGGTAGAACTGCAGGTCAGCTAACGTAGCACGCAACATGTCATGCCACTCGCGAGGCACCTGCCGCAGGCTGGACACCAGACGCCAGAAGAGCCACTCGGTCCCAGGGACGAAAATGCTGGTGAAGCCTGACTGACGGCGCAGGTAGACCTGCTTGTGCAGACTACCCTGGAGAAACGCTGTGGAGAAGTCGAGGAAGTGCAACTCGCAGTCGCGCTGTGTTGCTATGTGAAGCAACGCCCAAAGAGTGGTCATCGTCGGGGTCGGGGCGAAGGTTTGAAAGACGTCAACACCCTCGCACTGACAAAAGCTTCTAACAACGTAGCGCACCTTGAACACCGCCGGCTCTCCAGGAGGGCGCTTCACCTTGAAGAGCCACCGGCCATCGACTACGTTCATCCAAGGTGGGGGAACTGCGACGACGTAGGTGCCGGTGGATCTTCAAGATGCCATCTCCGTTTCCATGGCAGCTATCCACTAATAGGCCCAGGGTCCCGAGGTCGCCTCAGCGTAAGTGCGAGGGGTCTGGATGTCAAGGGCGTCTGAGTCACCCTCATGGACTAGCAGCATGGAGCAGAGATGGGGAGCGGCCTCGGACAGGAAAGCGGGCCCGTTCTACTTGTCCTCTAGAACGTCATTGCCAAGGGCAGAAGCACCCCCAACGGACGGAGGACAAGCATGGTCAGAAACCAGAGTGGCACCGTAGTCAAGGCGGCGGGTAGAGGCAAAGTCAACGACGACAGCGACAAGAGCGTCAAGACTGGAGGCAGGAACGGACGGGTCGGTAACAAGAGAAGCGAGAACGCGAGGGACAAGCGGACTAGCGGTACGGAGGAAGTCAGAGAGAGGAGGACGGCAGGCAACAAGCAACGACTGAGGAGGCGACGGAAGAAGGGGAGCACGAGACGCATGAGAATGGAGCAACGTAGGATGAGAGCGCTGAACAGCAGAGACAGGACAAGCACGAGAGGCACGGTGAGACCACCTGGGGGAGGGGGGGTCGAGTCAGGAGACAAGGGAGGAGACACAGCAGAAGAACGAGGGGGGAAACGAGCCGAGGACGAGTCCGGAAGAGGAAACACAGGGCCGTAGAAAGGCGGGGGAGGCGTAGGCAGGCGGTCGGGGAAAGGAAGACCGAGGAGGCAAAGGGCGGACACCGGCGGCGACTGCTGCTGCTGCTCCTTGCTGACACCAGAACCTCCTGCTGCACCATGGCTACCTCCAGTACGCTACACGTCAACACCCCCAGAACGAGAAACCTTTCCAGCACCCGTGCCACCCTCAGGACCGCCGGGATAAGCCACGGCAGTACCCCCGGGACGAGCACCCCCAGAACCAACACCCTCCTCAACACCCGCACCCTCGAAGCTCTCGAACCCCTGTGACGGAGGCGGCGGCGGCTGCTGCTGCGGCGACGGCGACTGCGGCTGCGGTGGCGGAGGAGGAGCAACTGGGACGCAGACAGGCGGCAAACTTGGAGCTGCAGGGCCTCCAAAGTGAGCCGACTCCTTCACTGGGACGACCGACGGGAGGGGAGTGACGTGAGACACACCAGACGTGGCAGGACGAGGAGGGAGAGGAGAAGGTGCTACCAGGGGAGTGGGGACCTGGAACAGAGGCGGGGCAACCAGAAGACCTCGGTGAGGAAAGCGGGTGTAGAAGGAGACAGACTCATCAAAAGTGACATCGCGAGAGTGAAAGAAACTATAAGACGGCGGGTGGTAAAAGTGCCAGTTAGACGCGTCTAGGGGGAAGCCACGGAAGACACATGGGACAATGCGGGCAGTGAGCTTGTCCGTGCTAGAGGCACGAGCAGTCGCAGAGTTGGAACAGAGAAGCGTCACCAAAGGTCCCGGTCTAGAGGAGGGTCACCGAAACCCGCGACCGCTGGGAGTGTGGCCACAGGTTAAGCTGGTGAGCGGTGTAGCGGACAGCGAATGGCCACGGAAATTGGGGTGCACCGGCATGGAACATGGAGGTACGAGCCATCTCTATGACCAAACCGATACGTTGCTCAGCAACCGCATTCTATTGCGGGGAGTCCGGCAGGGTGTACGACTAGGTGATGCCCTCCGCACAAGAAAACTGGCCAAGCCGGCCGGAGGTGAACTCGCTTCCACGGTCGGAGTGAAGACGCAGTTCAGGGAGGCTGCGGCAGACTAGCACATCTACGACCCACGAGATAAGAATGTCAGGCACGTCGGCCTTCCGCTCCAGGGGAAACACCATGGTGTAGCGCGTGTAGTCATTGACAAGCACCAGAAAGTAGCGCTCTCGACGCGACCCAGGGACGGGGGCTGGGTCCCAGACGTCCAGGTGCAGGGTCTAGAGTGGCGCAGTGGTAGGGGAAAGCGACGAGGAGTGAGGGGCATGGCGCAGCCGGCTCTCAACGCAGGGCGTGCACGACGGTGCAGGCAAGGGATGGAGGGCACGGAAAGATGAAGGTAGACCTAAGACAAGACCATGCTGTGACATGTGACCTAAGCGGTGGTGCCACAACAACGACGTGTGGGTGAGCGACCGACACAAGCAAGCCGCATCGACCAGGGAGGGCGCGACCATCTGGGGGGACGCTCTTACTGGGAGGGACACAGTGTCTAGAGTGAACAGGCCAGACACCGGGTCCCGAGGGAACTTTGGTGAGAGGGGCACCAGTGGCGGCCTCGGTGCAGAATGCGTACTGCTCGTGTCCAGGAAACGTAGTGGTGATGCCGAGGTCCTGAAGACAGCCGACACCAACTAGTTTCCAGGAGAACAAGGGACGTGCAAGTCTGTAAGGGAGTCCGAGGGAAGAGCTGGACAGGGAAGGGTAGTGGAGCTACGTGCAACTACCGTACCTGGGTTAGCAAGCGCTACAGCAGCAGGGGCAGCAAGCGGCGTGAGCGCAGTGTGGTCGCGAAAGAAGCAGGTGGACGCACCCCGAGTCTAGCGTAAAAGAGAGCGCGGTGGTGGCGTCTGAAGGCGGATGAGCTAGAGTGGAGCCGAGGCTAAACAAGGCAGGTGGTCCTACGCCTGACGCAGCAGGGGAACCTAGGCTACACACAGTGAACACCCCTACACTAGGCAACACATGGTAATACGGTCCAGTCACACTAGAATCATCAGCATACATTACATATATAGCATACCTAATCTCATCCACATCCAACTCAAAGACAAGCACACGGCGACGCACCTGGCTGTAACAGTCAGGGGGGTCCGACGCGGGGCCGAAGCGGAGGCGGAAGAGGTTGTCCAGGCGGCAGCAGCAACGTGCGGCGGTGTGACCGGGACTGTCCCAGACGATGTCGCGACGGGGGCCGGACTGAAGTTGGTAGTGGCAGGTGACCACATTGGAGCCGCCACCCGACACCGAGCTGCGCGACCCACCACCAGCGCCCTGCCAGGCCACCACGGCGGCGGGGGTCCCCATGGCGGCTGCTGCTGCTGCTGCGACTGCGGCTGCTGCTTCTCCTGCTTCTGCATCGGGGCATCAGCCTCGTTCCCCTCGTCTGCACCACCGCCCCCTCCACCACCGCCGCCACCGCCGCCACCTCCGCTACCCCCATCACCCCTCCCGCGGCCACGCCCCCTCCGGACCCGACGTCCCCTACCCTGACGAGCATGTGCCGAGGCCGCCGCAGCGGTCTCTGCAGCAGGGGCCGTCTAAGCAACAGCGGCAGAGACGTCAGAGTAAGTGCACTGGGAGGGAGCACAGGCATAGGGACCGCCGGAGTACCGCTAGACTGAGCGAGAGTGCGCTGGCGGGTCTCTATTGCGGACAGGGCGGTGACAAAGGTAGGAAGGGTTAGGTCACGTAGGTGCTGACTAAGGAAGTGGTCGCGGACAGTGGCAAGGCGGTCAGGAAGGCGCGTGGCAATGAGGTAAAGGGTAGCGTAGAGGGGAAAGGGGAATGCAGTGAGCTGGGCCTCAGTGCTAAGAGCGCGATAACTAGTCTTAAGTGCGCGCAGATGAGTGGCAAGGTCAGCGACAGTCAGGAATGACGCAAGATTGGGAACAGCATGGGGAGGATCAGACGGCCGGGTAAGGCAGAGGAGGGAGTGGAATAGCGCGCGATGAGTGCATCTAAGTATTCCTTTGCATTCGCTACAGCAGTAAAGCGGAGACACTCAGACAGGGGGAGGGTGTGACTAATAGCAAGCTGCGCTACCGCGTCGCGCGACTCCCAGACAGCGCGGGCAAGCTCAGCAGTGGCAAAGGCCTCACGCTCAGCAGACGTGGGAGTGTCAGGTAGGGCAGCAGGCGCGGCGTGGCAGGGAAGCTTACCGTCGACATGAACAGCCAAGGAGTAGCCGTCATGGCACTAACCTGTAAGCTGACGGCGGAGGTCGATGAGCCACGCCTCAAAGTCGATAGTCGGAACCTTCGCGTCCACGCGGATCACAGCGTCCGCCATCACCACGACCACACCTGCTGACAACGGCACTGCAGCACGACGGCCTGGCCGCTCGGCGACACATCGGTACAACGACATGGCGACACAGCGGTACGGCGACACGGCAGCACGACGTCACGACAGCACGGCGTCACGGCAGCACCGTGGCACCGTGGCATCGCGGCACGGCAGCAAAAGGGGCCGGCACGAACTGGGGCCGGCTCGAACAGGGGCCGGTGTGAGCAGGGGTCGGCGCGGACTAACGGGGTTGGCGCGGAGAGATGGGGCCGTCGCGAAATGGCAGGGCCAGCTCGAACTAGCGGAGCCGGCACGGGCTAGCAGGGCTGACACGGACTAGCGGGGCCAGCGCGGACTAGTGGGGCCGGCGCGAAGTGATGGGGCCGGTGCGAACTAGCAGGGCTGACGGGGCCGGCGCGAACTAGCGGGACTGGCACGAACTGACGGGGCCAGCGTGAAGCGACGGGGCCGGAGCGAACTAGCGGGGCCGACGCGGACGGACGGGGCCGCTGCTAACTAGCGGGGCCGGCGCGAACTGACGGGGCCAGCGCGAAGCGACGGGGCCAGCGCAAACTAGCAGGGCCGGCGCGAAATGGCAGGGCCAGTGTAAACTAGCGGGGTCGGCGCGAACTGACGAGGCCAGTGCTAAGCGGCGGGGTCGGCGCGAACTGACGGGGCTAGCGCGAAATGACAGGGCCGGCGCGAACTAGCGGGTCCGGCGCGAACTGACGGGGCCAGCGCGAACTAGCGGGGCCGGCGCAAAGTGACGGGGCCGGCGCGAACAAGTGGGGCCGGTGCGAACTGACAGGGCCAGTGCGAAGCGGCGGGGCTGGCGCGAACTGACGAGGCCAGCGCGAAGTGACGGGGCCGGCACAAATTAGCGGGGTCGGCACGAATTAACGGGGCCGGCGCGAAGTGATAGGGCCGGCGCGAACAGAGCTAGGGCGCATGCGCGGCTATGGCTAGGGCACGGCTAGGACACGGCTAGGAAACAGGCTACGGCTACGGCTACGGCTACGGCTACGGCTACGGCTACGGCTACGGCTACGGCTACGGCTACGGCTACGGCTACGGCTACGGCTACGGCTACGGCTACGGCTACGGCTACGGCTACGGCTACGGCTACGGCTAGGGCTAGGGCTAGGGCTAGGGCTAGGGCTAGGGCTAGGGTTAGGGGCGGAAGCGTAAGCGGGACCTAACCTGACGTGATACCATCACGGAATAACGCAATGAACTAGAATGAGTGATACAAGGTGGTTTTGTCCCAAGGAGTTGTACTCTCTATGAGCATGCACCTATCTAGCCTATATATATATACAAGTATATGTTGACAGCATCATCATATGCCATGTCACTTCAATGGGTGCTGGAAATTCTTGTAAAGAACATGTGTAGAGTTCATCATTCATGGCGCAATGTGTACAACAGCGCAACAGTATGCCACAGCAAAGTTTCATGGTGCACACTCCGAGCTGCGCCTGCGCCACATCAGCGCAGTTGTTGAGACTCTTGAGCTTGGAGATGTGTGGACCTACTCGCACTCCTCACTACCCAAGACATCCAGCCACACGAAATTTCAGGTATAGCAAAAGGACGTCGCCGATGCCGGGGATCGAACCCGGATCTTCCGCGTGACAGGCGGAGATACTGACCATTATACTACATCGACCCGTTGAAAATGTACAAGACGTTAAATATTAATACAATAAGCTAGGCCACAACAACGGAGCATAAATTTTGAACGGAGAGCTTTAGGAGCGAGGCAGGCGTAAGCCATTCGAGTTGACATCCTTGCAGCAGGAGGCGCTGTCTCTGTCGCTTGGAATTCAGTCGCTCCCTTCTCCTATACGCTTCGGACTGGTTACATACTTGGAACCTTTTCTCTGTATAGTCACCTCGTCACAGCTTTGCAAGGTTCTAGCGGCAGCGTTGAAGCACCAATTTGTACAGCGATAATAAGAGTTTATTACAGCCTCAGTATAGTCACACCTCGTTTTAGTCACATATGGCGACCTACAGTTCACGAGCAGGGCTCAGCGGCTCCGGGATTTCCGGGGGAGGGGGAGGTTCTGAAATCCCGCTTTGGCAAGGGGAGGCAGAGAGAGAACAGTACGAGAGCTTCGCGGATTTATTCGCGATTATAAAGACTACCGAGAAGCTCGAAAAGGCGTACGTCCGGGATTTGATCTCCCCCGCGGATTACGAGCCCGCTTGCGCGAGGCTGATTGGTCAATTCCGGACGCTGCGGACCGCACTGCAGGGTGCTGTACCCGATATAGAGCGATTCATGACAACGTACAAGATGGACTGTCCTGCAGCTAAGAATCGTCTACTGGTGGCCGGCGTTCCTGCTACTGTAGAGCATAAATCGGCTACTGTAGAGTGCGGGAGTGCTACTGTAGCGGTGGCTGAAACGGTGCAACACTTTATAACGGCCATGGATACAGTCAAGCTCAACATGCTGGCTGTTGATCAGGTAATAATAGTTGGAATTCTTGATACAGCTTGGTGGACTTCACTAACAGCCATGGATACAGTCAAGCTGCACATGCTGGGCGTTGATCGGGTAAGCATGGGGAGCCCTGATCGCTGCCTATGTTCGTTAATAACGGCCATGGAGACAGCCAGGCAACTTGCTCATCCCGCACCTCCCTTGCACTCTCTCCCTCCCCCCCCATCCTCCACGTGCATCCCCTCCTCTCCCCTCCTCTCCCTCCCCCTCGCTCCCTGCTGAGTTGAGGGCTGGGTCAAAGTCAGGACTGTCTGGACTGCCTCGCGCACCTCGACAGGATGTGTGCTAGCCATCAATTATCCATCTCTTGATTCTGGAGGGTGTTTTTGAGAATTCTCAAAAACACCCTGCAGGATGTGTGCTAGCCATAAATTTTCCATCTCTCCTACCCGACAAACTCCCCCCCCCCCCCTTCTCCCCCCTTCTCCCCCCCTTCTCCCCCCCTCTCCCCCTCCCTCTTCTTCCCCCTTCTCCCTTTCCCCCAGGTGCATCCCCTCCTCTCGCTCCTCCTCAACTCCCTCTGCAGTGTGCCCTCTCTACCTGCCGAGTTCGAGGGCCGGACCAAGGTCAGGGACTGGCTGGTGCGGCTCAACGGCATGAGTGCCAGTGAAGAGCTGTCAGAGGAGCAGGCGAGACAATTAAGCTTCGACCTGGAGTCGTCGTATTCAGTGTTCATGCAGTCGCTGGGGATAAAGAACTGAGTCGGAAGGCCAAGCCAGGCCAGAGAGAGGGACTGGCTTGTGGTGTGCGGCTCAACAATATGAGTGCCAGTGAAGAATTGTCAGAGGAGCAGGCGCGGCAGCTGAGCTTTGATGTAGAATCTTCGCACTCTGTGTTCATGCAATCGCTCGGGATAAAAAACTGAACTTGGGGGCAGGGGCATGGCCAACGTGAGTCAATTTTTGAGGCGCGTCAAAGTTAAAAAACTGAACTTGGGGGCAGGGGCAAGGCCAACGGCTGGCTGGTTGGTTGGTGCTCAACGGCATGGGTGCTAGTAGCGAGGAGCTGTCCGAGGAGCAGGTCGGCAATTAAGTCTCGATCT